>JAWQUT010000137.1:494427-512288 GCA_033807755.1 Ellobium chinense
TAGCCCCCCCCCCCTCCACCCCGCTACTTTTCCGACAACAACAACAACAACAACAACAACAACTCCCTTTACTGAATGCAAGTCTCGGTTTGGAAAGTTGGAATCAGAATCGACGTTCTAACACATCATAAAATTATTAGTTTCGAAAAAGGTCAATAATAGAACCAAACGAGTATGGGTTTTGTGAATAAACTCTGCCATGAAATTTGTGAACACCACATAACAGAGTATTAAATCTAATCAGTTTCCACAGCATATCTCTGGATATGATTTGATATACAAATGATGCTGAATTCTACATTCAATGTCAGCATGTCATCACATTCATTCCATATTTGCCTAAACCATTTTTTGAGCTTTTGCGAAATTTAGCGCCCTCAGTCTATTACTCAAACAAAATAATTGTGCAGATGTAGTTTAGCTTTTAAAATTGGGATATAATGTCAAAGCTCCACCTTTATTTTGATAGGAAAAAAAATAAATGGAAGATCATATTAATATAAATAACTCAAATCATTAAAAAAATGACTTACACAAATATGGAATGAGCGTGAAGATTTTGTTTTGTGACTGTTTTTAGAGTTGCTGATTTGGGCGGAAGGGGAGGGGTAACATTATCGAAGTCTCTCATGAGAAAAAGAAGAAGTAGCAGAAGAAGAAGAAGAAAAAGGAGAAGAAGAAGAAGAAGAAGAACAATAACAACAACAACAACAACGACGACAACAGTAGCAGCAAAAAAAAAAAAACCGCCAAGACTTTTCTTGACGCCAGTCCCTTTAAAGACCGCCAACTTTTATGAATTTTGCCTCACCACGCACGACGCCAGCTTGGCTGCGATGTGCACAATAGGCACTGACGTCATGGGCATCGACCCAACCAGGTCCAGTTGTGTGACCGCAAATTTCATCCTTGATTACGTAAAAGGCAATGGTCTTTTCCTGGATTTTCTGTTTTGACACAAACTTATTTCACTTGGCATTAAAGTGTGTTATTAGATCCTAGAAAATTCTGTCTGTAGACAGAAAATCCAGAAACGCACATTTATGAATATGCATAGATATGCCTAAAAGAGATGAGTGAAATGTGGTATCAAACAACTGGTGCTATCTTAGCTTTTCTAAGAAAAGATAAGATAAGATAAGATAAGATAACCTTTATTTAAATTGAAGGGCATTTCTTTTACAATGGTATATAATGTTCTACATTGCATTCATAATAACATATACATATATACAAACAGCGCATATAATACATAATAGTAGAGCATTATTGCAAACCATTGTTAGTCTCCGCAGAACAGCGCCCTGGTCCCTCTGCTCGAATGCCAGGCACTCATTCACACCAGAGTCTAGTGGAAATGGATGTAAAGGTTTTTCCTGAAGATACTACAATGCATACCGCCCAGCCTGCGAATTGAACCCACAAACCCAAGACCTCTCAGTTATCAGTATATGGCAACTACTCAAAGCCATACAGTAATGCTGATCATCACCCATAATAGAGAGACAAGAACCATTCAGCACTTTGATGTGCAATTTTATGTTGAAATTCCACTGCACTCATGATATTGAGTAGCGCATCATCTTTCCTGCATGGCAACCTCTGGGAAAGGACTGTATCATCCCTTATAGAATCGCGAGGAAGCCCTTGAAATTATTACCATTTTTTGTTAAAACAAGAAAGATATGAAGCTCATCAAAATAGGAAATATGTAATCTGATCATCCTATTAGCTACAATGTATATTTAATCAAGTCTCAAAAAACTTGTCCTACTCTTGCCGAACTGAAACCCAAAATTTACCACAGCTATCTCACCCAAATGTCATTAAAAAAAAACCAAAAAACAAAAAACACTTGATGCCAATTTAGACATTTATAGGCATTATACCAACCAGTTTGTAGATCAATTCTATAACTTTCCCGCTCAAAGATCTAGAAAGGACCGCTTTTTAAAAAAATTACAGATTACAAAATTGTCGTTCACCATTCCTGTAAGTTTAATCCGGTGTGTGCATTTCAGAGAGTTATATCTGTACAGAAGTCAAAAGGTGACGACTATATACCATGTCAGCAAGTTACTGTTATTATTTTCACGTGATTACACGTTTCAATAAAAAAGCTGAAAAAACAAAAGTTCATCAAAATGTAACAAGTAGAAGTCACAGTAATTACCAAAGAAATGCAAAACATCGCTTTGCCTAAGAATTGTGTCTCCTAACCCCGAATTATTTCGGAGCCTTACTTCCTATCCATCTGCTCCTTCCTCTCCCCGTAGTTTCTCCTCTCTACTCAAAAGCAAATATATGAACCAATAATTAATGATAATATTTTACAACCCATGATCTTGGTAACCAATGACAATATGCATAATGCAACCGTTAGTTAACACTTTGCGGTAACCATGGGAAACTTCCAAAACAGTAGTGTTCACTGCAGTTAACGCAGTACTTTACACTCCTTGCTGGACTTCACTGGGCTATGTTTTGTTTATCACCCGGCATAGTTTCAATAGAAGATTGTGGTTTTGGTCACAGCACTGCATTGAATCCATGATGAACCCTGGACAATCAAAAACATTTTTAGACAATGTTTTAGGCCACTCCTTTCCTGTCTTAGACTTAGAGGCAGGATTTGGGGTACAGTTAAGGAGAAAAAGCAAACTTTGGAGTGTCTATACCCATTTTCTAACAATTCTTTCATGTATGTCCTCTCGTTTCTAGTTCTTTCACAAACTGTAAACCAAGCTGTAGGAAGAAGTGTCCTGGAATATTACCCATGAAGAAAGGCAGACAGTCAAATGTACGGGGTGTCAGTGTCTGGCAGTCTTAAGAAAGCTCTAATTTAAGATTTAGATTTATGCATGATATAAGAGCAATATCATATGACGACCCCGGAAGCCTATGCTGCTGGTTTAGAGCAGGGATCGAGCTTTGGAATTCGTCAAATTTCATAAATGAAATCGAGAAGTGACACGCCCTCGTATTTACGAACGCTGATTGGCTGATTGGAATAGCGTACCGTGGGCAGATGCAACCCTCTATGAAACAATCAGGCCTTTTGTTGTATTTTTTTCTGAACTGTGAAACTGGTCAAATAGTATGTTACTGTTTCTTGTTCATGACCTCCAAGCCAAAAAATGGTCGATATATTGGGGTAGCACCTAGACTAGCAGTAAGTATCTCAGTCTCACGCTGGCAAAAACAAAAATAAAAACTTACCATTGATTTGCATGAAATGTAGTGAAAAGGAATATGAACAGAGATGTTTGACTACTGGTATATGTCAAACTCAGAATTGCTTTTCCCATGAAATGATTAATGCATTTGTGTTGTTAACAAGATAACTTTTAAAAAAAAGTGTCATTAAGACTTACAGTTTGCGAAAGAATTTCAATTCAGTGGTGAGTGCTGTGATAACACGTTATGCTACGATAAAAAGATAAGTAGAAAACATCAAAATGGCAAGTTTTTACATTAGGAAAATGAAATGGTGAATATTGATGTAAATATAAACAGCTGAAATTATGAAGTTACACGATTTAAACAAAGTCTTGACATTCTTATTTTTTTTTTAATTTCACAAGTTCAGCTAACTTGATATCAACATTTACTTGGGTTTTTATGCAACTCTTGCGTCATGTTTTAGAATTAGGTCAGAGCTTCGTTACTTTGGTAAGCGCCATAGGACCAACAGATGATTTAGCATCACCAGTTGACTCGGTGCGATATCATCAAAATGTATTGATTAGATAAATGCCTTACTCCATATTGACGGCAAACAATAGGGGAAACTCCAAATCGAAGACATCATGTGTGCCTTTGTCCTGCGACAGGCAATAATTAGATAACTTATTATTTTAAATAGTTTGTGGTATTTCCTGAATTATTTGTTATGTAAACTAAAAACATCTTGATTATACACGACTTTCATATTTACAGAATTTATTTTCTGCTAAAGAGGTCTGGGACTTCTTGAAATGCCATTCAAATGTTTAAATGTATTTATGGAAGGGCTATGTCTGTCTAATTAAAGTTTATGGAAATGTAAAATTCAGAATTTCTGTAATACTTTGTCATTTAGAGTATATCTGCACTAATAATGAAAAATACAACAAAAGTATCTACAAAAACGAATGATCGTCGTCTACAATATACAATTCATTGAAACAAATACAACACATTAAAACCCCTGCTTCTCTCTCTCTCTCTCTCTCTCTCTCTCTTTCTCTCTCTCTCTCTGAATTTCTCCCTCTCTCTCTCTCTCTCTCTCACACACACATACATACACACACACACACACACATACACACACACACACACACATACACGCACACACACACACTCACACACACACACACACACACATACACACACATACACACAGAAGCTTCCGGGAAATATCGGGAAATTCCACAACTAACTTATAATTACGTTAATCGTGCCAACCATGATTAGCAAACATAGTGCGGGGCCCTGCAGATGGGGCAACAAAATTCTGGAGTGGCGGGAGTGAGGGAAGGGCTTTGACCAATAAAATGCCATTTGGCTCATTAGTCCTTAAAAGAGACGCAGCCCTTTGCATCCTGGTTTGTCCCTTGGTTATTCCCTTCAACAGAATACAGTCGACTCCTCTTAATAGCAGTCAGGAAAATCGGAACTTTTGCTTAATCGCAGCATATCCACACGACAAGCTGTATCTCTTTGGAAAAAAAAAATCACAGGATAATTGTTATTCATTTTAACTGCAATGTTTTTATTTTTCTGAACGAAGTGTTGCGATTACAGAAAGTTGGCTATAAGAGGATATGTGTGTTTAATTGTGATATTGAAATAATGAAATCATGAATTGTTTGTCAGTCACAGCGCTTAATGACAGCTGCCACACATCTTGCTATATTTTCCTCTTTTTTTTAACTCTTCAAATCAACTATTAAATAAACAATTTGATCGCTTAATCAGAAGTCTCCGTATGAGTAATTGGACGAGCATAGGGATGGTGGCTGAGGGATGTATTCACTGAGGCATATGGCCTGAGGAAAAGCAATTAACCGAGTGGGGCAATTAAACAATTATCACAAGTGGGTGACAATTAATAAAAGACATTTCGTCGATGGCACTTGCGATTCCACTAATTGGATAATTGTGTGTTCTTTTTGTAATGTCCCACTTAAGAGTTTAAAACCAAGTCATCAATTAAAACAGTATGTTATTTTTGCTTTAAAACGCACAGGTGTTAGTAATCTCTGATCAATTGATTAAACACTTGAAACTAAATGCCAACTCATCATCGAGCATCTCTGCAATTAAAGGCCAACTATAGCCAGTTAATTATAGCCTATGGATGCAGTGCGTTCCTTTTGTATTAAGTGATAATGAATGAAAGGGTAGGACAGTATCCCTAATTAATCTTTAAAATGAAGTAAAATACAAGGGAATAAATAGCCCAAGAAAAGACACGTGTCATTTTCATACATTGCAACGTAGACAATAAATTTTCTGGCCTGTTGTCAGAAATACGTAGGCTATTCATTTAAAACTTAAACTTCCCCAATAGTTTAGGCGATTGGTAACGCCTAGGGAGCAGACCAAACCACAATCTCACATTAAAAATACTCATCCCAAATAGAATATCCTTAGCAATTGTATATCTCAAACAAACATCTTCAAGCTGAATATACAAGATTACATTTAAAGTATGATTCACACAGTAACAATTTTGTGTCCCTGCAGAACATTTTTGGTAAATGCCTGAGACATCAAACAGAGTTCTTCATGTTAAAAACACAGAACTATGCTTATGGTGTGACGAACGTTATCTAATTCCTAAATTTGCTTAAAGGTCTCCAACATTTTGTCTTAAAGTATCTGACCAAGTTCACCTCAGCTCCACTAGGGTATAAACCTCAGCATGGGCACAAATTATGAAGTCTCTACTTTTGATAGCTTACTGAGCAACGACCACAAGAACCACCTGAATCCCCCGCCATCCAGCGCTATCGAGTTATACAAGACCCAAGAAGAAGAAGAAGAAGAAGGAAAACTAATCAGTGACGACACGCGCGCAATTCTTGATGTCGTTTTCTACGTCATTCTATCTGGTGTCATCGCTTTCTTCGGCTCCGTTGCTAATATCATCAATATCATCATCTTTTGTAAACAGGTCTGTGTTTCACATTCTATACATATTTTTCTTTGCCTTTTTGAACCAGCAAAATATTTTAATACCGACCACTTCTGTAAATAAATCCTGCATGATCTCAAAAATTAGCCCGGGATGAGAAAAGGGAGGTGAGGCATGATAGAACACGTCACTAACTGGAATTTTGTTGCACAGGGAAGCGATATTTTTTTTTTTCCGAATTTCACTAATAAAACGTTCCATGTTGCATAAAAAAAACTTGCAGATTACAAGCTTGCAGTCCCTTTGACCGTTGAAGTAAAGAAATTTGATATAAAAACACTTTTGCTTTGATATATGAAAGCAAATTCCCGCTCAGTCGAGGTATTTTCCACGGCTATTTATTTGTAAGGGGCTTGCGTTCTTACATTATCTATAGACGGGCGCAACTTTAGAGCTACTGTATAATTTATAAAACTGCGCATTAAGATGCTGAAACTACAGTGGAGCACACTTATAAGGACACGCTTAGTACGTAAACAGGATACTGAGTGTAGTATTTTTGGTCCCGATTTCTCCTCTCTGAGGGTACATGTATGGCTAACACGTATTTCTGTTAACAAGTACACCTTTGGTTGGGCCCAAGGTATACGCATTATCCGTGCTCCAATGTATATTCCAAATTCATAGAATTCTGCGAAGGTACTGTAGAAGACGAACACATTCAATGAGGAGAGGTAAAAAGTTGAGGCTTTATATTAACAACAACCTGTTTACAATCAGACACAACTATACCCACCTAATATAAAGGCGTTAAACTGCAGATTTGGAAAAGTTAAGACCAATGTTTGGTCCCATACTGAGCTCTCCTTCGCGGTCTCTGAAGGATCTGGCAGAGGCTGCAGAGATGAGCTCAGTATGGATACGGACCAAATACTGTGACTTTTGGAAAATAGTAAGCTGAAATACATACAAACTGCAACTTTCACCAAGAGGATATGTAGTAAGGAAGTTAAAAACTGGAGAATGTGGACGGATTCCAATGCCTTTCAGCTCCCCTTGTCCCATATTCCAGCCTCGCCCCCTCCCCCCTACCCCACCCGATTCCCGTCCAGTAAAAAGGGACACGTGGACCAACAGTTGCTCAGCCCTATTAGAGTGTCAAAGAGGTCAAACACATGCTGGACAAAGAGTATCTTTCTTTGAAGATATCTGTTTCTCGCTCTCCGAATGACAGAATCTCCTATTAGCACTTACGCAACGTTTTTCATTGCTATATTCGTCTCATATTATGTTCTGCCCTATTACTGTCAAATTAAAAATATATACTTCTAACAGGCAGCGCCAGTAGTGACACAAGACGTGTGTCTTGATGTAATTCACTAAATACCGAGTTGTGTGCAGTCTTTTTTTCCTTTCTATGTCTTTATTGTTACAATGTAGAACTATGCGTACCCGACGTTCAGGGAACCAGTGTAGTTGGAAAAAAAACTGCCGGACAAAAAGATATTCCAACATCTATTTACTCATTAGCTCAAAAAAATGTGGTTCTTCGATATGAAAAGCCCTTCTATCTTCAAGAGTTCAGTTGTACTTTTCCTGGACGATGTTGTTTTTTTTTCCTCCGAAATTTAAGTTCATGAGATCTTTCATTTCGTGGAGATCAATTTAATAAACAAAATAATGCATCAATGGACCGAAACTTTCAAACGAGCAGGTGCAGTTTCAAATACGGGTGGTCCTTTGTGTTTTGTGTCTCTTTGTTTCAATAAAGAATTGCATTTTTGCACGCTGCACTGCACTGAATTTCAGCTGAGCCGGTACTTCGGCCAATTTCGTAGAAAACATCCCGGGACTCACCCATCTCGTGCTTAATATCGAGTCAGAGAGTAGGTGAAGGAGGAAAAAAGCAGTCTCTTAGCATTTTCATTGTCTAAGAACCCTTTCGTGTGCGCTTTCTCTTTTCTGATTCTATCTCTAATCAATAGATGGCAAAATTTCGGGATATTACACACGAAGAAAGTCAAAGAGTAAGATGTACTTGACAGCAGTAGCAGACAACATAAGTACTCGTATATTTTAAGTTAAGATTTAAGTTGTTGCATGATTTAACGGCAATATCATGGAACCCTCTCAAAAGCTGTTGGTTTAATTTAAAATTGGTTAGATGGAACCCCGAAAATCCAGCGAATGTCCAGAACAAAAGTCGAGAAGCTGACACACCCCCCAAATTACATATCCTGATTAGTGGGTGACTGTGTGTTGTGTGCAAATGCGATCCACTACTCCCGTCAAGCCTCGCAAATCCTCTCGTCAATCTATTTAAAACACGTTTTCATCATTCAGGGTTTCAATGACACAGTAAACATCAGCCTTCTAGGGCTTGCAGTGTCGGACCTGGGTGCCCTTGTGACGCTGGTCTGGATGAGTATGTGCTTTAATCCACTCTTCCGGTACGCAGGCACGCCGCTGGATACTGATGACGTCCAGTACATAACGGCAGGTGAGACTGTAAGCACCAGTCGGTGCTGCCCGCGTAAACTAAAGCTGCGCCGAAGAGGTCATACTCATAGATAGTACATCCACATCTCGAAGGCCTAAGGCAAGAGATTTCAACCAAATCATATCAAAGGGTGACTAATTAAAATTGGGGAGATCCATTTGAATGTTCTGAGGGTTCAGAATACGGTGGAGTAATAAGGTAGAATAATTACTTTTCACACTACCAATGTTAGCCGATTCAAAATGTAACATAATTTAAGCAAATCCAGATTTCAGGCCTAGATCTAGCACTGCTTCAAAAGATTGGATTGAAGAAACTAATATTTGCATTTTTCTTCATTGCCAACATTTCAGTTTTCCCTTTTCAATTTACAAAAACGACGTTTTTGAGTACAGATGACTTGAAATACACCGTCTGTTATTATTTGTTTCCTTTTCCCAAAATAGACGCTACCACTGAAACGAACCGCCTTTGCAAAAACATGATGTCAAAACTTGACATTATAAGCATGAAAACGTGTGGCAGTAATTTGAAAGAATATGCATAAAAATCATCAGTGGACCCAAAGATATCTTGATTTATATTTTCTGGATCAAGAACTGGTTTCTTAGGCACCTTGGAACAGATATAGTGCTTGTTAGATTTGAATTATGTTTCTTTTTTTTTAACTCCTTGTCTCTCCACTTTTTGTTTGTAAATGTGTAAATGGAGATAACGTACAATCTCATTTAGCACAGTTTATTCGGAGTTGGTGGCATGGGGGAGGGCGAGTGGAAGTGAGGTACAACCCTGATAACCTAAGTTCTTAACAAATCCAAACTCTGAAAGTACAGTATTATGTAATGTCGAATCTTGTCAAACAGATGATATTCATTATTTTCTTTCCATGCCCTTCCTCTGCTCACCCACTTCTTTCTCCCTATCCCTCAGGATGGCCCCATGTTTGCTTTGCCAGAATCACCAGCTGGATCACCGCCTTCGTCACCTTTGAGAGATGCCTCTGCATCGCTTTACCCATGAAAGTCAAAACCATCATTACGGTCAAGAGAACCATCATTGTTGTCGTGGGGATCTTCTTTGTCATGTTTCTCAGCGTCTCGCCTGTTTTCTACTCCATTCATCTGGGTCCTAAGTACTTCATCGAATACAACCTAACCCGCACTGGTTTGGTCTACATTGCCGGCGGCCCCGATATTGAGAACGTCTCGTTTTCCATCACGGTCTTTGCGCAGCTGAGTTCTTTTGTCATTGTCATCATCTGCACGGTCGTCTTGATCCAAAGCCTCGTTGTGAAATCAAAATGGCGCAGGCAAACTGCCAACGTTTCCGTTTCCGGTTCCAAGGACGCCATGTCGACTCGTGACAAGAAGGTTGTAATTATGGTGACATTTATCTCGTGTGTTTTCATCGTGTGTTTCCTGCCCAGTGCTGTTAATTTGATCCTCATGATCCACTTCTCCCCTGCCTACAGTGCTGTGGGTCAGTATGAGAATGCCTTCAAAGTATCTTGGTCCGTTCTTAACACGCTGGAAGCCTGCAACAGTTCTATCAATATCATCATCTACTTCAAGATGAGTTCCAAGTTCAGAGTGGTCTTCCTGGAGATGTTCTGCCCATCTCGGCTTCAGAGTGATGCTCCCATCAAGTCGGAGAAATGACAAGAAGGGAAAAACCCCAAAACCCTCCATATAGGCGTTCGTGTACGTTCTAACTTTTTAGTTCAAACAGCGCTTGGAAATATATGCACGTACCAGAAGTAACATACTTAATTAAGTAGTCTGGCCTACCTCTGTTTATTATTTCATATGTAATGAACTATTCCTAGTGTCAGTTTATGGGTCCAGTATAACTGTTCTAATTGTGCTGAGGTGCCGTAAAACGTTAATAATACAAACCAGCATATTTAGGCGAATGAGCTCATCGTAATTTAGCGACGTCAGCACTTGAAAAACATGACATAACGAAGATGTCAACGATATTCTCCGGGTTTTTTTTTATCCGAGAGGTTTATAGCAAGGAAATCTGCTTTCATCGTTCTTAAAGTGGTCAAACACAGTGATATTGAAGTGGCATTACACGAGAAGTCGCCTTAGAAGGGTTCTTACTTGCATACTAGTGAAAACGATGAAGAAAGAAAGATGGGAAGGAAAAGACAGCAAAAGAAGAGAAGAGAAGAGAGAGAGAGAGAGAGAAAGAGAGAGAGAGAGAGAGAGAGAGAGAGAGAGAGAGTGAGTGAGTTTCAAACAATAACATTTCTCCACCACTTGTGAGTGATACAGATCAAAATCCAAGACACCGGGTCAAACAGAGCCACAGTAGAACTACATTTTATTACTATCTACTCATTTATAAAGTGTAGAACTGAGCTTTATTTTGCCGACACTCTTCATCTCCAACCCCCTCATTTCACTCCTCCTCGTCTCGTTGATTATTTAACTTGATCAATATGTTGTCAAGCACTTTATTCTACCATTCATACTATCATTGTGGCATTGGGGCTACCTAACCACAGAACGCATCCCAACCCACAAAATATCTACAGAAGGGATAACATCTATTTCCCAGTTTTCTCAATCACCACTTTCTGAAGTTCGAAGTTCGGTTGAAATCACAAAAATGGTTATGAGAAGGAGCAATTTCACTGGCATTTCTACTGTGATGCAACAGTGTGTGCTTTTGCGCACATTAGGCGGATCATGAACGGGAAAGCTAATTCACTTTTGAGTTGCATCATAATGTTTGATCAATGACTTAATTTACTACGTGATCCCACTAGCTAGCAAACAAACGTAGCCACCATTACTTTAAACTAAATAATATGGTTGCATGTTGCATGGGGTAATTTTGTTTTTAAACTTCAGATCTTGGTTTGTCCCTTTTTGAGATGTTATGTTTTTGCTGAGAATCCTCTGTCTTGATATCTCCAATTCGGGTAAACGCACTTTGACATCCTTTACGACCTCTTTGTTGCCCATAGGGTGGACCCTTAGACACTCTGCGGACAAAGTTTGCTTTGCAGGTGTTATTTACATATGTAGTGGTATTTGGAAATGAATATACTATATACTCGCAGTTTCGAATAATGCTTATAAATTTTAATGTGGACATAGAAAAATGGACTTTGTAATTTAAGTTCATACATTCACAATGATATGAACCAATATTGGTGTATCACTCTGTTTACTAATGTATGTGATGTCTGTATTCAAATTGCGACGTTACTTGGGTAATAAACGAGAATAACTTATTCTCTTGGTGAAATTTTGCCTTTATTACAGTCAAACGTGTACACAGGACACCAAAAGCAATCAAGAAAAAGTGTGCAGGTAATAATGTGAAACACTTATAAGCCAATTAAATAAGTGCACAAATAAGGCAGTATGAAATGAAAAGTGGAGCACATTGTTATTTGAATGTCTTCTCGTCAGCTGCTCGTGCACACCTCTTCCCGGAGACATTATAATTCCTTACCGGGTTAGAATGCACAAGTAAAGTGTTGCAGGGCCTCGCAATGAGTGTTATAGTCTATACCTCGACTGGCATCAGTCCATCAAACAAAAACACTGAGGAGGGGGATTCCCCCATGTTTGCAATGGGACTGTCTTGGTGGAATCACGATGTCAAGGGCTACTCAAGCATAGACTGATGCTTAGACTATGAGAAATTCTTAACAAGAAAGGTGTGAAAACGCTGGAGTGCATACCTACAAAGTCCAGCCTTCCTGGTTGAATCCACCTCTTCTTGACATATATATTAGCGTACATAACACGTTGCTGTCTTGTGCTTTTATTATACCCTCTTCCCCTCTTCAAAACGGGTGTGGGAGAAGAAGGGGGGGGGGGTTATTCTGACAACAACAAAGCGATAAATGCATACACTTATAGATAAGCATCTTTGAATGAGAGTTAAAGTCATGCACACCAATTCTCAGTTTACAGTCCCCAGTCACAGTCTGTGCTACAGTATACCTTGTGAGCTGACTAAGCCGTCCGAAACATGGAGACGGTATGCTACACGGAATCTTAATGAATTTGTATGGGTGACGGCTAATATACTAGTGCGTTTCCAAAGTCACTCCATATCACTCCAGCGTATTTTTAATCTCTCTTCCCATTAAAAACATGTAAACATACCACAGGTAACTTAAACAGGACTTTTGGATGGTTTGAATAGAGACCAAAAATTCAACTGACACCGGCTGTAGGCTTACTGATCAAGCTTGTAGTCTTAAGTTGTCGTTTTCCAAATATGTTCAGGAACTCAGCCCGGTACTTTGAGCTCATCCTATAGTAGACAAAGATGTTGACCGAACTGTTTGTAGTTTCAAGCACGAAAATGATAGACCAGTTAAGCTTGAATAAATTACTGTACTGTCCCAAAATGCTGTATGCCGGAGCGAAACAGATCATTGGAATAAGGTTAACAGCTGCGGGGAGAAGACAAATAATGAATATACTTGATATCAAGATCACCATTTTCATGACTGTTTTATCTCTAGTAGACATGGTAGATGTAGAATCAGACGTAGACTGCCTCACTGCTGTCTTACGCCACTTGGATTTAAGAATAAGAGTTCGGATTAGAATGGCCGTGCAGATTACAACGATAATGAAAGCAATCATTTGAGAAAATATACTGAACGAAAATGAATAGTTTTCAATGTCTCTACCGTCTTCTACATAGACAAGACCAATCAAAGTGGCGTTTCTTTCGGGGTAGAAAACAGGGTCTAGTCTTACAGCGTAGTAGACTGGTAAGATGGAAATAAACATTACAGCGAATATGGTGATGATAGTACCCGTAGTCCGTCTTCCAGTTATAATGTGCTTCACTTTCATAGGTAGAGCGATGCACAGACATCGCTCAAATGTGATGAATGCTGTGATCCAACTTGTGATACGAGCGAAACACACGTGCGGCCAAGCAGCTGTGATGTATTCAACATCGGTAGATTCAAAAGGGATATCCGAAAATCGGAAAAGTGGGTTAAAGCAGATGGCTAACCACAGGAGTGTCACCAAGGAACCTAGGTCGGCGAGAGCAAGCCCCAGAAAGCTGATGTTGACTGTGTCACTGAAACCCTGTGCCAGAAACAGTAAAATCTCATTAAGGTATGTGGAAATGCAGGTTTATCAGTGCTACATTTACTATCAACGAAAAAACAACAACGGATGAGCGATTTTATTTTATTTCTTGAAATTTCTTGATCAATTTCGCTTGAATTTGCTGTATGAATCACAAATTCACTGTAGATTATCCTCTCTGACCATTAGTGATGTATCTCTTGCATCAGACTTTATCACGAAGATTATATTTCTTAATATCTGAATTTATTTGTGACTGTTTTGAAATTTCTTTCTTTTAAATAAGTGACAACACCTACGCACCAAGGTTGTCATGTCAGCCCAATATGACTTAATTTCTCCACTAGCCTGACTTTTTAAGGGTATGTGGGATCAATAGAAACCATTTGGCACGTTGTCTTTTTCTAGTCTCTAGATCTAAGTGTTTTTGTCCGCGCGTGACACTCTCTACTTATACAATAATATGTCAGATGATAGCCGTTAAACTCAGCTGTCTGATAAACGAGTCCAGAAGTAAGTTGAAGAAAACGCTTTTATGTCAAAATTCAGATCATAAAAAAATACTGTTACCTCTCTTTGCAGAATTTTATATAATAATATTCAGTTTATAAAATCCAAAACGTTGCATGAGTAAGAATGATAATAATAGTTTTGCTTAGAAAGCAATATGTCATTCAAATGCGACGTCTACCTACCTGGCGTATGAAGATTATAATATTAATAATGTTACCAACAGATCCAAGAACTGTAACTATACCGAGGGTTATGACCAACAGAAAAATAGTAAGCCAGTCAGATGTGCTGTCATCTATAAACTTTGCCTGCTGGAGTTGCATTCTGTTCGGCACAACGCTAGACGAGTGGATATTGTGATTGTAAATGGCCTCTTTGACTGTAAACTTGTCAACAATCTCCTTGCTGTTAAGTATTTCTAAGGTCCAAAATTCTCGGCACGAGGACATGTACTAATAAAAAAGCCACAATATTGAATGCAATTTATGAATTGCTGTGTGCAGTGTGTGCCTGTGTATATCTTGGCAAAGTTGTCGTCTACACATTAAAATGAAAGGTAGGTAAGAAAGATCGACTATAAAGGACGAGACGAATACATTTCTAATATATTTATACATTTAGCAAAATAGTAATCGTATCATATTATTTTTTAATATAATTATAAATTGAGCACGGGTAAAATGGAAGTGGAAGGATTACTTAGATTATACTTTACTGATGTCATAACTTCTTGGCATGTCTGCACATATAATGTCTCCATGGTGACACACACTAATCACAGTAATTATGTAGGTGTATCAAAATTTCGGCATCTGTGATTTAACTATGGACTGACATGGGGAAAATGATCTTATGACGTTTTTCACAAAGATAGTATTATAATTCCTTTCTTTGTTTTGTCCAGATATAGAAACTGGAGAATGGCACAGTATTGGTATTTTTGTGAATAAATTGTATATCCGCATCCATAACTTAAACTGTACCTCCAACAGTATGTCACAAAATTATAGTACAGTCTAGATCTAGTGATTTAAATGTCAACCATTTTGTCATACATTCTTTTCTTTGTTCTTCTGCTGTCTAAATTCTGGACCAGGTGTTATTGGCGTCAAAAATTACATGTTGCTGTGTTAATTAAGGGAAGGTAAAACCTCTAAAGTAACTCTCTATAATTACTACAACGCCCTTGCCATCAATATCTGAACAAAACTGACAGTCTAATCAACGTGACATTCGGCAAAGAAAAAGTCACTTCAATGCTAATGAGTATATACCATGAAAGAGCCACCATAACTGGTATATCTGAAAACAGTCTTAATAATGTAGACTCTATTCTTAGTTTTCTTCACAAACTTTGACCGGACAAAGTAAATAATTCACTGAGAGCTCATTTTGTCACGCACCAAGCATAAAGGTGGTATTAAATCTTTGTTCCTACCTATACAATAAAACAGTGTGCAAAGTTTAAGAGAATAATTTTATGAACTAAACACTCTTTTTAAAAAAAAAAAAAACACCGGCAAAAGAACGTTCAATTCTTACATCCAAATTGACATCATTTTTGAGTTTGTCAATGAAAAATATTTGTTGACATCTAGGCTAGTCTATCATATCAAATATGCTGCACATAAAAACGATATCATGTTGTGATGAAAATAGCATTGGTTATAACATAAGAGTTTCACCTTCCTATCAAACGTTAATAAAGCTACTTCAATTTATTTACCTGTTTCCTATTAACGACGGAAAAAAAATCACATCGGTATAATACCATGAAGAGTGATGAAGAACATTTTAACTCCTTGAAGCACTAATATCAGCAAGATACCATTGTTTCATTAACCTGCACGAATGAGTGTTCATTAGGTTATGAAAATAATAGGACTTACGTATTCTTGCAGAAAGTACTAATATATATAAAAAAGCAGTTCGCAACAAATCTATTGTCATTCTGTCTAGATTAAAGAATTAAACAATTTCAGTCTTTCTTTCTTATCGCGTGTCATTGTTCTCTTCACGTTTCAGTTTCAGTTCAGTTAAACAGTTAAATTAAAAGTAAATGAAATGCCACATTGTTTCTATGGTCTAACGTTTCATCGATGTTTGTCAGCTGTGTGGATCTACTTTGTGTTGCGTAACTGTGTGGTTAATTCAGTTCTCTTGTGATTGGTGTGTCTCAAATAGGGTGAGGGCATCCAGAGGCTAGCGAATGCGATAAATGTATAACTCATTCCATAAATCTGATATGAAACAAACACTCATTACAAATCCTCTATTTAACACAAAGTAGGCACCGTGTAAGTTGCGTATACAGGACAATGTATGAAATTGTGATGTTTCTAAGAGGTCAATAAAGTTGAATTTTTTATTATTTTTTTATTTTTTGGTACTCAGTAGTCAGTAGCAAGGTGGTAACAGAGTCCTAGACGCTGTAAACTGTAACAGCTGAGGAAGCTTCATAATAAAAATGGACTTGGGAGACTACCATTCTCAGTTCCTCCGTTGTTGGGACGTGGAAGATCCTGATCTTCAGGATGAAGCAAGGACATTCCTGCCTGTGTTTTAGTTGGGTAAAATCGGCAACATACCACTTCTTTTATTGTTCCCTCTTAAAATTATTTCAGCATGGAATAATTCCGATGGTTTTTCGTGGTCCAACTTTTTCATGGAGCTAATGCATTCGTCTGTGGTACCTTTCGGTGCGATAGGTATTCTATCGCCTCTGGTGCGTTGCCTGTCTGTCTGTCTCGCTCTGATTATGGGCCATGTAGACATTAGATCTCAGTTATCTTGCTCTCATTTGTAAAATGGGGATTTAGTCATGTAAAGAATAAAGAGGTGGAATAAAGGCTACAGACTTCAAATTGGCTGAAAATAATATGTTGTGATATGCGATAGGAAGACCGATTGTGGAGAATGGGCCCTAAATTTGTGAACCTACCTGCGAATTATTTTACATTCTCTTCTGATTTTGTAAATAAACCTGAAAGTTGGGTCATTCCCTGTGCGGAGCACTTGTCGTTAAGGAAACTGGGTAACTTGATTACACCTTTCGATGTATCGGTTTGTAGCTCGAAAACGAAATGAAAGACCTATATTTTAAACATCATTTTTTAATAAGCTCATTGAATTCTGCAAACAAGTAAAGAGGACTTATAGATTGTGGAATTTCTTGTAAGCGACAGTAGAGAAAACACTTGTGGCTCAAAGAGGGAAATCGGATTAGGCATGTGTAACCTGAATCGAATAATTTGCACTGCGTCTCAAAGGTTTAAAGGCATAAAACGATTGCATTAAATGTTCTCAGGTTGTCATCAGATGCAAGACACGCAAAATTTCCTAAAAACTGGACCAAATACAGCTTTCTTGGTAGGTAAATAACTAGACTAGACTATTTTTTAGCTACACTAGGTACAGGACAATAGGCACAGCCCTCTCCGCTTTCTCTGGTATGATTATCCCCTATCAAACCATGGGTATCAAATGTTTGGATTGAATCTAAGGGTGCAGAAATATGTTAGGCATTCTAATTTGCTTCCAGTCTAGCCTAAGTCTTGCTTCCTCACCATAATCAAAAAGTCAATGCAGAATGAGTATGTCATGTCTAGATCTACAGTGTTTAAATCTAATCTTCATCCCCCCC
>JAWQUT010000137.1:519656-538533 GCA_033807755.1 Ellobium chinense
TTTTCTTCGAAAGGGGCAGGGGTGGGGGGGAGAGATTTATTCTGACAAAGCGATAAATGTATACCCTTATAGACAAGCTTCCTGGAATGATAGTGAAAGGCATGCACACCACTACTCAGTTTACAAAGTCTGTGCGACAGTATACTTTGTGAGCTGACTAAGCCGTTCAAAGTATGGAGACGGTAGGCCACATAGAGTCTTAATGCCTTTGTATGGATGACGACCAATATACTAGTGTTTTTCCAAAGTCACTCCATACCACCCCAGTGTATTTTTAATCGCTCTCCCCATTCCAAACACATGTAAACATACCACAAGCAACTTTTACAGGACTTTTGGATGGTTCGAAAAGAGACCAAAAATTCAACTGACAGTGGCTATAGGTCTATTAATCAGGCTTGTAGTCTTAGGTTGTCGTCTTCCAAACATATTTAAGAACTCAGCCCGGTACTTTGAGCTCATCTTATAGTAGACGAAGATGTTGACCGAACTATTTGTAGTTTCAAGCAAAAAGATGATAGACCAGTTAAGCTTGAATAAATTACTGTACTGCCCCACAATGCTGTACGCTGGAGCAAAACAGATCATTGGTATTAGGTTAACAGCTGCGGGGAGAAGACAAATAATGAATATACTTGATATCAAGATCACCATTTTCATGACCTTTTTATCTCTAGTAGATATGACAGATGTAGAATCAGATGTAGCCTGCCTCACTGCTGTCTGACGCCACTTGGACTTGAGAATAAGAGTTCGGATTAGAATGGCCGTGCAGATCACAACGATAATGAACGCAATCATTTGAGAAAATATGTTGAACGAAAATGAATAATTTTCAATGTCTCCACCGCCTTCTACATAGACAAGACCAATCAAAGTGGCGTTTCTTTCGGGGTAGAAAACAGAGTCTAGTCTTACGGCATAGTAGACTGGTAAGATGGAAATAAGCATACCAGCAAATATGATGATAATGGTACCCGTCGTCCTTCTCCCGGTTATAATGTGCTTCACCCTCATGGGTAGGGCTATGCACAGACATCGCTCAAATGTGATGAATGCTGTGATCCAACTTGTGATACGAGCGAAACACACGTGCGGCCAAGCGGATGTAATGTACTCAACATCAGTAGATTCAAAAGGGATTTTGGAGAAGCGGAACAATGGGTTAAAGCAGATGGCCAACCACAGGAGTGTCACCAAGGAACCCAAGTCAGCGAGGGCAAGCCCCAGAAAGCTGATGTTCACTGTGTCACTGAAACCCTGTGTCGGAAACAGTAAAATCTCTGTCATATATGTGGAAATGCACCTTTTAATATGCTAAATTAATAGTGCTAAATCTATAGTTTATGAAAGAAAAATACGAGTCATATATTATTATTTTAATTTCTTGAAATTCCTCGATCAATTTCTTGAATTTGCTAAATGAATCACAAATTCACTGTAGATTATCTTTTGTGACCAGCAGTAGTGTATCTCTTGTCTCAACCTTTATAACAGAAACTGTAGTTTTTTATATCCAAATCACCTGTGACTTTTTCCTATTCTGACAATTATTCCGTTCAGATATGTGGCAACACTTACGCTCCTGGTTTGTCAAGTCAGCCCATTAATACCTAATTTCTCAACTAACCTGCATTAGAAAAAAAAAAAATATTTGGCACTTTGTGTCTTTCTAGTCTCTAGATGTAAGCGGTTTAGTATCCAGTGTGAGGCTCTACTAGTAAAATAATTATGTCATATAATAGCCTTTAAACTCGCTGTTGTTCTAAATAACGTCCGAAATTAAGTTGAAGAATAAGGTCTTATTTCAGAAAGTAGATCATTAACAACCACTGTTATCACTTTGTTCACANACCCTGCTGTGTCCAGGAGGTCGTGTTCTGAGCGAAGAGCAAGCATGGAAAACAGAATAACGCTTTCCGCTGCGGGCAGCCGCACATCCACTGATATCTGTCATATTGCTCTGAAAATCTCATTTGCCTTTTGCCCTCAAATAAAAACTTCGGGGTGGGCCTACCTCTGTGTTTTATGTCGAGTCGCTGCTCAAATGACAATCCCTTTTCTTTCAGCTCTAAAATTTCAGAAACTGACATAGGCTCACTCTCAGTTGAGGAACACACCCCATCTCCTTGCTGTGCCATGATGAAATTTCACGGGATTCACGGGATGCACGAGTGGCGGTTCAAAACTGAGGCTCGAAATAACTTCATACTTCATCAAATAATTAACTATCGATACCAAGTCCTTTAAATACTGTAGTTCTAGTCGGGAGTTGGGAGTTGTTTTTTTCCCCTAATTCTTAAGTAATAGATCTCGATTTTAGCTTAAAAGAAAGAGAGATAGATATTGACGAAACGATCTCAACATGTTGACAAAGAAAGAGAGGATGCTTCGGTTAGCTCTATTCTACGCTCGCAATATATCGATATTCTGGATCAGTTTTGATCTCGAACACGCTTCTTTTTCCAAACTAGCCCTCACTAGAACTTATTCTGAGTAGACAGGTTTTTCCGCAATCACAGAGTTAGCAAAAAAATGCTGGCCGAATGTGAGTCAAATTTATGAGTGGTTGAGTTAAAATCTCCAAGGAATTTCATGACCTATGAACTCATGTTACAGACCGCTCTTATCTCAGTTTGTTCTTGATCTTCATCAGGAAAGAAAACAAACAAGCTATTAGTGTCTAATAGCTCGCGGCTCAACTCACGTTATTTGCACACAGTATGTGGTATCAAAATTATCAAACTGGCATTCCTTTGGACTCTACCATTTTACATTGGTAAAAGGGGTGTTCAACTTAGACATATCCAAAGATTCTTACCCATGATCTGCAAATTGGTATGATCTTGGACAAATAGAAATCTTCTGCTCTAAAGGTGTAAAGGTGCAATGCTTTTCTTAACTTCGTGCGCTATACTCTCCTCGTCCCGTTGCCTCAATAAGACCAAGCGGTGTGACGTCAGAGGCTGATACTGAAGGTTAATAGGCGGCCAGCGTGCGTCCCCAAAAAACATCCCGTTAGGCCAATACATGGAGTAGTTATTATGAGGTTTTTATTCGATTCGGCGCTTTTAAGGTACGCTCGAAGTAAGATTGGATTATAAATGAAGAGAATTTAAATAAGCGTATGGTTTTATTTGAGTGCTTAATCTTTTGCTTACATTTTGGGACATTCAGTGAATACCTTGAATAGTATTACGCTACGCCACTGGTAGACTGGTAAGATGGAAATAAGCATAACAGCAAATATGATGATAATGGTACCCGTCGTCCTTCTCCCGGTTATAATGTGCTTCACCCTCATGGGTAGGGCTATGCACAGACATCGCTCAAATGTGATGAATGCTGTGATCCAACTTGTGATACGAGCGAAACACACGTGCGGCCAAGCGGATGTAATGTACTCAACATCAGTAGATTCAAAAGGGATTTTGGAGAAGCGGAACAATGGGTTAAAGCAGATGGCCAACCACAGGAGTGTCACCAAGGAACCCAAGTCAGCGAGGGCAAGCCCCAGAAAGCTGATGTTGACTGTGTCACTGAAACCCTGTGTCGGAAACAGTAAAATCTCTGTCATATATGTGGAAATGCACCTTTTAATATGCTAAATTAATAGTGCTAAATCTATAGTTTATGAACGAAAAATACGAGTCATATATTATTATTTTAATTTCTTGAAATTCCTCGATCAATTTCTTGAATTTGCTAAATGAATCACAACTTCACTGTAGAATATCTTTTGTGACCAGCAGTAGTGTATCTCTTGTCTCAACCTTTATAACAGAAACTGTAGTTTTTATTATCCAAATCACCTGTGACTTTTTCCTATTCTGACAATGATTCCGTTCAGATATGTGGCAACACTTACGCTCCTGGTTTGTCAAGTCAGCCCATTAATACCTAATTTCTCAACTAACCTGCATTAGAAAAAAAATATTTGGCACTTTGTGTCTTTCTAGTCTCTAGATGTAAGCGGTTTAGTATCCAGTGTGAGGCTCTACTAGTAAATAATTATGTCAGATAATAGCCTTTAAACTCGCTGTTGTTCTAAATAATGTCCGAAATTAAGTTGAAGAATAAGGTCTTATTTCAGAAAGTAGATCATTAACAACCACTGTTATCACTTTGTTCACAATTAGGTATATTCAGTATAGTCCAAGAGTTGTATGAATAAAAATGCTAACAATAGTTGTTGATTAAAAAGCATTATCAAATCCGACGTCAACCTACCTGGCGTATGAAAATTATAATATTAATGATGTTACCGACAGATCCAAGAACTGTAACTATAGCAAGGGTTATGACCACCAGAATAAGGGTAAGCCAGTCAGATGTGGTGTCATCTATAAACTTTGCCTGCTGGAGCTGCACTATATTCGGCATAACGCTTGACGAGTGGATATTTTGATTGTAAATGGTCTCTTTGACTATAACCTTGTCAACAATCTCCATGCTGTTACGTATTTCTAAGGTCCAAAATTCTCGGTACGAGGACATGTATGAATAAAAAACCCACAATATTGCATGCAATTTATAAATTGCTGTGTGCACGTTGTGCCTTTGACTACCTTGAAAAAATTGTCGTTTACACAATAAAATGAAAGTTAGGTAAGAAAGATCGACCATACTGTCGAAAGGAATACATTTCTAACATATTTTGTAAAGTCATAAAAAAGTGATCGTATATATAATCTTTGAATATAATTATAATTATGTACACGAGTGAAATAGAAGTGAAAGTATTACTTAGATAATGCTTTATTGATGTCATAATTTCTTGACATGTGTGAACATTTAATGCTCCCTGGTGACACACACTAATCACTGTAATTATGTAGGTGTATCAAAAGTTCGGCATCTGTGAGTTAACTATGGCCTGACATGGGGACAATTATTGTATTGAAGTTATATAAATGATGTTTTCACAAGGACAGTATGATAATTCCTTTCTTCTTTTTTCTAGATATAGAACCTAGGTAATAGCGCCATGTTAGTATTTTTGTGAATAAATTGTATATCCGAATCTACATCTTAAATTGTATCTTAAATAGTTTGTCACAATGTTAAAGTACAGACTAGATCTAATAAATTAAATAACACTTAAATTTGTCATACTGTTCTCTGTGTTATTTTCTGTCCAAATTCGGGAGCAGGAGTTACTGGGTTTAGAAATTTAATATTTCAATGTCAACTGAGGGAACACGGAAATCAACAAAAATAATAATCTAATCAGCTTGACATTTTGCACCAAGAAAGCCACTTCTAATGAGCATGCACCATGACAGAGTCATGATGATTACTACATCTGAAAATACTCTTAATAATGTAAACGTTATTTCATTACAAACTTTGGCTCGACAGAAAAGTGGTATTACATTGTTGTCCCTTCTGTACAATAAAGCAGTGTGCCAAGTCTAAGAGAATATGAACTAAACACTTTTTTTTTTCTTAAGTAAACACCGGCAAAAGGACGTTCAATTCATCCAAATTTTTATCATTTGTGTTTTTCAATCCATTTTATGTTCACACCTCGACCAGTCTATCGTATTAACTATGCTACACATAAAAACGATATGTTTTGCTGAAAATAGCTGTAGCTGTAACATTAGAGTTTCACTTTCCTTTTAAACGTTAATAAAGCTACTTCAATTTATGTGCCTGTTCCCTATTACCGACGGAAAAAAAATCTCAGAGTTAACATCGGTATAATACCATGAAGACTGATGAAGAACACTTTAACTCCTTGATGCACTAATGTCACCAAGATACCATTGTTTCATTAGCCTGCAGGAATGAGTGTTCATTACGTTATAAAAATAATAGGAAGTATTTATTATAAATATCTTACTGCTGTTTGCAGAACATACTTATCTTATACGTATAAATGAACAGCTCGTAACAAATCTATTTTCATTCTGTCTAGATTAAAAAAAACAAACCACACTATTTCAGTCTCTCTCTCTTATCGCTTGTCATTGTTCTCTTCACGTTTTAGTTTCAGTTCAGTTAAACATTTGAATTAAAAGTACTTGAAATGTCGCAGTGTTTCTATGCTCTAAAATTTCATCATTGTTTGTCAGCTGTTTGGATCTACTTTGTGTCGCGTTATAGTATGGTTCATTCAGTTCAGTTGTGAGTGATGTGTCTCAAATAGGGTGAGGGCCACTTCAGGGTCTTTTCACGATTAAGTTCATTTTTTAAAATTAGTTAGAGTTTATAATTATGTTAAAAAGGATCTGAAACTCGTGTTTGATTGATATCAGATTTATGAAATTTGTTTTACATTTATCGTATTCGCTCGTCACAATTTCGCTAATACCATAAATGTATTACGAAATTGATAAATATGATATCAAACAAACACTCATTACAAATCCTCTATTTATCACAAAGTAGGCACCGTGTAAGTTGCGTATAAAGGACAACGTATGGAAGTGTGATGTTTCTTAGAGATCAATAAAGTTGGATTTTTTTTTTGTTTTTGCACTTAGTGCTCAGTAGCAAGGTGGTAACAGAGTCCTCAACGCTGTAACCTGTAACGGCTGGGGAATCTACAATTCCTCCGTTATTGTGGATTGTGGAAGATCCAGATTTTCAAAATTAAGTAATGACGTTCCTGATTGTGTTTTAGTCGGCTAAAATCGGCAACATACCAATTATTTTACTATTTCTACTTTAAATTTCAGGATGGGATAATTCTGATTGCCCTAAATGGTCCCATTTTTCATGGGGTCTAATGCAGTTCGGTGCGCTAGGTATTATTTCACCTCTGATGCGTTGCCTGTCTGTCTGTCTCCTTTGATAATGGGGTATGTAGATGCTAGATCTCAGCCATCTTGCTCTCATTTGTAAAATGGGGACTTAGTCTTGTGAAGAATAAAGAGATGGAATAAAAAGACATCTGTAAGTGCTTTATTAAAGACGTGTACACCCAATAATAAGAGTGTTGTCACGAGAGAAAAAAATATATTTTGTGCCTGATCTACAATACATTTTTTACATGTTTAACTGCCACACAACGGGGCATAACAATATAACTTCGGGGTAGGCAGCGTGGCCGTGTGGGTTGTGATTCATACTCAGAAAATGAAGACTGTCAAGTCTAAGGGTTTTGTGTTTGACTCGCGAGCTGGGCGGTTTTCGTTGATGTGTCCATGGGAAAGACACTTCACTTCCATTTCCTCACCCGACTCAGGTGTAAATGGGTACCTGGCTTTAGAGCTGGGGGGAACCAAGGCGTTGCACGGCAAGCCTCTGGCGAGTAATGCGATAAATTATGTATAACTCATCTCATAAATCTGATTTCAAACAAACACGAATTTCAGATCCTTTTTATCATATAAACTCTAACTAATAAAGAAATGAACTTTTAATCGTGAAAAGAACCCTGAAGTGGCCCTCACCCTATTTAAGACATATCAGTTACAACTGAACTGAATGAACCACACACTTATGCGACACAAAGTAGATCCAAACAGCCGACAATCATCACTGAAACTTTAGACAAGAGAGACACTGTGACACTTCAAGTGCTTTAATTCAAATTAGTGTTTAACTGAACTGAAACTGAAACGTGAAGAGAACGATGACAAGCGGTAAGACAGACAGACTGATTTTTTTTTTTTTCAATCTAGACAGAGGGAAATCCCGCGGCAGTGAAAATAGTTACAAAAGAAATGACGTCACATATGTATACACCTGGGGGTTTCCAAGGCTTCCAATCAAAGTATTCGTAAGCAGGTCAAAGGTCAAATTTATGCAACGTGTGACATACCAAAAAAGTATTACACACTTCTATGTCACCGGAAATAGGCCCTGTTTATATGATAAATATTGTTACGTGTCTTTGTATTATGAATGAGATATATACATCATTGTATGATACTGTAAAACAATTTCCCTACGGGGAAATAAATTCGTATATTCATTTTAATTTCATTCATTAATTTGAAATAGAGATAGAGAGTTAGAGAGTGCATCTTCCGTTAGGGCAACAGCTGTAAAAATAATTTTATTGAGCTCAAATAACTTCATAATATCGTGCCTTGAAACTTTGTCACAACTATCGTTTACCGGGGTAAAGCAATGACTCTAATCAAGCGAAAATGTAGCAGAGCGGTTAGTACATCATAAGTGTTCTTCAAGATCTATAGATGTGTGATGTACTGAAATAATTTATGGATGTGTGATGTGCTGAAATGATTTATAGATGTGTCATGCGCTGAAATGGCCGGAAAAGGCCTATAAATCACTCCTAAAATCATCAACACCACTCCGCCATCACTCTCATATATCTCTGTCTCATTGACTGTCTATCTGTCTCTCTCGCTCTCTTTCTCTCTCTCTCTCTCTCTCTCTCTCCCTCTCTCTCTTTCTCTAACACACACACACACACACACACACACACACACACACACACACACACACACACACGCACGCACGCACGCACGCACGCACGCACGCACACACACACACACACACACATACAAAATACACAAAAATGTCGTAAAACAAAAATTAATAGACTAATGTAGGCCAGAATATTAAAACATACACACTAACAACAGGTAATGGACATCACACATGTACAGAGACTGCACTTTATGAATTGATTGTAGACTATAAACCTTTTTTCGTTTTAAATCCATTTATCATCTGTAAATATCTCCTAATTTTAATGAAGTCTTTGCATAACTTCTTGGTCTGGAGAACGTAATGTAACACGGAAGTTAAAACCGATGAGCCACATATAGTGTTAAGCAAGAGAGAAAAGATGAAACAAATATAAACATCACGGGGTTAGGTCGCTCAGTGGATGCCAGTGATACCGTCAAAATGCACAGACTCCAGTGAAAAAGTGCATGGCTTTCCATGTTACTACTTTGCTTTAAGAAACAAATGTTTGAATGTTGTATTATATTTAGAACTCATACTGAAGTAGATGAAAATGTTCAGGGAACTATTCAGGGCCTCAAAATTGGCCAGAACGCCCCAAATAATTCTGTAAATATTCTGATATTTACCGATTATACTAAACTCTGGTGGCAACAAAATCATTAGCAGTGTGATTATCCCAGTGGGCATCAGAAAACCAATAAACATGCATGAGACAAAGGTCACCATTTTGACAACTTTCTTCTCTCGGATGGCTATGGTTGTAGTCTTGACACCGGAAGCGGAAATGTTTGCAGACTTTTCCCGCCATGTTGATTGCCGAAGAAGGCTGGAAATAAGAACAACCGTACAGATAACAACGAGGAGGAAAGGAACCAGCTGGTTGAAGACATTCAAAGCATGGATAACGTCTTCAATCTCATGACCGCCAGAAATATACACGATGGTATTCATTGTTTTATTCCGCTGTGGGACAAAGGCTGGGGTGATTCTGATAACATAAAAAGCTGGGAGATTGCTGAAGAAAAGGCCAAGAAAGATGGCGACCATAGCCCACCTGGTCCGTCCGTTTGTGATGATTTCCTTGACTTTGAAGGGAAGAGCGATGCTCAAACATCTCTCAAAGGTGACAAAGGCTGTGATCCAACTAGTGATACGGAGGAACATCACATGGGGATATACTGGAGAAAAAACAAACATCATTTTTTAAAAAATAATTTTTCTGAACAAAAAAGTCGTCGAGTGTCATTATTCAAATTTCACTATCTTATGCGTGATTGTTCTGAAAGAAACTATGTATCACCAAGTAAAGTTAAAAAAAAAACACAACCCACCTCCAAATACGGATAAGAAGTTTTGCTTGCTGGTGGAAGAGGAGAAAGATGGACGCTAAGGGCAAAATAATAATGTCTTATCGTGCAGATTTCGGATCAGCAAGCCTGTTAATCTTTTTACAACATACTGTAGTATATGTCTGAGAAAATGTATCAAGCAGAGACTCTTGAAAGCGTATACCTAAGAGCAAAAGTAAAAGCGTGAGAACATTTGGAGTGTATGGAGTGTGTATTTTGTGTGGTTTGCAAATAATGAGGTTTTTTTTCCTTTTCTTGTATGTGAGATCTCCAAAAGTCATTGAGGTATTAGCAATAGTAACAGAAGCAGCAGTAATAATTGTAGACTTAGTAGTAAAAGCAGCAGCTGTTATTGTTGTTGTTGTTGTTGTTGTTGTTGTTGTTGTTGTTATTGTTGTTGCTGCTGTTGTTGTTATTGTTGTTGTTGTGTTTACTGTTGTTGTAGCAGTAATTATCATAAAAGTAATGATAATACTGGTTTTGCATTATGATCATTCCACCAGATCAGATCACTTGAGACCATATTCAGTCCTGGGAAAGCATAATAGTGCCACTGCTATTTACTAACACTGACCACTATCGTTTCGACTGACATAAAATTTATTCATGACAAGTAAACGGACTTTGCCTGAGTCCACTGGAGTGCCGCTTTCTGCCTAACGAAATTAGGAGCAGCACGTTGGCAGTACAACTGGACTTATATCAACCGCAACTGAGAACAGGGTCTTCACACAAAGACGATGCAGTTTCATTTGTCATATGGGTGTGTCAAAGGCAATCATTACTGATGCAGGAAATATTAAGCTGAAAAGAAGGTGTAGAATCTCATGCAGGGCAACTTTTATGTTTTATCTGCCTTCTCCACTTTTATAGTAGGCTTTCAGCAGAAAACACCATTTTTTTTTTTGCAGAGTTCCTACGTAAAGCTCACCGATGGACTTGTCTCGAATGTAGTAACAATATTTCTTAATCAATGATCACCTTATCAGTTACTATCTGACTTGCCTGCAGTGAGATACAAAATATCCACAGACTCGAATGGGATGTCAGAGTACCGGAACAGCGGGTTGTAGCATATGCTCATCCAGATGGCTGTCACAAGAGCACCCAGATCAGACACAGCAAGACCCAGGAGGCTGATGTTCACTGAGTCGCCAAGACCCTGATAAAGATGGCAAATACTATAAGGTTAATGTTTCACAAGTTTAGTCATGTTCTTTCTTCAAAGTCTCTGGCATCTATTAATGGACTAAATCACTGTGTACATAATCCTTTTGATCTGTCAATTATACTTTCTTTTGGGGAGAACCATCATAGCCAAATTCAGGGTATAGAAATATGTGAAAATGACCTGTGATCTAGATAAGGTATCCAATTTCAAAGCAAATTTGAGATTCATTATGAGCTTTATAGATATAAAAATAAACATTATTAGGCCGATGTATTCGCATACGGTTACAACTAGCCCTGTCAAAAAAAAAAAAAAAAATGGGATCAGGTCAGAGGAAGAGGTCTCTGTCTTGAAAGACATTTGTGAAGCATGAAGGGTTGATTTGCACTTTGCTTTTTCAGAACTTCGGGTGAACAATGGAGAACAAAGGAGCCGAAGACTGGCAAAATGACGCTATGATTATCGTTGGGTCAGTTTTAACACTAGCCCGAGAGTGGGTTACAAATGAATTTTGACTCTGCGGGAAAAAAAAAATTCCCTTTTGGGTGTTGACTCAATGGGCAATGGAAGTATTTTAACCTCACGGTGAAAAAACAAAATTAATAAATCCGAAATCACAGTAGAATGTAGAGTAACACGTTTCTTTCACAGAAAAAAAAGGAAAAAAAACCAACAAAAAAAACCACCAGGTGCCAGTAACCTCAAAGACCGAAAGATATCTCTATAAGGGTGGTCTATCACAGTCAGTGCTTAGGTACAAATAATGAGCTTCGGAGTCAGGAGGAGAATTTAGCATAGCACAGGGAATAAGAGACTCACAGAACTAAAGGGATAATTTATCAAGGGATGTCATGACGATAAATTTCAGACTCCTCTGTAGTTTAACACTATTTTGACACAGTAATTTCCCTTGACTATGATGTATAATCATTATTATTATATAACCAGGTGCATTCACTCTCTTGCTTGTTAGTCCGCATTTCTGTATCTGTACTCTACCTAGATTACGATTTCCTTGTTTTTTGGGGTTTTTTTTCAAATTTAAATCTTTGGTTGACATCTCTTCTAAATTTAATCCAAATTTGTCATCTTTTCTTTTTAAATCGATTAATCCCGGTATCAAACTAATCGACAGTGGAAATATAACGTCACAGGCTATGCTATGAGATTACATTGGAAAAAATGTTCACAGTGTCGCCCCGAATAGGTGTATTTTCTGGCACAACATTACTGATAAAGACAACTATTACTATTAGAATCTTTTACAGTGTCCTATATCATATTGCAAACAATTTTATCATGATACAGGTTGTACTGTGCAAATGACATACAGTGAAACTTTATTTTGGGAGGTATCAATTTATTATCATGCATGATAATTATGTAAGACAAGAAAAAAACTGATCTTTTCTTTCTTTCTTTCTTTTCCTTCCTTTTATATGTTTGTTTTTACCCCCGTGTACTTTATATGAAGCAAATTATCTGGTCGAGAGCCTGAACTTGGAAAAAACTCTAACATAGGCATGGATGTGCATTTTCAGAAATTTGCAAAACTTCATACCTCTGACAAGGCAATGGCCGAGTCTGTTCTTTGTGCAGTTCAAACTTTGTTTGTTTGTTTGTTTGTTTGTTTGGTTCCTGCCACTAATTAATTAGCTTCCAAAGTTCCATTCGATTTGCTTTGTTCTCCAAAAGAAGTAAAAATGAAAGAACATTAGCGTCGACGACTTTCTTCTAGAAATAGTCAAAGTACGAAATATTTTCTGAAAATTTGTACCTCTGCTTAATTTTTAACCCAGTAATATGCCAAGCAAAAACTGTATCATAAAAAAGGGTTTGATTCACCTTCGTAAGCAATAAGATCCAGAAAATAAAATTTGCTTTAGTCCGGGGTGAAACTGGGGCTTTCGACATTATTTTAGCCTTGTTTAGTCTCTTCCTTAAAAGTTGTTGTAAAAGTTATAATGATTTTCTAGGATTATTTCCGCTTGCATATGCTCCTCTCAGGGAACTTTTAAGCTAGATATCGATTGTGTAGGCTAAAAAAACTGTCTATGTAAATAAGTCACAACGTAGTCTAACTCTTTCATGGCAATGAAAATGCCGATCAAAACAAGCGGACATATTCGATTCTTGGCCTATCGCAGCCAACCGATGTTATCATGTTAAGCCGTCCAGGTTGACTGATAGTGGGATCGCTTACCATCGTAAACATTACACGCGCAATTCGGTGCTGAATGCATCCTTAGTAGCGTTCAACGTGCACAATTGAAGTAATTCTTACAATGGTAAGAGATCCCACCGTTAATGCTCAAGTTCTTAACTGAAAGTCTCATTGTCATTTAGATGTATTCATACCTGTTTGAGAAAGACCACAATATTGAGGATGTTAGCAACAATCCCGAGCGTGCTGATGAGGCCTAGTAGAACACAGTATAGTGCAATGATCAGGTCTTCCGTTGTGTCGTCATTTATCAAATATGAATTCTCTTTATAAGAAGTTACGTTGTGAGGTCTCTGTCCATTATGGTCACCGTCGCTTGTCGATAAGGTGGAAGTTCCATGACTTTTAGTTTCCATCTCCTCAATATCTGTCTGAGAGGAGTATTTTGGGAGAGAGTGAGAAGCAGGATTAAGGTTGCGATTTGAGTATTAGCACGTCTCGGCCAGTTGAGTAATTAGCAGATGTGTGAAAATCTAGTGGGCGAACAACATGTGTCTTTGCAGTGTATTGTGTATCATATTATATATTGTACTATATTGAGAAATTATAGAAATTGGCCCATGACCTGAAAAATGTTTTGAAATTGCATCTGTTAGTTGGCAAACTCTTTTTTACAGATAGTAATGTAAGGGTACATTAATGCGACAGGCTTGTATTTGCAAGAAGGGTCCCCTTTCCATTTCACTTGTCCTGAAGCCAATCTCGCATACAATCTTTGAAATCGTCAAGTTATGCAGTCGGGACATTAATGTGCAAGATCAGCACCGGTCAAATGGAAAGCAAAGTGATGACCCCCATCGCAAAACAAAGACCTGTTGCAGCGATGTGCCTTATACTCAGATATGAAAATGGTAACAGTGACTAGATAAGGTCTAAAGTTAGCCTTAGTGATTAAACTCACTGTTGACATCCGCCTTATCGCATTGGCATGTATAGCTATTATATGCTCGACATAACCCCGGGACCTCGATAAATTTGCCATACGTCAATAATATATTGTACATGTATATATCCTTATTTAGAAATTTTTTCTCAAGCATAGAGATTCATTATTCCTCTGTCATTATTCAGGTGGATTTCGATAATAATTAGCCTCAGTAATAGGTATATTTTGTTCCACACAAACGCATTGTATGCACCTATTATCGAGGTTTGTACTTTTGGCAGCATTTGAATCGCAAGGCCTTTATTATATTATAGTATTTGCACCACACCGGTTCCTTTGTGTCGTTGTCGTTTAAACTGTGTGCATAATAGTATGAAATAGTAATGTAAATATTCCATAATTAGTTAGCCAGATGCATAGTAAATTCTGGGTGAAAATTGGTTAATAGGCTCACATTCACAGAGTTCAGATCGTATGGTAAATACATAAGTAGACTAATTAGTTTACTGGGAATACAAATATCGAACCGTTGTGCATCCATGTATCGCGTTCTCTTTATTTAGCATGGTGCAAATTCATGGGACGATTATGGCAAATCATCTGGAAACTGATATTGAACTCCGAAAGAAGTTAGTCTTCATAGAGCAGTAATATAGCACTCAAGTGCAGGTTATAGATCCTCTATTCTGTATAGGGAAGACATTGTTTTTATGTCGTGCAGCCTGTCTATCACTTTTCTCCCACACAGTGAATATTACGAAAATCTCTACATCAGATTTCTTACGAAACAATACAAACAATATCAGTGTGTTGTTATGTGACGCCGAAAAGGATGGTAAATTTGCCGTTGCTAAGAGTTAAGAGGCGATATGTCGAGAAATAGTGTAAGGTCTAGGCCAAAGAGAATCAAATTACAGAACAGCTAGAATATTGGTAGTAACTGCAAAGCTAAACAGTAAACGAAGGAGAGGAAGACAAACGGAGAAAATTTTGGATGGAGTGATAAGTTGGATGAAAATGGACCCCGAAGAGGTAATGGGAGGGGAGGGGTGCACAAAGCAACAGTGAAATGTTAAGGTGGACACAGACAGACTGTAATGTAAAAAGAAACAATGAAAGGATTAAATGATTATTGGTGTAACGTCTATAGAATGCGTTAACTGTAAAAGTACATGTATGTTGTTGAACTGTTAATAGTGTGAATTTAATAGTCCTAATGCTTCAAATGTTCACGTGCTGTTCCCGCCGGATTTTGTATTGTTTGCCCATGTACGATAGCCGAAAGCTGAAGTTTGGGTTTATTTGTTTAACTGGTTAAAGTAGAGGTCCATGATCGCTTACGCAGCTTACATGATACTTAAAGAATCAAGCTATACAATAGATTTATATGCTTTACTAAGAACAACAGCCTTCACTAGTTTTACAGAATCCAGTCACTCTCAATTTCAATCTCAGTCTTTGCATGTTTGTGACATGCTTTCCTCTACAATGTGTACAAGAGTGTCATTTCGTCGTATGTCCATTTCAGCAATATCCATGGACTCCACCATCTAATGCTTATAGGGTGAGGCGCTGGGTTAAGAAAGAGAAACCATGTCAAATGAGAAAGTATCTATATTACTTATTACTTGTTGCTGGAAACATCATCAATGCTAGTCTGCAGATCTGATGCCATCACTGTGCTCAATACTGTTTACAGTGGGGGCCCTTTATTTAGATTTTTTCACAATTTTAAATTAGATTAAAAGGTGTTAAAATGTTGGCCTTCTTTTGCAAGTCATAGGCCCGCACAAATGAAATCCGCTTAATCCACTGGGAAACACTGCCTGCAATAATTATTCTTTAACAATTTCAAAACTGAACTTCACCACTTTTGCGGTGTGGTTTCATGTTATACGATTATTTCTACACAATCTGTTCTTTGGTCTTGGGTTTTATACTCTGCTACTATCGACTCTGATAGTCTAGTTGTTGGTGTTTGTTTTTTTTTCCCCACCAATTAGACTCCTGCAACCATGAGGATAGTCTATTCCTTCCAGCGACTCTGCAGCTTCTGCCACTTCCTAGAGAGAATTATTTCATAATATTAATATCTACACACTGTCCCTAATATACTGTTTCTTCCCTAACTCTGCCCCTAACCTTGACCCTAATCCCAACTTAGCCACTAGATTGGAGAATTCCAGGGTAGTGCTCTTAATATTAGATCTCGGACGGAAAGCGCCGAGATGGTAATTAATTTTAGTAATTCTAATGCAAGGGATGATGTATTACATACATTGAGAGAGCAGGTATACTGAAAGGCAAATGAAACAGTTAATTTCCCGAAACCAATCAAAATCGTCGCAGGGAGATCAGAAAAGAAAGACCGCAGGACAGTTTGAGCAATAAAGGTTTGCCTGACTATCGGTGAGCTAGACGACAAGCAAATTTACCTTTAAATATGAACGAAATTAATAATATTATTCTTTCGGCTATATGTTTGTTTGGCCAAGTAACCTTTCGACCGCGTGCGTATTCAGTTTTGTGACAATACAATGACATGGAACTTTTTTTTTGTTGATGTTGTTGTTGTTGCTGTTGCTTTTAATGTCGTCGTTGTTATTGCTATGTTGTTCTTGCTGTTGGTGTTATTGTTGTTGTTATTATTCCTGTTGATGTGGTTGTTATTGTTATTGTTGTTAGTGTTATTGTTGTTGTTGTTATTGTTGTTGTTGCTGCTGTTCCTGCTGTTGGTGTTGGCGGTGTTGTTGTTGTTGTTATGTTGTTCTTGTTGTTGTTGTTGTTGTTGTTGTTGTTGTTGTGTTGTTGTTGTTTCTTTCAGACCTTTTTTTTTTAAATCTCAGCCTGAAAAGCAGAAGTTGTCTTTTCTGTGTGCCAACTTCACGTCAGAATTATTAGACTGTGGCTTTGAGCAAGCGCTGAAGAATGGAGTTATACATGAATGACCCAAACTTCAGGTAAAACGGAGTTAAGTTCTTGTATCCTTGAAAAAGACGCTGAACTTCCAATCTCCATTCGACTCCGATGTAAACGAGTGCCTGGCTTTGGGCACCAGGATGCATCGAGTCACTAAATATTGCTCGCACACACTTCCTTTATATTTCTCTTACCATCTCTCTCAGTAATGCATTCTCAAAGTGGAAATGAGCTAATGTAGCCCAGAAGATTAGCATATACCAACAGTACTGTCGTCCATAGCCAAAACAATGTAACTCCAGTGGAAACAATTTTAAGAAAATCGAATTTTTCTATTATTTTGATATTAGACACTCCACATAATCATTAATATTTCCAAAAACTGAAACTACATATTATATTTCTAGTATCATAGTCCATAATTTATGCTATATAGTTTGTCTACATAGCCTATCGAATAGCTGAATAAATGGTCATTACATTGTTCTGCCGTGGTATGATCTTTCATTTATAAGCATTTTACAGAGACAGAACAATGTAACTTCAGAGAAAACATGTAGTTACATTGTTCTGGCTTTGTACAAGGTTATTACACTGTTTTGGCTTTGTAGTGATAAAACGTAACACCACTGAGAAAGTGGAGTTGCACTGCACTGTTCTGCCTTTGTACAAGACAGTTAAACTAATTTAACTTGACTGATTTGTACTGAAGAAGTGCAATAAATTTCATTGGGAATGTTGAATAATTACATTGTTCTTATTATGTGCAGCGTCTTTACACTGTGTTAGCATTGTACAAAGACATAAAACTGCAGTGGGACTTTGGGTTCAAAGCCAATATGAAAGCAACAATAATCAGTGCACAGTCTGACACTCAATGAGAATGTTTAGAAATATTGACTGTGATGTACATAATAGTTGTTTTCTGGTGACGCATAAATTGATCAGTCCTATGTTAATGTAAATTGTATATAACACAAAGAAAAACTAACAGTAATCCCTAATTTTAACACATCAGGTTGTTGACTCAGATCGAAGCTGACAAGAGCAATTGGCAGCCATCTTTTTTTTTCTTTCAAGAACAGTGAAGTCATATGATAAGCTCCTGAAGGTGTGGGTAATATATTAAGTGTGACCATGGGAATTCTCTTTGGTTAGATTGATTCTAAACATAGCAACAGCTTCGGTTTTTTTTTCTTTCTAATCTCTATCAAAAAATCTTGTGTGAAGGTGTGACTTGAAGGGTGTCTTTATTTGCTTTGTGATACCTCAACTCGGACTGTAAAAATCAGCACTTACAATCTCACACAAGGCTTATATTACAAACACTTATTTTGGATATTAATTTGGAACATTTTAACTAAGATATGAGTACTCCAACTAGACAAGTAACAGTTCCTTTCGGAGCAGACCTTAGACTTTGGGACATGTTTACACTAGTTTTCTTTTTTTTTTTTTAAGACTTTTTAGTCTAAACCGAAACTCTGTTTAAATCGAACGTAAGTCTCAGGTTTCGCATATTTCGTTTTAACCAGTGTCTATTGAATCAGCAATTCCGATAAGAAGGATCGAGCTTTTTGCTTGAGCTTCGATGTTTTTTTGTTGTTTTTTTTCTCCTAGCACGTAAAAGGCGTAGAAGACATGGGGAGGAGAGTAAGGAGGAAGAAAAAACAGCACAAAGCATTTGTGATCGTGGCTCGTGAAGAGTGGACAAACAACTTCTTGGGATTGATAAAACTCGTTAGGCCCTAAGATAGCGTACGAAACAACGCGTTTCAGCTCTGGCGTCTTCGGCCTCCAAATCACTGTTTGTGTACGGTTTGGCCCACAACTGCACATTTCAGTATTTACCTTTCAGCTATTTTCAAACATGTTAATGTTAGAGCGGCTATAATGGATATTTTTTTTTGGGGGGGGGGGGGGGGGGGGGG
>JAWQUT010000137.1:549661-607259 GCA_033807755.1 Ellobium chinense
CTAAATAGTGCCTGGTAAAATAAAGTAAAATGGACACAGATTCCCATGATATCAAAATTTCCCCCCTGGAGCCCTTATTACTGGAAGCAGGGCATGCCAAAAGAGGGAAAAGGGGAGATGAAATATACCCCCTAAGTTGTAGGACCACAAAGTGAAAGTACAATTACAGGCATGTAACCAATAACTATCAAGCTCCTCTCATTATTTTGACATAGTGACTTCCCTTTGCTAGAAAGAGGTCGTTGAGGTTTCTGACACCTATTAGAGGGCAAATCAAACATTGTGTACAAGCCAGTTAATCCGCTAATATATAAAATCCCTCTTTTTTGGGNCCTTTTTGGGGGGGCTGCCAGCCAGTGTCAGAGTGTAGAAATGTGTAAAATGGCCTGTGATCTAAATAAAGCATCCAGTTTTAAAGCTTTAGGTACAATCTGAGCCTTCTAGATAAAACATAAAATGTGTAGACCTATGTATTCGCACGCCGTCAAAACCAGCCAAATAAAAAAATTCAGGACCAAATCAGAATTCGAGGTGACCTTTTTCGAAAATTTTGGGCGCTGACCCCCCCCCCCCCCNCCCCGCCTTTTTCTTCCCGTTAAAAGATCGGACAGTAGAAGTACTTTAACCTCCATGGAAGAAAATGACCAAATCACAGTGGTATATGTAGAATAACACAAAATCTTAATAGGGCCAAAAGAAGAAAAAGCAATAGGTGTCAAAGACCTTAATCAGCAGCTAGTACCTGGTATGTTTCCACTTAGAAACACAATGTTTACATCATGGCGGTCGAGGGGGGTCATCTAGGCTATCTGGACAGTCTCTTATACCTCCTCTCCCCTGAGGCCTTCCCCAGCCCCCATGCCACCCCCTCCCAGTTCAGCATGTATGGGACTTAAATCTATATCTACGCGCTGACACTGACTCGCAAGGCACCAAAAAAGGAAGATTTTATATAGCAGATTAATTGGGTTATACGCAATGAGTTATTTGCCCCTCTAAAAGGTGTCAAAAACCTACATTACCGAGGTGCATTAATTAATTGTCTTGCGATGTTTATGACTTTTAAAAACATTCTTGAATCCTTGTTTTCATTCAGATCTGTACCATTTGTTGTTTTGTTTTTAATTCAAGTTTATGGTCGATCTGTTTTGTAAATTCAATTCAAATCAGTTTACTCTTCTTTTTCAATAGAATTATCCTTGTAACGAACAAACCAACAGTGAATGAACCTAGAAGATTATAACCTCAGATGGAACTAAGATGGTAGGTAAACACATGTTCGCTGCATCGTCCCGAATACACGTACATTTTGACAAAATTAAAATACACGACTATCTGAATCTTTTATGGTGTCCCTTATAACACTTTTTCAAAATGTTATCACGATCAGTTTGTACTTTGCAAATGACAGGCAGTGAAACTTGATTTTGAGAGGTATCGAGCTGTTATTATGCATAATAATAATGTAAGACAAGTTCTTCTTTCTATCTTTCTTTCTTTCTTTCTTTCTTTCTTTCTTTCTTTCTTTCTTTCTTTCGTTCATTCTTTCTTTTACATTTTTGTATAACTTTCTTTCCTCTTTCGTCGTGAACTTTATGTGAAGTAAAATGTCTGACCGAGGGCCTAAATCTGAAATAATACTCTAGATCAGGCACGCATCGCATTTTCAGAAACTTACAACAACCCATACCCATGAAGAGACAGCGACAGAGTAGTCTGTACTCTGCACAATTCAAACTTCTTCTTCATGCCCCTAATTTAACTTCCATGAGTCCCTAATATTATCATATTGCTCTAAAAAAAAAAAAGTGATGGCGCACTAGCGTTGTTGTATGTTTGGCTTTTTGAAACAATGAAGATATTCAAAATTCTGAAAATCTATTCCTCTGCACAATTTTGAATCCTGTTATTTGACAAGGACAAACTGTAATACAATAAAATGGGGAATGGTTGAAAATTGATGTATTCACTTTGTGAAACACAATGTGTTATCTGGTCGAGGCCATGAACTTTTATATGCACTTTGTAATGAATAAGATCCACAGTATACCTTGTTGAGTAAAATTTGCTCGGTGAAAGTAGAAGCTTAAAAGATGCAAACTCAAGGTGAGGATAGAGCGGGAAGGCACGAATGCGGAACAACTCTGTCGCAATGACATGCAACAACTTTGAAAAGTGGAACACAAAAAAGAGCAAATGTAGCCTTTCTCTGGATTCCGACGTCATCTTAGCCCAGTTTAGCTTCTCCCTCTTTTGTATTTGAAAACTTATAATGATTTTCTAGTATTATTTCTGTTGGCCATTGCTCCTCACAGGGGGCCTTTAAGTTTGATGACCATCATGTGATCTAAAAAATATACCTATAAAATTAAATAAAACATCATTTAATCTAAAACTGTTTTGTTTCGGATCTTGAACAACGGTCACAACTATAAAAACATGATACACTTATAAACGTCAATAATATTTTGATTTTTGATTGAGATATTTAATATTTGATTTTCAGTATCAAATTACAGGTATTGCATGGATTGCATCGGACATGTAACTGGGAATTTTGTCAGTGTAACATCAAGGGTACGTGGTCCATAGTTCCATTTGCCTCTAAGTAGATATTTTCGATATCACTCTTTCGCAGCCACTTGCTAGTATCATGTTAAGACGTCCAGGGTGACTAGTTTGAGCATTAACAGCGGGATATCTTACCTTCGTAAAATTTCAATGAGTGATTCGGTGTAGAATATACATCCTTAGCAGCGTTCAATACTGATATTTAAAGAAATTCTTAAAATAATAAGATATCCAACCGTTAATGCTGAAGTTCTTAACTGAAAGTCTACTTGTCATATTGATGTACCCATACCTGTTTGAGAAACACCACAATATTGAGGATGTTAGAGGCACTCCCAAATGCACTGACTGCCAGAAGTATAACACAGTACAACACAATGATCAGGCTTTCTGTTGTGTTGTTATCTATTAAATATGAATCTTCATTATAAGAGGACACGCCATTAAGTTTCTGTCCTCTTTGATGGCCAGGACTTGTCGATGACATGGAGTTCCGATGAGTTTCAGTTTCCATTAGACAATATCTGTTTAAGAGGAGTCACTTAATAAGTTGTTCTCTTGCAAGTGATATAGCAAAGGCAAGTTGTTGTCCTAGTCTCTGCTTGCGATTGGGGTCCTTCATTTAATTTGACTTTCAGTTAACCTAATGCTGGTCTCTTTAATTTTTTAAAATCGCCAATAGTGAAGTCGAAATATCAATATCCAACAATCGGCACTAGACCATCACAAACGAAATAGTGACCCCTATCTAAATCAGAGGCCTATCGCAACGATGTGGCTGTACTCTGGTGTGAAAATGGTAACTGTGTTTAGATACGTCCTTTTAAAAGTCCGCCTCAATACATCAGCGCACTGTCAACATGCGCTTTATGGCAATGAAATGTATAGCTATTATTATGACCGACAGACCAGCGGAACCTAGATAAACTATCATACGTCAATAACAAGTACTTGTATATCTCCTTATTTAGTAAATTTTCGTAAGTATGGATTCATTATTCTTCTATCATTGATCAGACTTAGATAATAATTATCTTAATGATGGGTATATTTTGTTCCACACACAGCATTATATGCATTTATTATCGAGATTTCACTGTACTTTTAGCCTCACTTGAAACGCAAAGCTCTCATCATATTTGCACCACCCAGTTCCTTTGTGTCTTTGTAATTTACTCTGCTCGCATAATGATATAAAACGTTGATGTAAATATTCTGAAACTGCTTCACACTAATTGGATAGCCAGATGTGTTGTAAATTGTGGGTGAAAATTGGTTAATAGGATCACATTCACGGAGCTCAGACTGTGAAATAGGTACATAAGTAGACTAATTAGTTTACTGGCTTTGCGAAATCGAGCCGGTTTATTTTAACGTATCCTTTTCTCTTTATTTATGCTGGTGCAGATTTGTCTGGAGACTGATATCGAACTTTGAAAGAAGTTAAATCTTGATAGAGCAGTAATATAGCACTCTAGTACAGGATATAAAGCCTCGATTCTGTATAGGGAAGACATTGGCGTTATGTAGTGGAGCTTGTGTAACACTTTTCTCCCACACAGGGCATGTTGTGAAAACCTCTACATCAATTTTCATACGAAACAGGACAAACAATATCACTGTGTTGTTATGTGACGCCAACATTGAACGGTGATGTGCGGAGGAAAAGGACGGTAAATTTGCCGTTGCTAAGAGGCGATTATTATGTCGAGAAATAGTGTAAGGTCTAGGCTAAAGCTAATCAAACTACAGAACAGCTAGAATATTGGTAGTAATTGGAAAGCTAAATGGTAAACGAAGCAGAGGAGGACAAACGGAGAAAAATTCTTACTCGGGTGATAGGCTGGAAGAGAGTGGGGCCCGAGGGTGTAAAATGTTAAGATGGAAAGAGACAGACAGATGTGTAAGAACAAGTTAGTGTAATCATTGAATAATGATTGCTATGAGTGAGTGATTTATATTAAACGTTAGCCATAAAATGTACTTGTACATTGTGCATTTAGTATCATGATAATGTAACTGTTCAAGTGCTGTCCCGTCAGATTTTGTATTGTTCACCCATGTACCACCTCTGTGGTTTAGGTTTATACCAATACACCTGTTAAACTTGTTGTGAAACTTGTTGTTAAACCTTTTAAACTGGTTAAAATGAAGTTCCATGACTGTTTACGCCAGCTGTCATGATACTTGATGAATCAAGTCCTAGATCTCTGTGCTTTACTGAGAACAACAATCCTCAATACTTTTACAGACTCCAGTCACTCTTAATTTCAATCTCAATCTTTGCATGTTTGTGACACTCCTTCATCTACAATATGTACTAGAGGTTCATTTCGCCGTATGTCCATTTCGGCAATATCCACCGACTCTCCCATCAGGGCTGCTGAATCAGGAGCTGGGTTAAGAAAGAGAAACCATAAACGAGATAGTATCTTTGTTACTTATTACTTGTTGTTGGGAACATCAACACAGATCTCTAAACATGTCCATAGTTGCTCCGATCTCTACTCAAAAAGACATCTCCAAAGAGAAAAAAACAAACAAACAAAACAAGAAGCTGATAATGCCTGTTGACATAACTATGGTTGTCTATTCGCCTTCCAGCGAGTCTGCAACTTCTACCATTTCCTAGAGAGAATTCTTTGACAATATTAATATCTACAAACTATCCCTAAAGTACTGTTTCTTCCCTAACCTTACCACTAACCTTGACCCTAGTTCCAACTTAGCCATTAGATGGGAGAATACCAGGGTAGTGCACTTAATATTATAGCTCGGACGGAAAGTGCCGAGATGGTCATTTTAGAAATTCTAATCCAACGGCTGAAATATTACATGGAATGAGAGAGCATGTATACTGACTGGGAAATGAAGCAGTTACTTTCTCAAAACCAATCAAAATCATTGCAGGGAGAACAGAAAAGAAAGACCTCGTGACAGTTTGAACAATAAAGGCTTGTCTGACTGTCGGTGAGCTGGACGACAAGCAAATTCACTAGATAAGAACAAAGAAAAGAATATCCTTTCGGCTATCTGTCTGTTTGACCATGACCAAGTGTCCTTTCGAACGCGTGCCTGTTTACTTTCGTGTCAGTACAAACTAGTGCCACATTAACTTTGTTGTTGTTTTTGTTCTTGCTGTTATTGTTCTTATCATTCTTGCTGTTGATGTCGCTTTTGTTATTGTTATTGTTGTTGTTAGTGGTTATTGGTTGTTGTTGTTGTTGTTGTTGTTGATGCTGCTGCCGCTGCTGTTGTTGTTGTTGTTGTTGTTGTTATTGTTGTTGTTGTTGTTGTTGTTGTTGTTGTTGTTGACGTTCTTTTAAACCTTCTTTTTTTAAATCTCAGCCTGAAGAGCAGAATTTGCCGTTTCTGTGTGGCAATTTCATGTCAGAAATATTAGGCTGTGGCTTTGAACACGCGCTGAAGAATAGAGTTATATATGACTGGCTGGTTAGAACCATGCGCTGAAACACGAAATTAAACTTGGATGTTTAACGGAAAGGTCTGAATGATGCCAAACTGTTCATTAATGAGCAAAGCTAAGGTAAGACGGGAGCGCCGTCATGTTAGCTACGTTTATATCGCTAAAGTCATTGTCTGGGCCACCCCATCCCAGAATGTATGATGAGAAAAGAAGCACATTCATTTTAATCATGGGCAAAAGCAGCTCAGTTCTCTTCCTGTACCTGCGGGCAGATCAAACACCAGAACATGTCTTGCAGGACTGCCCTCTTCTGGCAGAACTAATGGAACAGTTGTAGTCATTGTCACACTGATTCACTGACAATGAGACAAAGCTATAGGGTGGTTGTGAGGGTGGGAGAGATGACCCAGCCTGTAACTGACCACTCGGCCCATCATCTACAGCGATCTGCAAGCATAACAAGAGAATGCTAAAGAAGAAGACGAAGGAGAAGAAGAGGAGGAGGAGGAAGCACAAGACCCAGACGAAGAAGAAAACGAAAAAAAAATATATCATTTCTCCAACCAGCCCTCCTCTGGAAAACATTGGACATACAGAAATCTGAGAAGATTAGTGCACAGTGAACATTGGAATGTTACACAGTAAGTTTAAATATACCTAAAATGCAACATCCACTATGGCTTCATGGTGGCAGAGATGAAATGAAGTAAGGAATTAAGGAACCGGAGGTTGCAGGTTCAAATCCCTCCCGAGCGCGAGGCGGAAAAAAAAAATAAACAGAAGGACACTTGGGAGTCATGACCCAAGTGTGGCCCAGCCCCTTTAGAATGTCAGGGAGTCAAAAGGCCGAAACACTTGTTAGACGTGGGTAATTTTCTCTGAAGATATTCTGTTGCCTCGCTCTTCGAGTAAGAGAGTTTCCTATTTATTTACAGAAATCGGAGAATTTTCATGAATGACATAAATACTTATAAAGGTGTTAAACCTGGCCCAAGGAAGTATGCAAAGACGCATGATTTTGTTCCGTGCACATTGGGCTGAAGGACAAATCGCTGACACTTACATTCAACTGACTAAATATCATAAAGTATGTAGACTTATCTCATCATGGTTTGCATTTGTTATATTACTGGCGATTGTACAAGAGTTAATAAAGCGCTGAATTATATTGAATTTAATTGAATTGATATTAATTAATTTTGAATCGCGGTATCCCACTTCATCACAGAGAAATGAACAATTTATCTATTGTTCTTACAATTTTTGTTCTTTTTTCCGTGGGGGAGGGGGGGGGGTANGGGGGGGGGGGGGGTATGACTGTCATACGGTACACTTGATACCACAAGGTAATTGTATAGTGCCACGTTGCCGGCTCCACTTAGATGAGCACATTGTGCCGTGAGAGAAACTTTGCATCTTTGTTTCTCTCCTGATCTTGTCAGCTTCATAGTCATGATCCGTTTCTTCCCCACGTACAATGCTGTGGGTCAGTGTGAAAACACTTTTAAGGTATCCTGGTCTGATCTCAACACGCTGGAGGCCTGTAACAGTTCTATAAATATCATCATAATAATATTATACTTCCAAATGAGTTCCAAGTTCAGAACGGTCTTCTTGGAGATGTTCTGCTCATCTCGACTTCAGAGTGATCCCATCAAATCGGAGAAATGACGAGGAAGGACAACCACAAGAACCTCTTCGTTGCTCTTTAATCTTTGTTTGTTTGGTTTCTTATTTGTCCCTGGTAGTTTACTTTACGTGATGTAAAATGTCCGGTTGTGTGCTTATATTTGAAAGGAAAATTGATAAAACTTGTGTTTTTTTAACGTACATTTGGAGATTTACGACAAGTTTATAGCAAAGGAAACTGCTGTCATCATTCTGAAAACGCTCAATCACAGTGCTGTTTAAGTAGCTTTAAATAAGAAATAGTCACAGAAGAGTGCCCGTATGAAGGAGAGTGAAAGAGATTAAGGTAGAATGATAAGGAGCAAGTGACAGCAAGAAAAGAGAAGAGAAAACATGACAAGAATAGAAGAGAAGAGAAGAGAAGAGAAGAGAGAGAGAGAGAGAGAGAGAGAGAGAGAGAGAGAGAGAAATAAAGAAAGACTTCAACAAGTAACATTTCTTCACCACCTGTGAGAGATCCAATTTTTAATCAAAATCTTAAACACCAGTTAAAACAAGAGCAACAATGGAATTTTTTAAAATATTTTATACATGTGCATGTAATTATAAAGCGTAGAACATCAGCTTCATCTTACTATTTGTTTTCATCTCGAACTCCTTTTTCCCACTTTCTTCTTTGGCAGCTCCATCTTCTTGGCTTATTTAATCTGCTGACTTTGAAAATCTAAAAATGAAAATCCGACTTTATTAACCCCGATTGGATAATTGGTTTACAATGTTGTTATACATCTCATTCACAATAAAAACACATGTAACAATATACATCATACATGTAAATACATAATATTACAAATAAAAATTATAACAAAGTCTGATCGCAGGCCTGAAGACATAATAAACGCTAAAATGAGGCAGTGAAAAACAGAGGCAGTGTGTAAGAGGAAGTGAAGCACAATGTACTTTGATTATCTTCTCTTCAGCTGTTCGTGTACCCTTCTTTTGAAAACGTGCCCGTAACTGCAATGTAATGCACAAATAAAGTAGTGGGAATCATAGCAATGAGTGCTTCGGTCTAAAGCTCGGCTGGGATCAGTCCGTCAAATAAAAAACACCGACAAAGATTCCTTCTGTCTGCAACACCGTTGTTTTGGGTGGAATCATGGTGCTAAGGGTTACCCAACCTTAAACTGATGCTTACAATATGAGAAATCGTTTACAATAGAGTGCACGCCTTGGAAGCCCAGCCTTTGTAGCTAACTTGATGTCTTCTTGACATATATATACGTATATTAGCGTAATTAGCGACCCTATCTTGAACTGGTGTTGGTTTTCAGACTACTTCGAGCGGACTCGATAACAAAGCGATTAACGTGCATCCATGTCAAAAAGTATCAGTGTATTTAAACTTTTTTCTGTTCCTTCCAGATACATGTAAACATGCCACAGATAACTTTAACAGGGCTTTTAGATGGTTCGAAAAGAGACTGAAAATTCAACTGACGGCGGCTGCTGCAGGCTTATTGATCATACTTAAGTTGTCGTTTTCCAAATATGTTCAGGAACTCAGCCCGGTACTTCGAGCTCATCTTATAGTAGATGAGGATATTGACTGAACTATTTGTAGTTTCAAGCAAAAAAATGATAGACCAGTTCAGCTTGAAGAAATTACTGTATTGCCCCCCTAAGCTGTACGCTGGAGCGAAACAGATCATTGGGATTTGGTTAACAGCTGTGGGAAGAAGACAAATAATGAATATACTTGATATCAAGATCACCATTTTCATGACCTTTTTATCTCGAGTAGACATGGCAGATGTAGAATCAGATGCAGACTGCCTCGCTGCTGTCTGACGCCACTTGGATTTAAGAATGAGAGTTCGGATTAGAATGGCCGTGCAGATTACAACGATAATGAACGCAGTCATTTGAGAAAATACACTGAACGAAACCGAATAGTTTTCGATGTCTCTACCGCCTTCAACATAGACAAGACCAATCAAAGTGGCGTTTCTTTCGGGGTAAAAAACAGGATCCAGTCTTACAGCATAGTAGACTGGTAAGATGGAAATAAATATTACAGCGAATATGGTGATGATAGTACCCGTAGTCCTTCTTCCGGTTATAATGTGCTTCACCTTCATGGGTAGAGCGATGCACAGACATCGCTCAAATGTGATGAAAGCTGTGATCCAACTTGTGACACGAGCGAAACCTAAATGTGGCCAAGCGGCTGTGATGTACTCAACATCGGTAGATTCAAAAGGTATATCAGAAAAGCGGAAGAGTGGGTTAAAACAGATGGCTAACCACAGGAGTGTCACCAAGGAACCTAGATCGGCGAGGGCAAGCCCCAGAAAGCTGATGTTCACAGTATCACTGAAACCCTGCGTCAGAAACAGTAAAATCTCATTAAGGTATGTGGAAATGCACATTTATCATCTATTATGAACGAAAAAAAAAGGATATAAGCGATTTATTTTTAATTTCTTGAAATTCCTCGATCAATTTGTTTTGAATTTGCTGCATGAATCACGAATTAACTATAGATTACCCTTTTCTGACCAATAGCAGTGATTCTCTTGCCACAAACTTTATCTATAACAGAAGCTGTAGCTCTTCTTATCTGAATCGCTTGTGACTATTTTTTTTTTAAATATTGCTTTCAAATACTGGACAACACCTACCCACCAGGGTTATCATGTCAGCCCTATAAGACTTAATTTCTCCATTAGCCTGACTTTTTAAGGGTATCTGAGATCAAGAAAAAAACATTTGGCACGTTGTCTTTTTCTAAGCGTTTTTTGGCCGCACGTGAGACTCTCTACTAATAAAATAATAAGTCAGATGATAGCCTTTAAACTCAGCTGTTTGATAAACGAGTCCAAAATTTAGTTGAAGAAAAAGTTATTATTTCAAAATTCCGATCACTAATAAAAAACGGTTATCTCTTTGTGCAAAACTATAAACGTAGGCGGAATGATAGAATCGGCTAACTGCAAAAATTTTGAAAAAAAAATTGGGGCTAGTCTGAATCATCATGCAACCCTTTACATCGTATAAAAATCTTATAAAACACAGGGCAGTGGAAAAACATTTATTTTGATAATTTTATAATCGGTTAACTACGCGCCTTCGAGTAGCCGGGAATGATAGGATCGGCTATCTACAACCTGAGCTGTGGGACATAATAATATGTTTCTGTCTGAGCAAACACAAGCACCTGTTCCAAAACAGTGTGATGTCGCTGTTCTCTACTATCAGCTCCGCGCAATGTCGTGCCCATGTTACTTGTGCAGCTTCTTCCATAGTTCTAGAATCCTTAGGCACTCCTCTGTGCAATGGTTCGACACCCCAGCAACAGACGTCATCGACGATCCTGAACGACTCTATTACTTCATCTCAAAAACAGCCCCTACCATCAGCTCGACGCACTGTCGATGTCCATGTTCCTGTGCAGCCTTCGTCCATTGTTCCAGAATTCTTAGGCATAGCCGAATCAGACATCATCATCAACATCGCAGTTGAACTAGAAATCAACATACAAACAGCTGCTGAACTAGGAGACAACGATACCGTGACAAAGAGGAAAGGCCCGAGTGAATGGACGGGAAACAAAAGAAAACATAATACGTGAAACAGGATAGGAGTCCGTTTGTCATGGCACTGACAGGCCTGCGCGACAAATGGAAGGGAGGTGCTCATGCAAAAGTAAAGACACACAGTGCCATCAGTTTATAGAGGAAGACAGGGTTGGTATATTCCGTTAAAAATCTCTCTACGAGACGACCGAGTTCAGAAGCGTCAACCGTTCTACTAACCGTCTCTATTTCCTCAAAAAGGATGTGCTGAAGCTGAAGGTGTGCAAGTCAATGTTCCTGGCGACTACAGCTCTAACTAACCATTTTGTTGGATCTGTTATAAAAGATCACTTACAAATGTAATCACGACAACATCGCCTTCTTCTGGACATTAATGCTTTGAACGAGCGAAGGAGGAAAGGCGTTTCATGACTGAGGAACGCTTGGATCCACTGCCTAAAATACCTTTGCATTATTGCCGTCAGTCTGCAGGAAAATTATACTTTGGAACCAATTATTCGAGGAATGCCAGAGCTCTACAATCTTTATGTTGAAAAGTGTGAAGAGCAAAATCGGAAACCATTGTATAAGAAGGTACTGGCAGCCCCAAAAAAGATCAGTGCGATCTTTGTCTTTCCTATGAGACAGGCAACATTCCTGATGAAGAATGGAGGTCACACAGAGATAAAAAAAAATAGAGCGAGGAGGGAAAAGGACACCGACAAACTGAAAGCTTTGGCATCAATCATAGAGAACAATTCAAATTAGGACAGAGTTTCTGTTCTTGCGATGGACTTCCAGTGTGTACAATTGGCTCCAAGCCTCAAAGTTTCACCACTGTACTACAAAATTAAGCTGATCATTCACAATTTCACCGTTTTTGATTTGGCTAGTCGGGATGTCATGTGTTACGTCTGGCATGCGGGGAAAGGAGGCTTATCGGCAAACGAATTCTCTTCTTGCATCGCTCACAATGTGTCATCAAGGCAAGGATTTGATAAGTTCATAATCTATAGCGACGGTTGCACATACCAAAACTGGACTAGTGTTCTTGCCAGCGAGCTGAGTGACCTCGCAAAAACACGGAACATCACCAGAGAGCAGAAATTCCTCGTCAAAAGCCACACTCAGATGGAAATGGACAGTGTCCACAGTGTGATTGAGTGTTCGCTTAAAAACACAGTCATTTATGTACATCATGACTACATCAACGTGTTCAAAAAGGCAATGAACTCGCCCAAACCTTATGAGATGATGTGGTGTGATCATTCTTTCTTCAAGGACTACACCAAAGTGGGTCGCTACAAGAGCATCAGGCCAGGCAGCGGTTAGGGCAATGCCGTTGTCACTGATATTCGTGCTGTGAAGTACTCATCATATGGGGTCATTCACTCCACATTGAACTTTGATCGGGACTGGCAGCCACACGACAGACATTGCGATGCCCCCCCCCCCCCCCCCCCCCNCCCAATGCAGTAACAGACTGGCAATCCAAGCCAGTAAGTTTAAACGTTTACAGGAACTCAAAAAAGTGATTCCACATGACTGTTACCCTCTCTACGACAACTTAAGGTATTAGTTCAAATGTTTTTTACTAATAATCTTTCGTTTGCATGAAGAATGAGATCGTAAATCGCTTGATCATTGAATGATAAGTAATTATAACTACGATTGTGTCGCCATGTTTGTATTTCCATGCCTTTTTCTTACAATCTTTCATATTTAAATATATCGATTTCAGAGGGGTTTTTTTCGCAAGCCCGGTAAAGTGTCCTTATTATGCCATGTTAATTTTTCTCTGTAGTTAAGGTTATTTGAAATAAAATGTTTTCTTTCTGTCAGTACGCTAACCCATCTTAATATTTCTGCTAAACTGTATAGTCTAAAGACATTCTAATTAAACTACCATACTGCAATAATATAATCTCACTGAAGTAGTTTTCGTCATTGTTGTCAGTGCAATAACTAATAATTAACATAACGTCTAACGCCCGGCAACAGTTAGCAGAATCTATCATTTCCACAATCATTCGCTTCGCATGGCGGCAAGAATGATAGCCTCGTCTAACCAGCAGCACGGCGGTTAGCCGATTCTGTCCTTCCCGAGCTGTCCACTCACAGTCGGCTAACCATCAAAATTCTCTTTAAATAAAAGGATATGCCGACACCTTACAATAATCATGTTCCTATCTTCAAACAATAAAATATATTTCTGGTTCAGAAAAAAACTTCCTGCCATGTCATAAATAAAACAGTTTTTTTTTCTCTCTCCTGTAAAGTTTCCTCAAATGCAGTTAGCCAATTCTATCAGTCCGATCATTCAAAAATACTGTTATCTCTTTGTACAGAATTATATATAATATTCAGTTTTTCAAAATCCAAAACCTTGCATGAGTAAGAATGATAAGAATAGTTTTGCTTAGAAAGCAATATTTCATTCAAATGCGACGTCTACCTACCTGGCGCATGAAGACTATGATATTAATAATGTTACCGACAGATCCAAGAACTGTAACTATAAGAAGGGTTATGACCAACAGAATAAGCGTAAGCCAGTCAGATGTGACGTCATCTATAAACTTTGCCTGCTGGAGTTGCATTCTGTTCGGTATAACGTTTGACGAGTGGGTGTTTTGATTGTAAATGGTCTCTTTGACTAGAACCTTATCAACTATCTCCTTGCTGTTAAGTGTTTCTAAGGTCCACAATTCTCGGTACGAGGACAAGTATGAATAAAAAAGCCACAATATTGAATGCAATTTGTGAATTGCTGTGTGCAGTGTCAGCCTTCGTATATCTTGGCAAAGTGGTCGTTTACACATTAAAATGAAAGGTAGGTAAGAAAGATCGACCATAATGGACGAGACGAATACATTTCTAATATATTTTATAAATCTATCAAAATGGTAAGCGTATATATATATAATCTTTGAATATAATTATATTACGCACAAGAGTGTAATAGAAGTGAAAGTATTACTTAGCCCATGCTTTATTGATGTTATAACTTCTTGGCATATCTGCACATTATAACTGCCATCATGGTGACACACTGTTCACTGTAATTATTTAGGCTTGTCAAAAGTTCAGCATCTATGATTTAGCCATGGCCTGACATGGGGAAAATTATCGTGTTGAAGATAAATAGATGACGATATTTTTACAAGGACAGTATTATAGTTCCTTGCTTTTTTTCCACATGGAGAACCTGGGTAATGACACCATATTAATGTTTTTGTGAATAAATTGTATATCCGAATCTACAACTTAAACATATCTTCAGAATTGTTTCACAAAGTTAAAGTACAGGCTAGATCTAGAGATTTAAATAATAAATAACATTGCATTTTGTCATTTATTTTTCTCTATTATATTGCTGTCCAAATTCCGGAATGGGTGTTATTGATATTAAAAGTTACATGTTGATGTGTAAATTTAGGGAAAGAGAGACCCACGAAGTAATTCTCTATTATTACCATAACACTCTTACCGCTGATATGAACAAATAACGGTCCAATCAACTTGACATACAGCAAAGAGAAAGCCACTTCAATGCTAATGAGCATATATATCATGAAAGAGCCATCATAATTACTACATCTGACACAGCCAGATAAGAGTGAGCCCAGTGGTCGAATAAATGTACTGCGTTAACTATAGTGTACACTGCTAACGTAAGGATTATACGTCACAGGAGACATAGTTACTTTTCTTCAAATGCTGTCCACATTGATTTATTGACGTTCTGTTATTTGAACCTGTTATTTGCAAAACGACCCTGTCACACTATTTTGACCCCATTAACACTACATGGATCTACTACCCCATAGAGATATCAGATTAATAGTCTGTCCAGGGGGGCTTGAGAGTGGTTACATCACAAGTTGTCTTTGTATACAATCAGAGACTGATTGTCAGAAGGCCAAAGACATCAAGAACATCAATTCAAAGGTGCAAATGCAAAGCAGATGGCCCTTCTAATCCTCAGTCCACCGAAAGAAGAGAGTGGCTGTCCGGCTTATGAGTTGTATTCATCATTCAAAGACTTTCAGATCTGAGATTTTGGAGGTTCGGTTTATGGATAAGATAGGTTTGTGTTCTAGAGCCCTTGAGGACAAAACCCGCTCTCGCTCAAATCAGTTCAATTCATTTAACTTTATTTGAACCCAGATTGCACAGTAACATATGGGTAAACTAACTCGGGTGTACTGAGTGCGTGCTGGGAGGCTAAGGCGCTAAAAACATTGATTAGTTTCGTGTATCACAACGTGCACACCATGTAATTTGCGTGTACAGGACAATGTATGGAAAGGTGATGTTTCCCTGAGGTCAATGAAATTGGATTTTGCACATTTATTTTTTTTTGGTACGTACTCAGTAGCAAGGTGGTAACAGAGTCGTAGACACTTTAACCTGTATCGGCTGGGGAATCTACATGATGGACCTGGAATGCTACCTTTTTCACCTCCTCGATTATTGTGGGTCGTGGAAGATCCAGATTTTCAGGATGGAGCAAGGACCTTCCTGCTTGTGTTTTAGTCGGGTAAAGTGGCAACATACCACTTCTTTTATTTTTCCTTCTTTAAATTATTTCATAATAATTCCCATTGTCCTTCGTGGTACCATTTTTCATGGAGTCCAATGCATTCGTTTATGGTGTCTTTCGGTGCGCTAGGTATTCTATCGCCTTAGCTGCGTTGCCTGTCTGTCTGTCTCACTTTGATAATGGGACACGTAGACGCTAGATCTCAGCTATCTTGCTCCCATTTATAAAATGGAAACTTAGTCTTGTGAAGAATAAAGAAGAATAAAGAGATGGAATAAAAAAGACACCATTAAGTGCTTTATTAAGGACTTGTAAACCCAGTAATATGAGTGTTGTCAACGAGCCATAAGAGTAAAGATAGTATATGCTTGATCAACAATAATTTTTTTTACATGTTTAACTGTCATATAACGGGGTATAACAGTATAATCTTGGGGGAGGCAATGTGGTGGAGTGGTTTGTAGGTCGTACTCAGTTACTGAAGACTTTCAAGTCTAAGGTTTTTGCGTTGACTCCGAACTGGGCGGTTAACGTTGTAGTGTCCTTGGAAAAGACATTTCACTTCCATTTCCTCACTTGACTCATGTGTACATGGGTACCTGGCTTCAGAGCGTGGGAGACCAGGGCGCTACACCGCTGGAGACCAGCAATGACTTTGTAATGTATTTCATTAATTGTAATATTATGTATTTACATAACTGATGCATATTGTTATATGTGTTTGTATTATGAATGAGATGCATAACATCGTATGACACTGCAAAACAATTTTCCTACAGGATAAATAAAGTCGTATTTTCACTGCAATTTCATTCATTAATTTTAAAGACAGAAAAACAGTACTCCAGTCACAGTGGTGGAGTACCCCATCCGTTTCAGCAACAGCTGTAAAGTCAATTTTATTCAGCCCCAATAACTTCATTATATCGTTGCCATAACCACCGTTCACCATTCGCTCACTCATCTTGTAATAAATCAAAGACTGAAATCAAGCGAAAATGAATCAGAGCGATTGAGGGGTGACTGCATCATATATGTGTTCTTTAAGAGTTATAGATGTGTGATGTACTGAAATGACCGTAAAAAGGTCTGAAAATGAACAAATCTTGAAATCATCAACACTACTCCGCCCTTACTTACATCTTTGTGTCATTAACTGTCTATGTGTCCCTCTTACTCTCTCTCTCTCTCTCTCTATCTCTCTCTCTCTCTCTCTCACACACACACACACACACACACACACACACACACATAGACACATACACAATACAAAAATTTCGTAAAACAATATTAAAAGACTAACGTATGCCAGAACATTAGAACGTAAACACTAACAATACGTAATGGGCATCGTACATGTAGAGAGACTGCACTTTATGATTTGATTGTACACTAAAAAGCCTTTATCTTTTAAAATCCATTTATCGTTTGTAAATATCTCATGAATTCAATGAAGTCTTTGCATAACTTCTTGGTCTGGGTTACGTATTGTAGCACGGAAGTTAAAATCGATGAGCCACGGGATGATTTGCAGGAGCATAATTGATCAAAAACAAAACTTGGACTATCAGAGTCGATAGTAGCAGAGTATGAAATTATCGTATAACATGAAACCACACCGCAAAAGTTGTGAAATTCAGTCTTAAATTTGTTAAAATATAATTTTTGCAGGCAGTGTTTCCCAATGGCTTCAGCGGATTTCATTTGTGCGGGCCTGTGATCTGCAAAAGAAGGCCAAAGTTTAACCCCTTTTCATGTAATTTAAAGTTGTGAAAAACTTAACTGAAGAACCCCACTGTAAAAAGTATATATTTTGAGTACAGTGGTGGCAACAGACCTGCAGACTAGCCTTGGCTATCTCGGAACGGTCCTGTAGTTCGAGGAGAAATTTTTATTAAATGGCTCAAAGAGGCTTTTACAACCTCGCTCCTGCAACCTTCAATGTCAAACAAGGGAGCAAAAAAAGAAACAAAATATGCACATAACGGGGCTAGGTCGCTCAAAGGATGCCAGTTATATTGTCAAAATTCACAGACTCCATTGAAATAATGTATGACTTGCCATGTTATTGCTTGGTTTTGAAGAATACATGTTTGAATGTTGTCCTATATTTAGAACTCATACTGTAATAGATGAAAATGTTCAGGGAACTATTCAGGGCTTCGAAATTGGCCAGAACGCTCCAAATAATTCTGTAAATATTCTGGTATTTACCGATTATACTAAACTCTGGCGGCAACAAAATCATAAGCAGTCTGTTTATCCCAGTGGGCATTAGAAAGCCAATGAACATGCAGGAGACCAAGGTCACCATTTTGACAATTTTCTTCTCGCGGACGGCCATGGTTGTAGTTTTGACATCGGAAACGGAAATGTTCGCAGATTTTGCCCGCCATGTTGATTGCCGAAAAAGGCTGGAGATAAGAATAACCGTACAGATAACAACGAAAACGAAAGGAGCCACTTGGTTGAAGACATTCAAAGCATGGAGAACATCTTCAATCTCATGACCGCCAGGAATGTACACGAGGGTAATCATTGTTTTGTTCCGTCGTGGGACAAAGGCTGGGGCGATTCTAATGATATAAAAGGCTGGGAAATTGCAGAGGAAAAGGCCAACAAAGATGGCAACCATAGCCCATTTGGTTCGTCCGTTTGTGATGATTTCCTTGACTTTGAAAGGAAGAGCGATGCTCAAACATCTCTCAAAAGTGACAAAGGCTGTGATCCAACTGGTGATCCGGAGGAAAATCACATGGGGGTATACTGAAAAATAAACATTGTCTTTTACATTTTTCTTAACAAAAAAGGTATAGGATGTCATTATTACAACTTCACTCTCTAATGTGTGATTGTTCTGATAGAACTATTTACAGTATCACCAAGCCGATTTTGTAAAGTTTACTAGGGATGGATAAAAAGGTTTGCTTGCTGGTGGGACAGGAGAAAGACGCACGCTAAGAGTAAAAGATAATCTATGCAGATTTTAGGTTAGCCAGCATGCTAATCTCCTTACAATATACTGCAGTGTATGCCTAAGATAAGGGTTAAGAAGAGACGATTGAAAGCGTATATCTGAGGGTAATAATATACAGTAGGTGTGAGAACATTTCGTGCGTATGGGATGAGTGGTTGGAAATAGTCTGTTGTTTTTTTGTTTTTTTGTTTTATTTTCTTCCATGTAAGACCTTTAAAAGTCATTGAGGTATTGGCAGTGGTAATAGCAGCAGCAGGAGCAGCAGTAATAGTAGACTTGTTGTTGTTGTTGTTGTTGTTGTTGTAGCAGTAGTTATTATAAAAATATAAATACTGGTTTCTCATTGTGATCATTCCGAGACTTTGTTCAGTTCTGCGGAGCATATCAATAGTGCCACTATCATTTACTGACACTGACCACTATCGTTTTGACTAACATAACATGTACTCATGACAAGTAAACAGAGTTTGCCTGAATCCACTGGAGTGCCGTTTTCTGCCTAACGAAATTGGGAGCAGCACGCTGACAGTAACAACTGGACTTATTGCAACCGCAGTTGAGAAGAGGGTCTTCACACAAAGACGATGCAGTTTCATTTTTCACATTTTGTGTCAGTGGGAATCATTACATAAAACTTGATGCTGAATAGAAGGATGGAACCTCATGATGGGCAATTTTCATCTGCTCTCTCTACTTTTGTAATGTGCCTTTAGCAGACAACACCCTTTTATTTGCAGAGTTCCTACGTAACTTATCGATGGACATGTCTCGAATGTAGTGACACTATTTCTTAATCGATGACTACCTTAACAGTTACCAAACGACCCACCTGCAGTGAGATACAGGATATCCACAGACTCAAATGGGATGTCCGAGTACCGGAACAGCGGGTTGTAACAGATGCACATCCAGATGGCTGTCACAAGAGCACCCAAATCAGACACAGCAAGAGCCAGGAGGCTGATGTTCATTGTGTCGCCCAGACCCTAATTAAAACGGCAGATGTTATAGAGTTAATGTTACAAAATGTTGCCTATGTTCTTTCTTCAAATATTCTGGCACCTATTATTACTGGACTAATTCACTAATTGTACACAGTCCTATTTAGCTGCAAATTATAAACTATCCTTTTTATTTTTTATTATTTTTGGGGTGGGGGGTGGGGGTGAGGGGGGCATGCCAGCCAATGTCAGGGTTTAGATATATGAAAAAGACATGTAGTTTAGATAAGGCATCCGATTTCAAAGCAAGTTTGAGGTTCAATGAGAGCCTCGTAGATTAAAAAAAAACAAAACCTTATTAAGCCTATGTATAAGCACGGTGTTATAACTAGCCCTGTAAACATTTCGGAATCAAGTCAGGGGAGAGATGACCGTCTTTGAACGAGATTTGTGAAAAGACTTTGAGTGTTGACTCAATGGGCAATTGAAGTATTTTAACCGCACCTGGAACAATCACAGTAGAGTTTGTAGAGTTAGTAACACTTTTTATTCACTGGGCCTACAGAAAGAAAGGAAAAAAAATAACACCACTAGGTGTCAGTAACCTCAACATCCGAAAGATATCTCTAAGAGTGCTTAGAGTACAAATGAGCTTCGGAGGCAGGAGGAGAATTTAGTACATGGAAAAAGAGACTCACAAAACTGGAAGGATATCAAGGAATGTCATGACGATTAAAAATCAGACTCTCCTGTAGTTTAACATTAGTTTGACACAGTAACCTCCCTTGGCTATATACAGTAGATGTATTATTATTATTATATAGCCAGGTGCATTCACTCCCATGCTGTGTTTGTCCGCATTCTTGTATCCGTATTCTTATACCATACTATCTTCTTTTTTTTTTTCAAATTCAAATTTCATTGGTCGACATCTCTTCTAAATGTATTCCTAATTAGTCATCTTTTCCTTTTACTGTAAATTGATTAATCCTGGTATCCAACTAACTATCCAGTCCAAGCGAAAACTGTAGCATAAAAATGGTTTTGATTCACCTTCGTAACGAATAAGATCCACAAAATAAATTTGCTTCAGTCCGGAGTGAAAGTAGAAACTTAAGGGGAGGCACTACCCGTCTCCAAAGGATGTAATGCACAGGACATGATCTGCAACTTATCATTATGAATGCATTTGGCTTCTATGCAAAACTTGCACACCAAAGCGCTGAATGGTGCATTTTTCTTCCCCAAGGGTGATGACCTTAGAGCAGCTGTCATTTGCGATAGCACCAGTTATTTGATCCCTGATTTTATACACGTCTCTTAAACACTTTAATGCATGATTCTGTAGAGGCTTTTCCAGATTTTCTGTCTGGATATAAGATTACGTATTTAACATCAGAGAGTGTTGCTAGTTTCTGGTAATTCTGCGTCAAGACAGAAAATCCAAAAAGACTCCATAGGATCATACCTAAAGGTATCTAAGAGACATAAATATTAAGTAAAATCTAATGTCAAACAACTGGTGCCATCGTTAATGTAATTTGTTCTAAGATCATCAACCCTGAGGAAGAAGAATGCACAATTCAGCACTTTGGCGTGTATTTTGCATAGAAATCAATTGTACTCATGGGGATAAGTTGCAAACTACGAGTATGTTATGCGTATTAAAACCTCTGGAAAAGGGTAGTCCCCCACCCCTTCCCTTTAAAGGATGCCAGCTCAAGGGGAGGGATTCGGAGGGTGGNAGCATGCCAGGTAATGTCAGGGTTTAGATATATGTGAAAAAAACATGTAGTCTAGATAAGGCATCCGATTTCAAAGCAAGTTTGAGGTTCAATGAGAGCCTTGTAGATAAAAAAAATTAAGCCTATGTATAAGCACGGTGTTATAACTAGCCCTGTAAACAATTCGGGATCAAGTCAGAGGGAGAGATGACCGTCTTTGAACGAGATTTGTGAAAAGACTTTGGGTGTTGACTCAATGGGCAATGGAAGTATTTTAACCTCACCCGGAAAAAATATAATACAACCGAAATCACAGTAGAATTTGTAGAGTTAGTAACACTTTTTATTCACTGGGCCTACAGAAAGAAAGGAACAAAAAATAACACCACTAGGTCGCAGTAACCTCAAAATCCGAAAGATATCTCTAAGAGAGTGGCCCATCACATCAGTGCTTAGGTACAAATGAGCTTCGGAGGCAGGGGGAGAATTTAGTACATGGAAAAAGAGACTCACAAAACTGGAAGGATATCAAGGAATGTCATGACGATTAAAAATCAGACTCTTCTGTAGTTTAAGATTAGTTTGACACAGTAACTTCCCTTGGCTATATACAGAAGATTTATTACTATCATATACCCAGGTCCATTCACTCCCGTGCTGTGCTTGTCCGCATTCTTATATCCGTAATCTCATCCAGATCTGTACCAAACTATCTCTTGGTTTTTTTTTTCAAATTCAAATCTTTGGTTGACATCTCTTCTAAATGTATTCCTAATTAGTCATCTTTTTCTTTTAAATCGATTAATCCTGGCATCGAACTAACTAACAGTGGAAATACAACGTCAGTAGGCAGAGCTATTAGGATAGATAAAAATATACTCACAGCGTCGCCCCGAATAGGCTTACTTTCTGGCACAACAGCATTTAAAAAGACGGCTATTAAAATATTTTACAGTGTCCCATACGACACTACATACAATTTTATCATGATACAGTTTTTACTTGGCAAATGACATACAGTGAAATTTTATTTTGAGAGAGATATCATGTTATTATCATGCAAGATAATTATGTAAGACAATACAAGTTTTCTTTCTTTCTTTCTTTCTTTCTTTCTTTCTTTCTTTCTTTCTTTCTTTCTTTTTTCTTTCTCTCTTTGTTTGTTTGTTTGTTTCCTTTTCTTTCTTTCTTTCTTTCTTTTTTTCTTTCTTTCTTTCTTTTTCTTTCCTTAAAATGTTTGTCCCTGTGTTTTTGCCCTCATATACTTTATGTGAAGCAAATTGTTTGGCCGAGGGTCTAAATCTGGAAAAAGTCTAAGATGGCAGCGGATGTGCATTTTCAGAAATTCGCAACAGTTTATACCTCTGGCAAGGCAATGACCGTGTCTGTTCTTTGTGTAGTTCAAACGATTTTTTTTTTAGATTTGGTTCATGCCACTAATTAGCGTTCATAATTCCACTCAACTTCCATTGTCGTCTGAGAGAAATAAACATTAAAAGGACATTAGTGTCGCTGGCTTTCTTCTGGAAACAAATCAAAGTACTCATTAGTTTCTGAAAATGGATACCTATACTTAATTTTGCATCCAGTCATTTTCCAAGCTAAAAAAATGGTTTTGATTCACCTCCGTAATGAATAAGATTCACAAAATAAATTTGCTTCAGTCCGGAGTGAAAGTAGAAGCGCACTATCCTTTTCCAAAGGATGTAACGCACAGGACATAGTGTACAACTTGTCATTATGAATGCAGTGGATTTCTGTGCAAACTTGCACACTAAAGTGCTGAATGGTGCATTTGTCTCACCTAAGGGTGATGTCCTTAGAAGAGCAGCAGTCATTTGCGATTGCACCAATTATTTTTTATCCCTGATTTGATCCACGTCTCTTAAACACTTTAAATGCATGATTCTATAGAGGCTTTTCCTGATTGTCTATTTGGATATTGTTACCGTATTTATCATTAGAGGGTGTTGCTAGTTTCTGATAATTCTGTGTCAAGATAGAAAATCCAAAAAAGCCTCCATAGGATCAGACATAAAGGTATCTAAGAGACATGGGTGAAATCTGATGTCAAACAACTGGTGTCATCGTTAATGTCACTAATTCTAAGATCATCACCCTTGAGGAAGAAAAATGCGCAATTCAGTACTCTGGTGTGTAATTTTGCATGGAATTCAAATGCACTCATGGGGATAAGTTGCAAACTATATTATGTGTATCAGAACCTCCGGAAAAGGATAGTGCCCCCCCCCCCCCCCCCCNCCCCGATCCCATTAAAGGATGCCAGCTCAAAGGGAGGGATTCAGAGGGTGGGGAGGCAGGGGGGACGGGGAAAGAGGGCATGAACGAGCAACAAATAAATCTGCTTCAGTGATATTTGACAAGTTTAAAAGGGCGCTACGAAAGTGCAAGAGAAGCCGACTTGGGGCTCTCGAGGTGATTTTAGCCTTGTTTAGTCTCTCCCCAAAATGTTGTAAAAGTTGTAATGATTTTCTAGAATTATTTCCGCTGACATTTGCTCCTCTCAAGAAACTTTTAAGCTAGATACTGATTGTGTAGGCTAAAATATACTATCTATGTAAATAATTCACAACTTAATCTGACCTGACTTGGTAACATCATACAGTTATAAACTACGATAATTATAATTTCTGATTGAATATTTTATTTTCCGTCTCAAATTACTGTTTTAAATGCATCGGTCATGTATCTGGGAATTTTGTCTGTGTAACACCAGGAGCAAGTGGTCCATTTTGCATTCTGTCGCTCTTTCATAGCAATAAAAATGCCGCTCAAAACAAGTGGACATATTCGATTCTCGGCCTTTCGCACGAACCGCATGTTAAGCCATCCAGGGTGACTAACACTTGACAGCTTGAGCATCAACAATGGGCTCCCTTACCATCGTAAAAATGACATGAGTGATTCAGTGCTGAATGCATCCTCGGTAGCGTTGTACACGCATAATTAAATTAATTCTGACATTGGTAAGAGATCCCACCGTTAATGCTCAAGTTCTTAATGAGATTTAGTTGTAGTCATACCTGTTTGAGAAACACCACAATATTGAGGATGTTAGCAGTAACCCCGAAAGTGCTGATCACGCCTAGTGTAACACAATATAGCGCTATGATCACGCCTTCCGTTGTGCCGTCATTTATCAAATATGAATTCTCATTATAAGAAGTTGCGTTGTGAGGTCTCTGTCCATTATGGTCACCGTGGCTTGTCGATAAGGTGGAGGTTCCATGACTTTTAGTTTCCATCACTCAATATCTGTCTGAGAGGAGTATTTTGAGAGAGAGTGAGTAGCAGCATAAAGGCTGCGATTTGAGTATTAGTGAATTTCGACCAGTTGAATAACTGACAGATGTGTGGAAATTAAGTGAGCGAGAAAAATGTGTATTTACAGTGTATTGTGTATCATATTATATATTATACTTTATTGAGAAATTATAGAAACTGGCCCATGACCTGAAAAATGTTTTGAAAGTGCACTTGTTATCTGGCAAACTCTTTCTTGCAGGTAGTAATGTTAAGGCACATTAATGCGATGGGCTTTTATCTGCAAGAGGGGTCCCCTTTCCATTTTAATTGTCCCGATGCCAGTCTTGCATACATTCATTTATATCATCAAGTCCTGTAGTCAAGAGATTAATGTGCAACATCAGCACTGGTCAAATGGAAAGCAAAGTGATGACCCTCATCGCAAATCAGAGGCCTGTTGCAGCGACGTGCCTTATACTCAGATATGAAAATGGTAACAGTGTCTAGATAAGGTCGAAAGTTAGCCTCAATAACTAAAGTCACTGTTGACATCCGCCTTACCGCATTGGAATGTACAGCTATTATATGATCGACATAACAGCGAGACCTCGATAGATTTGTCGTAAGTCAATTACATGTACATGTATATCTCCTTATTAAGTAAATTTTTCGCAAGCATGGATTGATTATTCCTCTGTCTTTATTCAGGTGGATTTCCTTAATAATTAACCTCAGTAATAGGTATATTTTGTTCCACACAAACGCATTGTACGCACCTATCGAGGTTTGTACTTTTGGCAGCTTTTGAATCGCAAGGCCATTATAATACTTACACAACACCAGTTCCTTTGTGTCGTTGTCGTTTAAGCTGTGTGCATAATAGTATGAAATGGTAGTGTAAATACTTCATAACCATAATTAGGCAGCCAGATGCGTAGTAAATTTTGAGTGAAAATTGGTTAATAGGCTCACATTCACAGGGCTCGGGTCGTGTGATAAATACATAGCTAGACTAACTAGTTTACTGGGACTGCAAAAATCGAACCTGTTCTTATATTAACATATTGTATTCTCTTTATTCTGATATAAATACATGGCACCATTATTGGAAATCATCTGGAAATTGATATCGAACTCCGATAGAAGTTAGTCTTTAAAGAGCATTAAGGCAGCAATTTAATGCAGAATATAGATCCTCGATTCTATACAGGGAAGACATTGTTTTTATGTCTATGGCTTGTAAACTTTGAAATGGTACACTTTGATCAAAGAAGTCGACCGCTTCTAATGAAGCTTGTGAAATGAAACTTTGCATGCGCTCTTGCATCTGCAAAAGCATTATACTCTAAATCTATTTTTTTAAATCTGACAGGGTGTTCGCGATAGCGAATTCGCTATTTGCGACCTATAAAATATAAAACCTCTATTCTTGTTCACCTCTATATAAATATTAGTAGGTATACAGTATTTCCTTGTTGTGTTCTTCCGTGTTCACTGGTGAACAACAAATGCGCACCAAATTCAGCTTACTGCAAAAACGCCGTATTTTCTGAAGCAAAGGCGTAGACCATCAGAATGTAATCTGGTTCACAATGAATCTCGGGTGGTTCACAATGAATCTCGGGGTTGTGTGCACAGTGCTGACGTAAATGTCTTGATACACAATTAATTTTTGTCTCTTTTTTTTAAGTGTGTGTAGAGCTATGAATTCATGGTTTAAGTGTTACGGTTGTGCAAAAAAAAAAAAATTAATAATTTTAAAAATTATAAATAGTTAATTCACTCATTCTGTATTTAGTACAGATTATTAGGAACTGGTATCGCAGCAGGGTAAAAGATAGTCATTACTTATTCAGATTCAGGAAAACGAAATGATGCTACACTGCTGCTTAGAATTGCAATGGAGTGAAAGACGGTTCTGTCTACAGCCTTGTGTTTCTGGGAATTTCCTACAGGTGGTGAATTTTTCAATCCAAATTAACCAACAACCGCGACTACCATTCCGAGATGAACGGTAAAGAATTTAGTGGGTGGGTTTCGGATGCTCTACTGCCAGCACTAGACAGACCTTCTTGCATCGTGATGGCCAATGCTGCATATCATAATGTTGTCCATGGGAATGATAAAATTCCAACATCACTCACTAAAAAGGCTGATATTCAAGCGTGGCTGCAAAAGGAACACATACCATTTTCCGACACAATTTTGAAGCCAGAGCTGTTGTCAACTGTCAAACAACAAATAAGAACAAAAACATTTCAGATAGACAAAATAATTCAAGAGGCTGGACATACATGCTTGAGACATCCACCTTACCACTCTCACCTGAACCCAGTTGAAATGGTTCGGGCAAAAGTTAAACCGACTGTTGCCGACAAAAAACATAACGTTCAAACTCGCCGTTGCGAAACAGCTGGCCGAAGAAACAATGGCAGCCATTGATACAGACTACTAGGAAAAATGTGTCCAGCATGTAATTGAGGAAGAAAACGAATACTGTACTGGCAGAATGACGGCTTGACCCATCCTGTTCAACCTACCACCATTGTATACTTGCTTGACTCTTCTGATTCCGAAGATTTTTATAATAACTGGATCTAGTGCAATAAATTGTGTTTTGTGCGAACAGAATATCGTACGGAATGAATAAAAACATTTAGATTATACGTTCAAAGTCACCCCAAAAAGATATTGTGTATCGGCATCACTGTTCTCTACCCGTTAACCAGGATAGTGGGACGCACGCATAGATCCAACCTCAGTTTAATGATATCGCGGCGAAAATAACAAGTAATATGGAAACTGCATAGCAGTATAAATTACATTGCTTGAAATAATGTTTACTTATTTACTTTTCTTTTCTCAATTTCCCATTTTTGTGGTCTGTTTTAATTGAATGCATTTAGAAAAAGGTCAGTCTCAATTGTTCGAGCTTTCTGGAGCTTTCTACTGAAATAAATGGGTACGCTTTTACAAGTATAAATATGCTCGATTTTATCGTTTGCCGTAAACATTATACTATTCTCTTTAGCTCCTTATCAAAGGAGCCAGAGGCTCGCTAATACAATAAATGAATAACTCATTTCATAAATCTGATATTAAACAAACACTCATTACAGATCCTCTATTTCTCCCACACATAGAATATTACGAAAATCTCGACATCAATTTTCTTACGAAACAATACAAACAATATCACTGTGTTGTTATGTGACGCCAACACTGAACGGCGATGTGCGGAGGAAAAGGACGGTAAATTTGCCGTTGATAAGAGGCGACATGCCGAGAAATAGTCTAAGGTCTAGGCCAAAGCTTATCGAACTACAGACCAGCTAGAGCATTGGTAGTAACTGGGAAGCTAAACGGTAAACGAAGCAGAGGAGGACAAACTGAGAAAATTCTGGATGGAGTGACAAGTTGGATGAGGGTGGGGGAGGGGGNGGGGGCGAGGGAAGGGGGACGAGGGAAGGGGGAAGGGGAGACACAAAGATTTAGTGAAATATTGAGGTGGACAAAGACAGAGAGAAGTGAAAGAAGAAATAGTGAAAGGATTGAATGATTAATAGTGTAAGTGAGTGGTCCATGCTATATTGTACCTGTATAATGTGGATGTAAGTTGTTAACGGTTAATGGTGTGAATTTAGTATCACTATACACCAAGTGTTCGTGTGCTAGGCCATCGCATGTTGTATTTTTTTCGCCCATGTACGACAGCTGTGGTTTAGGTCTGTACCAAGAAACTGATTACAACCTGTTGTTAAACTTGCTAAGTGCGGATCCACAGTCGCCTACGCCAGCCGGCATGGCACTTGGAGAATCAAGCTGTAGCTTTACGTACTTTATTANCAAAGACAGAGAGAAGTGAAAGAAGAAATAGTGAAAGGATTGAATGATTAATAGTGTAAGTGAGTGGTCTATGCTATATTGTACCTGTATAATGTGGATGTAAGTTGATGCTTACTGCCTGAATATGTTCCCTAACTTTCACGTGCGAACCTACTGTTCACCAGTGACCCTAAAACACACTTTCCGACTGCTCACATTATTATCATTATTGTTCTTGTTATTATTCTCTTAACGGTTAATGGTTTGAATTTAGTATCACAATACACCAAGTGTTCGTGTGCTATGCCATCGCATGTTGTATTTTTTTCGCCCATGTACGACAGCTGTGGTTTAGGTCCGTACCAAGAAACTGATTACAACCTGTTGTTAAACTTGCTAAGTGCGGATCCACAGTCGCCTACGCCAGCCGGCATGGCACTTGGAGAATCAAGCTGTAGCTTTACGTACTTTATTAGGAGTGGCAATTTTCATCAGTCTTACTTACTCAGGTCTTTTTCAATATCTTCTCAAATCTTTTCATGTTTGTGACCTTTTTTCTTCTACAATGTGCAATAGAGTTAGATTTCGTCGTATGTCCATCTCGGCAATATCCCCAGACTCTCCCACTGAGTGCTATTTGGGTCAGGGGTTGGGGTAAGGCAGAGTAACTGTAAACGAGAGAGTACTTATGTTTCACATTACTTGTTGCTGGAAACATCATCACTGCACTCCTTACATCTCCATAGACGCTCCGATCCTCATGTCAATAGCGGCCTCAAAGAAAACAAGCTACAGTACTTGTTGAAATCTGGCTATTGACAGTTCTATTCCTTCAGTGAGTCTCCAGCTTCTATCACGTCCTTAAAAAAGTTCCTTGACAACATTAATATCTACAGACTGTCCCGAAAATACTGTTTCTTCCCTAAGCTTGACCCTAATCCTAACGTAGGGTAGTGAAATTAATATTCTATCTCGGACGGAAAGCGCTGAGATGGTGATTTTAGAAATTCTAATGCAATGGATGAAATTATATCGACGGCTGAGCGCAAGAAGTGACTATCTCCACTTTTCTTAGTTTTGAGAAAATCGCAGTTTAAATATTGGTGATCATCAAATTTGCATGAAAAGTTATGGGAAAATTGAAGATAGTCAAAAATGAAATGGCAATAACTCGGCAACCAATAAAGATACTGCTTTGATATTTATACCAGTGAAAAAGCGGCTAAAAATAACCCAACCTATGTCGAAAACTCTAATTTGACCAAAAGTGGAGATAGTCACTTCTTGCGCTCAGCCGTCGATATTACATGAAGTAATCGAGCAGGACAGGTATACTTATGACAGTTAATTTCCCGACATCATTCAAACCTATCGCACGCAGAATAAATGAGAATTACATCAGGGCAGCTTGAGGAGATGAAGGCTTGTCTCAATGTCGGTGAGATGGACACGCAAATGTACCTTCAGATATGAAAAGTGATATGTCTTTTCGGCCATTTGTCTATTCGCAGGTGCCACATTAAGTTTGTTGTTGTTGTGCCGTTATTGTTGTTGTTGTTGTTGTCGTTGTCGTTGTTGTTGTTGTTGTTGTTGTTGTTGTTGTTGTTGTTGTTGTTGTTGTTGTTCCGATGGAAAAGTGACGTAACTCGAAAATACCAACCAAAGTTACCAAATGTGACAGCTTAACATACACCACTATGCGAGGACTTTTTTTTTACCGACCACAGTGTTACGACCACATTTGAAAATGCATTATCTCTCTTTCTGTTCGAAGTAGAACACCCATCTCTTCGCCGGATGTTTGTAGTGACCACCTCTTTTATCAGGCATCAAAAGCTTTTTTTTTTTTTTTTTGGCCCAAAATTTAGTTACAGCAGTCTTCCAGCGGGACGATAATAATTATTAATTATGGTGTCGTTGCTCAAAGACCATGCGATGGTGGAAGTTTATAGTTTAATTTTAAGTATCGTACTACTAGTAATCATGTGGTACCGGCTGAAGCAAGGAGATATGATAATACTGGATTTAGGGATAGACTTTGTCAAAAATGCTTTTGCGATATAAGGGATGAATATCATTACATACTTAAATGTTCATATTTTGATGTGGAAAAAAGACTCTTCGTGACAAAGTATTACAGAATTTGACCTACTATGTATAAATGTAAAGAATTATTTAGTACTCCACATCATGGTACTTTAAAGAAATTATGTAAATTTATAAGGATTATCTTGAACAGTGTGAAGGATTGGTAATGAAATCGTCTTTACGTTTTGGTTTATACGTCTATATCATTTATATCCAGGTTGTTATATACTCGGTAGCAGTGCTCTCGTGCTGTCAGCATGCATCGATACTTAGCTTTTATTTAGCTCTATACCTAATTTCTAGATCTGGCATTTCATTAATGTGAATGTGAAGGTATGAAAAAGAGACAGACAGACAAATAGACAGACAACTCAGACAGACAGACAGACAGACAACTCAGACAGACAAACAGACAGACTGAAAGGATAAGGTAGTCTGAGAGTGATGGAAGAACGATTTGAATGTCCAGAGTGAGCGAATGAACTGATAGTTAAAAAGCATTGTTGTTGTAGGCTCATTTACAACTAGTTGTCTAAGCTGAATTAACCTATTGCTACTCTTGGAAAGAGTCATGGTGTTGTTGGCGTGGGTGACCCACCAGCGCAGTGCTACAGTATAACATAATCATATAGACTGGGTCTAACGGGGAAAATGGCTGTTAGATCCATGTTCTGTCAATAGAAATAGCAATGTCGCCAAAAAAGAAATCAGAATTTACCATGATTGATGACATTGGAACATTAAGTGAAAAAAAAAATTGTCACTTTGCTGCCGAGATATTAATTAATCTATTAACTAATATGGTTATTGTAAGTCGGTTTTAGGGATGGGGTAGGACCGTAGCCGGTAAGGGATGATGAGCGATGGTCCTGCAGCCATATTCAAATATGACTTATTATGTCGCTAGATGAAGTCAAAATGTCAGGCTTAGAAGATGGTCTGGAAACTCTGGTATGGAATTTTTGTTAGTTGCTGAATCATTTCTGTACAAACAAATGTTAATTTCATGTTCCAGTGGTAATCTTTGTTATGGAGGTGTGTGTGTGTGTCTGTGTGTGTGTGTGTGTGTGTGTGTGTGTGTGTGTGTGCATGTGTGTGTGTGTGTGTGTGTGTGTGTGCATGTGTGTGTGTGTATGTATGTGTGTGTGTGTGTTGAGTGTGTATGTATGTTTGTGTGTATTTGTATGTATGTGTGTGTGTGTGTATGTATGTGTGTAAGTGTGTGTGTGTGTGTGTGTGTGAGTGTGTGNTGTGTGTGTGTGTGTGTGTGTGTGTGTGTGTGTGTGTGTGTGTGTGTTTTATGTTGATTCCATTACTTCTGTAGTTAAAAGTACTCTTCAGTCATATTTGTATAGGAATGTTTTGCCATTGCACGATATCGACCATCTTTGGGTTACCAATAATGGTCTCCAGCATTCTTTAGACTAGAACTTCTTGGACCGAAATAATGTAGAATGTTTTTTTTTTTAATGTTTACAAAATAAAAGTACTTATTCGCATTGATGTGACATCAGCAATTTGAAATTGTTGAAAAAGCATTTAAGCCTCATTTTGACTGGCTGCAGATTACACGGGAATATATGTAATTCTCATCAGATTTTCGTTAATTAATTGAGTATTTATTTTAGTGAAGAAATACCACAAAATGAGACTAGCCCGCACAAGCACAGAGTGAGAGGAATAATTGAAAGAGGAAAAGTAAATGAGAGGAAAAAATACAGAGACATGAAAGACTTTACTTGATCTATCTATAAGGAGTCTTCTCACAAATTCATCATGTCGGTTAATATCAGAAGTAGAGTAATCTCCCAACTGTCTATGTGCCAAACGCCCGTTTGACGAAAAGATTCCTCTCGGCACGTCTCGGCAGTTCGTGCATTGGCCTAACTGTCGCAAAACTGTTTCATCGGCAGCTCTTCCACTCTTCATCGAAAAGTCTGAACGATGCCAAACTGTTCATTAATGAGCAAAGCAAAGTTAAGGAGCACCGTCGTTTTAGTTCTGTTTATCTCATCGAAATTGTTGTCTGAGCCATCCCATCCCAGAATATATGATGATCAAAAAGCCAACTACTATAAATAAACTTTCCTGTTTCTTGTTCCTGTTTCCTACATCATTTTGATCACAACACCTGTATACGGCTCAGCTCTCTCCCAGTGCCTGCCGGCTTACAGGACTGGCCTCTTCAGGCAGAACTAAGGGGACAGTTGTGGCCATTGCCGGTTGACTTTGAGATTAAAGCGGGCGGGGATGGGGTGCTTGGAGGCGGGAAAGAGGGGTTGAGCTGCACAAACATGTACTGCTGTAACTGACCGTCCCGTTCATGGTCCACAGCGGTCTGCAAGCATGACCAGGGAAGAAGATCTAAAGCAGACGAAGAAGAATAAAAATGTATTTTGATTATTTCTCCAACCCAGCCCTCATCTGGAAAATAATGGATACACCGAAATCGGAGCTAAATAATAATCCCATGCATCCGACTCACCATGCTTCACGGTGGCCAAGAGGATGTGAAGCAAGGTATTAAGAAGTTCAAATCCCTCCCGAGGCGTATAAAAAAAATCAGCAGGAAGACACTCGTCATGACACAGTCATGATCGAAGTTCGGTCCACCCCTTAAGATTATCAGGAAGTCAAAGGACCGAAACACTTGTAAGTCCAGGGAATTTCTGAAGATCCTCTGTTGCCTCGCTGTCAGAGTAAGAGTTTCCTATTTATTTTTTTCAGTATCCATGCATAGCTACCCAAAGACTTACAGAGATGTTAAATCTGCCGCAAGAGTAGTTTGATGAAAGGACGTACCTTTCTGATCCCTGCACCACTGCGGTGAAGAACAACTAACCAACAACTTGACCGCCTATATTTATCTGATTTGATTTCATAAAATCACATGTTGTTACATGTTCTGTATTTGCTCCATTGCTGGTTCCCATGTGCTGTTGTACAAGAGCTAATGAGGCATTGAATGGAATGGATTTCTGTCCGTAATCATCAGCATACGACTTTGGGAGAGTCCCTAATATTACCCTAATGAGAAAGCGAGAGTGTCCTGATACAACAGAGAATTTGCGCATTACCGACGGGATCTCTTTCATGGTAAGAAGTGTATGAACTCTACATGTTGAACGTTACTAAAGGTGCATTCGGCACAGGTGAAACTAATATAACTCCTACGAGTGTAAAAGCCCAACATTAATGCGCTAGCTCTAAATTATCTAATAACTTTGTCGGAATCCCGGGTTGATAAGAGTGAAATGCATTGCAGTGCTAGGTGCAAAAAGGCAATTCTCCAGTCCCTGTAAACAAGGTCCTCCTTATTATTTTTTATTTTTCAGTTTGTTCGTAATACCAACCCCATTACTGTGGCCTGGGAACAATGCCTCTAGCAAATGTCGTAACTTTTCCGCAGTGCCCACTTATTATTTATTGTAAAACTATGAGTGTATAACTACAGACTATAATGTAGCTTTATAGTATGTGGAATAAGCAAAAAGATGAGTTATTATATGCAAACTGGGTGAATACATTTAAAACTATAGACAACAAACATAGAAATCATCACTTGTGTCTCTTCAAATCTTGAATGTAATTGGCCAATAAATGTTGAGTGAAATTAAAACCCTCATGATTCTCCACATCAAAATGATTTAGTACATTACTGTGGCAATACTGGTGGCCTGTGCTTAGTACACAAACATAGTTAAGTTCGGCTAACATGAGGAATTCCAGAAGCTCCTCATAAGCATTCGATTATTCGCCTGATAAGCGATCGCTCACCGTATCACAGGGCTATAGTAGACGAGCTCACAGGAGATTTGTTCAATATCACTTTGATAATCAGTTTGTGAGTACCAATTTATAGGATCTAGTCCAGAGAACGCGATCAGCACTATGAACAAAATCCGTTGCGCCATACTTAAGTCTAAAGTAGTCTATGTAGGATTCGTTCCTGCCCTGCCCAGGTTTTTGTACGAATTACTCATAGCTGTATCTATTAAAACGATGCAGGCTTGATGGCAATAATAATAAAACTGGGCGAAAGTCCCTTTTCTTGCATTTGGCAATATGCGCTTAGGCAAGTTTATGGAAAGTCTTTATTCCCTGTCCTCTGTAGGAGGAATCTGAGTGTTAACGTTAGGATGGATTATACTTTATAACTGTCACTATGGAGATGGCGTCGAAAGACAAACAACACCTTTGAAAGGCAGTAGACACTGCTTTCTCTCAGGTGAATTTTCTTTCACATTTCAAACACCAGACATTTTTATATCCATTGTCTTTTTCCTTACGTTTCAAGTTTCAAGTTTATTTATTTAGGTGAAAGCCAACCACGTACATTCTGATGTCATATCAACACCAAGGAATAACTGAAAAAAAAACAAACAACAACCACAACGACGACAACAACAAGAAACATATATTTGTAACTGTCACTAAATTACATTTAGTCACTGTCACATCTGTCTCTTTCTCTTTCTCTCTGTCTCACTCTCTTTGTCTCACTCGGCCACTAACTTTATCTCTCAGTATCTTAAACACATTTAGGATCTGAGCCACACTACGTTCAGAGGGAGAGTAAAGTTGCGATCTGCAAAGTTCCTGGGCAGTATGAAATAATACTTTACGCACAGAACAGATAGATGTAGAGCTCAGATGTGAACAGTGCAACTGAATTCAAAGAAGAACTAGTGAAGTATCCCGTCATGCCCCTCTACTCTCTTTATATACCCTGGACCGACCTCTAAACTTGTTTTTTACTTCCACCTGCTAATAACCTACATTTCGGATATGCCTTTTTTAAAAAGTGTCAGATATGACACTTCTTTGTAAGGCACTATTTTTTATCTCACTCACTAAGTTAACAGAGGATGTGTTATGAAATGAGATAGACTACAATGTGAGTGTAAGCCTGAATCAATGACTGAGCACTCCGTGCTTAGTGTTAATCTTAAGTCAGCTGAACTATGCTGTGGCTCTGTAACTTCCTACACAAGAAGGAGATACAAGACACAAGAATTTTCATTTCGTTCAAGGTAAAGAAACGTAGGAGCATCAAAATTAGTATTAATGTATTTCACAGTTTACCTAAGATACTGAAATGATCATTATTATCATTTACTAGCGGATGTGAAATACAATACATAAATGATTACATAAGTCTAATGAGGTCAATACAGTGTATACATAATGATTTGTAACAATAATCGATATAAATTTTAGCAAAATTATACAGATATAACAATTACATATTAGCATTCTTATTTTATTTCAAACGTGCAATGAACCAAATCATAGCGAAAAGACATAGCTAGTCACATTGTTTCTCTCTCGATAGACTTAAAAGTCCTCTCAGTAATTACGTTCAACTGACAAAGACGCAACACATTCAGACAGTGCAAATAGAAATGAAATAATGATGACAGCGATACTACATAGATATTGATAGGTTGGAGCGTGACAGGTTGTAAATTGGCCTAAAACTGGAGCAGTGAAGTTTCATTGAGTTCAAATTAGGCAAGATATCTGCTGAGAGAAACGTGCACAATGAATCGTTGAAAGAACACTGTATGTAATTAATATGGAATGATTAATTTGATTAGCGCACTACAAAAGCGTTAAAAGGCGCTGCATAATTGCGCAGTAAAAATTGCGCAGGATGCATTAAAAAGAAAAAAAAACAACTAATTAATTAAAAAAATACAGCGGAACCAGAATACACTCGCCGGCATACACACACACACACACACACACACACACACACGCTAATAAACATACAAAGACGTTAATATAAACACCATCCATAATGCCGCTATACATAAACTTTCTCTCGCATTTCGCGCACTTTTCGTGAGGAAGACACTGCCAAAATATGGAAACCATTGACAGGTACCCTACACTGCCAACAGACTTCGTTTACCTGACCGAAGATACGCCTAGTGCTTCTTCAACAAGCGACAATGGGCAGCTTCAACTAATAGACGAGGCTACAATGAACGTGTTGATCGTTGCTTTTTACTGTGTCATCAGTGGGGTTATTAGCGTACTTGGCACGGTAGCTAATGTCATTAATATTGCCGTCTTTATTAAGCAGGTAGACTACTAGAAATCTATGATACCGGCTAATGTGTGATCTTTCTTCTTCCTCTTGTTTGTTTTCTTCTCCGTCGTCTTCTTCCTCTTCCTCATCTTCTTTTTCTTCTTCTTATTCCCTTTTTGTCTTCTTCTTCCTCTACTCCTTCATTTTCATGCTTTCAAGTTTGCTTTGTTGCTCTGTAGGTCCAAGGGAGTCCCTCACATCTTGGTACTACTATGTGATATTTAACTCACGTCTATTTGAGTCAAAAACATAATAATTATTTTGAATCATGCATACCTTTATGCTTTTAAGCGGATTTGTCTGTTTCTTAATTTGTTTATTAGTATGTCTGCAGAATTACTTTAAGAGTTACGCATTAATCTGGGGTTTATGTACCTATCTGGGATGAAACCATTATGATGTAGACATGGAAAAAAATGTCAAGATAATATGGCGAGATACAGAATTTTCATCATTAATTTTCCTGGTTCGGCTCATTCCAGTTGATTTTTTATATTATTATGCGTGTTATTTTGCTGTTGTTGTTGATGTTGTTGTTGTTGCTGCTGCTGCTGCTGCTGCTGCTGCTGCTGTTGTTGTTGTCGTCATTGGCATTTTTTCCACACAGATGCTTGCTGTTACACCAGTTCACATTATAAACTCTCTCGCATTTCACTGCATCACTACTTGCAACAGGCCCATCACAACGGCACAAAAATCTCGCTCTTAACTCTAAGTATGTCTTTCATCCTTACCCAAGCACATGTCGAGAGAGCCCAAATATTTTACCAAATGGATTGAAAACTTCCAAGGTGAGGCAGTTGCCACATCCCTGTTCCACTTTCTAGGGTGTGAACTATTCAGTAATATGAGCCTGAACTGTCTTGTTGTGTCTGATAAAATGGTCGTTCTTGTGACTGTGATGTGGATGAATAAATGCTTTAACCCATTGTTTGTTTCGGCATTGTTATATTACCAACTCTGATTCCTGTATCAGAGTATGGACGGCACAGTCAATATCACTACCTAGGCGGTCTGTTTGACATAGGGCCCTTTGTCACTGCGGTCTGGCTGCATTAAATTTGTTTGGTCCCTGCGGCAGCGCGAAAAGGCCTTCCTTAGCAAAGGAAGTACCAGTTTCTAGACAAGTTAAGATGGCTGTGGCTAATGCGGAAGGGCAAGAAAATAATACACTGTTTTGCAAGGTGGTTTTTTTACTATACATATATTTTTGCCTCATTAAGTAGCTTACATATCAACCCGTTATTTCGGTGCTATTATAATCTTGTTTCCTTTTCTAGGGTGTGAGCGACACAGTCGGTATTAGCCTGCTAAGTCTTTCTGTGTCTGACATGGGCGTTCTTGTGACTGCAATCTGGATGAGTATCTGCTTCAACCCGTGGTTTCGATACTCGGACATCCCATTTGAATCGGTAGATATTCAGTATCTCACTGGAGGCAAGTAACCTGGATCAATGAAATTCGCTTAACGCTATACATACAGAATTATGGTGATATCTTTTACTCTGATGACAACTTTGGGGCGGCGCTCTCTGGCTCAAGACGAGTGTAGGAAAAGAAAGAGTCCCGAATGAAACTCACACCTGATGATCTTGCCTCGAGGACATTAGGGTTAAGGACTCTCCTTGTTTGAGGCTCGATGGACAGATAGGTTTGGGTTCAGTGTAGCGAGAGTTTTTGTTGTTGTTTTTTTGTGGAAAGGGGGGGGGGTGGTTAAGGTTAAGGGTAGGGTTTGACTGTATTAGTAGGCTTGAGTTCCGGTTTTGGGGCGTAAGTCTTATTCGAAATTCCGTGCAAGGAAGTGATTATCTTCAAAAATTAAATTAAATACACATATTTAGCTTCTTGCTGGCAGGTGTGCAAACTAAAATTCAGAGGTGATTTTAACCTCCCTCTAGTATGACACCTGGGAGCAACACTTGCTCATTTAGGGTTAAAAATACAGCGAAATCGGTAGATAGATATACTCATACGGCTCTGTACTAAATCAAAAGTTGTTGTTGTCGTTGTTTTTGTTGTTGTTGCTGCTGCTGTTGTTGTTGCTGCTGTTGTTGTTGTTGTTGTCGTTGTTGTTGTTGTTGTTGTTGGTGGTGGTGGTGGTGGTGGTGGTGGTGGTGGTGATGGTGGTGGTGGTGGANACGGGTGGACTGAGGAAAATGTGAATGAAATCTTTCACAAGGCACTTACAACATGACCGTGGTTGTTAATCGAACTCAGGACCTTCAGACCCTGAGTCCAACGCCGTAACCATTAGGCCACGCTGCCCCACACATACATCTATGACACCGGCTAATTAGTTGATCTTTCTTCTTCCTCTTGTTTGTTTTCTTCTCCGTCTTTTGTTTTCTTTTCCGTCTTCTTCTTCCTCTTCCTCTTCTTCTTCTTCTTCTTCTTCTTCTTATTCCCTTTTCTTCTTCTTCTTCCTCTGCTCGTTCACTTTTATGCCTTCAAGTTTGCTTTGTTGGTAAATTCAACGTTCCTCTGTAGGTCCAAGGGAGTCCCTCACACCTTGGTTCTACCATGTGATATTTAACTCACTTTTATTTGAGTCGAAAGCATAATATCTCTTTTGAATCATGCAAACGCTTGTTCCGTTTAAACAAAACCAAGTTTATATTTTAAGCGGATTTGTCTGTTTTTTAATTTCTTTATTAGTATGTCTGCAGAATTACTCTGAGAGTTACACATTAATCTGGGGTTTATGTACCTATCTGGGATGCTGTTGTCGTCATTGGCATTTTTTTCTTCCACAGAGATGCTAGCTGTTACACCAGTTCACATTATAAACTCTCTCGCATTGCACTGCATCACTAATTGCAACAGGCCCATCATAATCGGCAAAACAGTCTCGCTCTTTAATTCTAAGTATGTCTTTAAGCTCTACCCAAGCACATGTCGAGAAACCCCAAATATTTTACCAAATGGATTGAAAACTTCCAGGGTGACGCAACTGTCACATCCCTGTTCCACCTTCTAGGGTGTGAACTATTCAGTAATATGAATCTGAACTGTCCTGGTGTGTCTGATATGGACGTTCTTGTGACTGTGATGTGGATGAATAAATGCTTCAACCCATTGTCTCGACATTGTATTATTACCCACTCTGATTCCTGTATCAGAGTATTGACGGCACAGTCAATATCACTACCTAGGCGGTGTGTTTGACATAGGGCCCTTTGTCACTGCAGTCTGGCTGCATTTGTTTGGTCCCTGCGGCAGCGCGAAAAGGCCTTCCTTAGCAAAGGAAGTACCAGTTTCTAGACAAGCTAAGATGGCTGCGGCTAATGCGGAAGTGCAAGAAAATAATACACTGTTTTGCAGGGTGGTTTTTTTACTATACATATATTTTTGCCTCAGTAAGTAGCTTACATATCAACTCTTTATTTCGGTGCTATTATAATCTTGTTTCCTTTCCTAGGGTGTAAGCGACACCGTCGGTATTAGCCTGCTAAGTCTTGCTGTGTCTGACATGGGCGTTCTTGTGACTGCGATCTGGATGAGTATCTGCTTCAACCCGTGGTTTCGATACTCGGACATCCCAATTGAATCGGTAGATATTCAGTATCTCACTGGAGGCAAGTAACATAGATCAATGAAATTCGCTTAAACACTATACATACAGAATTATGGTGATATCTTTTACTCTGATGACAACTTTGGGGCTGAGCTCTCTGGTTCAAGACGAGTGAAGGAAAAGGAAGAATCCCGAATGAAACTCACACTTGATGATCCTGCCTTGAGGCCATTAGGGTTAAGGACTCTCATTGTTTGAGGTTCGAAGGACAGATAGGCTTGGGTTCAGTGTAGCGTGAGTTTTGTGTGTGTGTGTGTTTTTTTTGTTTGTTTGCTGGTTTGTTTTTTTTTNGGGGGGGGGGGGGGGGAGGGTTAAGGTTAAGGGTAGGGTTTGTATTGTATTAGTAGGCATGGGTTCCGGTTTAAGGGTAAGTCTTATTCGAAATTCCGTGCAAGAAAGTGATTATCTTCAAAAATTAAAATGTTTTATTTAGCTTCTTGCTGGCAGGTGTGCACACTTAAATTCAGAGGTGATTTTAACCTTCCTCTAGTATGACACCTAGGAGCAACACTTGCTCATTTAGGGTTAAAAATACAGCGAAATCGGTTGATAGATATACTCATACGGCTCTGTACTAAATCAAAAGTTTTGTTGTTGTCGTTGTTGTTGTTGTTGTCGTTGCTGCCACTGTTGTTGTTGTTGTCGTTGTTATTGTAGTTGCTGTTGTTGTTGTTGTTGTTGTTGTAGGTGGGGGTGGTGGTGGATGTGGTGGTGGTGGTGGTGTGAAATAATAGATGAGAAACTCCATTACAGGATTGTTTGGACTTAAGGGTTAGGGAAGATAACAACGAGCTGAAATATGAATGGCTTAACTATGTTGATTAATGTCCTGGGTTCGATTCCCGCTGTTATGTTTTGAAAGTGGCTCGGGAAAGCCTTAATTTCTTTCACATTAAACGTATCTCTCGGATTGCCCGTTTGTAAAATGGAAATCCTATTACAAGCATTCAAAAGCCTGTCTGAAGTCTAGTTACCAGTGCCTGGAGCATAGCGGTAGTACTGTGTACCTCCCGATGAGATAGGAAAAGTTGTTGCGTGAATTGACTTTTGAGGTAACAATGAATAGCTTGCGCATTAACGATGTTATCTCTTATCATCATAAGAATTACATTAGTACATCGGTGCTGAAGGCACCCTTAACAGCATTCTACATGCAGAGTTAATGTAATTCTTACAATAATAATAACATTTTCTTTATTAGCTCAAGTATACAGATCATACACAATAGTAAATGTTATGATAAAGCATGCAATTTGGTGAGCATAATGTTTAAAAGCGCAACTACACACAAAAAATGGCAAGAGATCCCATCATTAATTTGCAAGTTCTCAAGTAATTGTGTGGGAATAAGAGTCGACTTTGCTTAGATTTGAATCTTATAAATCTTTTTAATAGTTATGTCAACATGTTTATTTCCTTCAATTCCTCCACACATAAAACACCACAAACAAATACTGTACTCTCTTTCCAGGGTACCCTCACATCATGTTCATCCGGATCACCAGTTGGATAACTGCCTTCATTACCTTTGAGAGATGTCTGAGCATCGCTCTTCCTATGCAGGTCAAAGAAATCATCACAGTTCAACGAGCCAAGCTGTGTATGGTGGCCATTTTCATAGGCGTATCCATCACTATTTCTCCAGCGTTCTATGCCATTCGAATTGCGCCAACATTCGTTACTGGGCTGAATAAAAGCATTTATAATCTTGTCTACATTCCAAACGGTCGCCAAATTGAAAACGTTGTTTACGCCTTTACAATATTCAACCAGCTGGCACCTTTCGTTCCAATTGTTGTCTGCACGGTTGTACTTATATTCAGTCTCCTTCGCCAGTCAAAATGGCGGCAGAAATCTGCTAACATTTCCGCTTCCGGTGACAAACAAGCGGTCATGCTGATGCGTGAAAAGAGGGTCGTCAAAATGGTGACGATTATCTCGTGTATTTTCGTTGCATTGCTTTTACCCAGTGCAGTCAACACAGTTCCTATGATTTTGCTGTCACAGGAATATAGTATATCAGGATCGTATGAACAGATTTTTAGAATTGTCTGGGGTGTTTTGATCGCAATGGAATATGTAAATAGCTCCGTTAACATTTTTATCTATTACAGTATGAGTTCCAAGTATCGCAAAATCTTGAGAGAAATATTTTGCAGAATAAAATCATAAACTCTAGGATATATTAATTTTGTAGAAAGTGAAAAGACTAAAGGAAATTATATGTACTGGTCCTTATAAAGCAATGTGTAGCAGAATAGAGAAATTATCATTCTGCCATTCGAAGTTAAATGGTGGTCATCCACCATTCGGGAAGTTCGGGGAGGCATGGTGGCCGTGGGGTTCATGAATTTTGCTCAGAATCAAGACTTTCACGTCTAAGGTGGCGGACGGTTTACGTTGTGGCGTCCTTGGGAAAGACAGTTCACTTCCCTTTCCCTACTCACTCAGGTGTAATTGGATACCTGGCTTTGGAGCTTGGGGCATCAGGGCGCTGAACCGCTGTCGACCAGCAATGACTTTATTATGTATTTCATTAATAATACTATGAATTTACATATATGATGTATATTATTTTATGTGTTCGTATTATGACTGAGATGTAGAACATTGACGTTGTAAACCCATTGCCTTACGGGGTAAATAAAAGTCGTATTGTCACTTTTCACTTACAACCAGCGGTCTGAATTGTCACGTGGATAGTGCATAGAAGAAAATCTGATAAAATGACCAGATAATCGCTTTCACAAAATGTGTCCATTTAACGAGCCAGATCGAGCGTGATTACCTTTCCAGAAAGTTTTTCACAGCAAGTCCGCGCTAAACCAATGATCAGTAGCGTTCCTAAAATGTACATGGGTTAAGACTGAGGTTAATGATAGGACTATACGGCCATAAATTTAGATGGGTAGGGTGCAGATAAAGATCAAGGCTAAGGCTATGAAAGAGACAATCATAAGGTAGATATGCCTAATCAATGCTGTATTCCGAATTTATGAGAAGTTGAGGGAATGTAATGACCAGCTGGAAAAATAAAATCATGCTCCAGTTATCTGGTCGTTATAATAAGGCTCTGCTTGCACTAGAGGTCACTCATTTGGCTTTCTTGTAACCTGATACCGATAGTTATTGGAGGAAAGCAAAACAACAGTGTTTTTTTTTTTAAATTCTGTAGACACCCTTACAGGATTGGAATCAAAACAACGAAACGCAAAATGAGCGACCTCTAGCTCAAGCAGAGCCCAGTCGGAACAACAACCTCCTACACTCTACGATGTTTCAGGTCCCACACATCTTGTTACGTAAGGCACAGTTTCACTTAATACATGGATATCACTTCAGCTTGTGGGTTCCTCCCATTCCCCCCCTCCAAAAAAAAAAAAAACTCCCCTACCCTTACACCCACCTGCCAAGGTGTAAAAGTAAATCTTTGATTTCCTGTAGTATTGATATGTATTGAATTTATCTTTCTGACCTAAAGCCTTTTAAAAATATTGAATCTTGAATATTGGTACACAAGTGCATAGGACAAGTATTGGCGGTTTTCCGTATGGCTCATAAGTCGAGAAAAGTATTTTTGGAGCGAAAAAAAAACCAGGGAAACATGACACGAGAGAGACCGATAGAGCATGACAGAGAGAAAGAGAGAGAGAGTGAGAGAAACAGAGAGAGATAGAGAGAAAGGGGGGATGATCAGACGAAATGCACAGTATGTGGTTACAACATGGCCATCTTTTTTGTTCCACTAAGCCCTTAGCAANACACACACACACACACACACACACACACACACACACATACTCTCTGAAAAAATGAAAAAAAAGGGCCCTGTAGAGTTAGACCCTTAATCCGCTCCTGACTGTTGACAAATTACTGCTCATACCAAGGCTTACTACATTAATGAGTCCACCAAACACCATACCATAATGACTAACTTTCACATCAGGATAATTTTACGTGCAGATATCATTCTAGTTAACAAAAAAAAAGTGCGTAGAGTACAGAGGTAAGTTTTATGTTACAAAGAAGATTGTAATTTTTTACATCTCTCTGGTTTCATAGTTGTCAGTTCTTCTACATGGACAAAGTAACTGATGAATATCCCCTGAAAACGTATTTTCTATGTGACCTAAGTAAATGAGGAGATGAAGGTTGACTGTAATGAAGACTATATTAGATAATAGTAAAATTCACCCGCATTTGCCCTGAATGGACTATTTTTTTTTTTACAATACTATACAATGTTATATAATATCATTCATGATTAGAAATAAATAATGATAGCGCACATCGTACATAACATAACAGATCTAACAAATCTAAATGTATAACAAAGTCGTTGCTGGCCGCAGCATTGCAGCGCCCTGGTTCACCATAGCTTGAAAGCCTGGTACTCATTAATACCTGAGTCAAGTGTGAAAATAGGAATGAAGTGTCTTCCCAAGGACACCACAATGTTAATCGCCCGCCCCAGGAATCGAATCCACGAAACCCCGGATTGCCTTCAGTTTATGAGAACTAAAGAGAAATCCCACAAGACCACGGCGATCAAAGATTTATAATGTTAACTACCTCCTTCTTTGCTAAGAGTTAATAACAGTGTTCCTTGGGCTGGAAAGCTAGACCTAAGTTCTTTGCATAAACGAGGGGTTTTAACGTCATGTCCGTACTTTTCCGGAGAGATGTGAGGGGAAATTAATCATTGACCTGCAAACTACTGGTAAACTGGGCTGCGTTTGTTTGTATTGGTCCCTGAGGCATCGCGAAAGGGGCGGTCCTTGTAGTCTATGGGCGTTGCTACCCAAGAAGATGTCAGGGATACGTTTTTTGGTTAGTGCGCCCGAGTCATGATGAGAAAAAGTGCACATCTATTAGAAATTTGTTAGAAAGGTTACGTCTTTTGGATCAAGTTTGGCAACATGACGGCAACCATCTCTGGTTTCAAATTTGTTAGCAGAACATCTTATCAACGGTCTTGTGTAGTAGGAGGAGGATGATGTGGCAAGAATCAACGGTGGTATGTATCTCAATGAATGTGACACGGAGATATTATATAAGACATTATACTATTCGCAAGTCTGTGGGTTGATTTCTGTCTCTTCTGCATTAGTCGCAGCCAACTTGGCTCGCCTAGAGATTGGTACTTCCTTTGCTAAGCTAGGGATATGGCTTGCCCTATTGTGACGCCACAGAGACCAAACAAACACAGCCCAGAAGTAAGATCTTGAATATGCAAAGACATAGATTGAGACGCCCACAGATTTACGCATTCTCCAAGACTGCTTTCTGTAGATAACCATCAGTACTACATGAGGCGTGAAAATGAAATGCCATTGCATGATTGATGCATTATAGGTATGAATTTACTAAGATGTATCAGATCATTTTCGGTGAAAACCTGTGCTTTCTGCAGAGTGCAGTCCCTTAGTTATATGGCATGCAAATAGTTCCAGTTTCTTTTCATTTTCGTTTCCTTTCTGGAAGCATGGTATTTTCGTAAGACATTTCAAACATTGAACAGTACGATGTAATTGGAGTTAAACAGCATTGCTTAAATACTGACATTTTCACTATGGAACAAGAAGTATTTTCTAACTCTGTTCTTCTATGAGAATGTCCTGCCACCTCTTCATCCCTCCAATATTCACTCTAAGGACAGAGTTAGAGTGATGAGCATAATTAAGGAAATTCAAGGTAGAGACCGAAGATATTGTCCAAGGTTTTTTTCAAGATCACTCTTTCCTCCCTAATCCTGCTCCTAACGCCGACCCAAGTATACCTTAGGAGAATCTCAAAATTTTATCAAGTGGGCGTAGTAACTGTAAACTGAGATGTCGATATATGTAGTCCAATATTCCTTCTCCGGTTCACGTCCATTTCCAAAGTTCTAAGGTTTTTGAAACAATATGCTAACCAGGGGTGTAGCGAAGTGTTTTTTTTTTAATTTGGTAACTTAATGGTAATCTAGCACTTACATCCAACCAGCTGACTGTCTGAAACTGTTAGCATGGAGGGTAATCTATTTTTTCACTCAGATTATTGACCACTTTTTTATCAAACATTCTCCCTTGACATTGCTCTTGGACGCAATACGTAGCTTACATGTAGGAGTTAAATCTGTGAGAAAGTGTGCCAGTGTGTAGGGTTTCAGATTATCAGCGGAGAAAACTAGTTTTCCAATAGTTGTCAATGTTTATAAATGCCTCTGGGAAGTCATAAAGATGATGCTTGAGCATTTTACAAAACATTTAGGATTAGTTAAATTGTATTTGTCATACATTAACATATTGGTAATCTCAAATTCATAGATTACATGGACTCTTCGTTCCTAGTGCTAAGCCACAACTTTACGATCCGTAGACCTAATCGCTTAATGATGCGTAGGACACAAGATGTCAAATAGTTTACCAAACTAATTCTCTGTAATATAATAATATTTCTTCAGTTTGCTATTGGTTTCCAACTTTATTGTCATGATTACATTTAATGAACTTGCACAGAGTAATGGAAATGGGATAATTTTTTAATCGAAATAACTGTTTTGTTTTCTTTTCTTTTCTGCATTTTTGGCAGGGCAATTAGTATGATTCATGCACTCATTACGCACATAAAAATCCCGAGCTGTGTCAATTAAGATGCTTTTAAGTGGATCTATATCTTGCCGAAGGTAATTGACATGATGTCTGTCTATGTGCGGATCAGCTTAATTGAACAATTACAGGTTTATTATAGTAACGGCTCATATTATGAGCACAGCCTGAAGAAACAAAAACACAAAGCAGTTATGGACAAAACAAACACAAAAGTAGCAATACGACAGAAATATCGTAAAGTGTTTGTTGACTTTCAAGTTACGTTGGAGCCTGAATCTAATGCGATTATAGCATTGCCTATGATAATGATGGTACTAATGGGGGACATTTGTGTAACGCCAAGCCACAACTCTATGCGGTCTATTAATAAGAAATATGCTTGGGCATAACAATTTACATTTACGGACCGAGGCCTACAAAATATTCGTAACTCTTTTATAGTTCACGTCGTCATACTGGTATCATTTTTACATTGTTATTTGCGAGAGACAGCTTGCCAAATAATCTCATTTAGCAGATCGTTAGCAAATATTGCCTAATGGAAACTGAGAATCGTAAGATATCTACACCATTTACAAATTATGGCAATCAAAATTCAGATACTCAGCATATTGTTCTTACTAATGATGCATATTCAAAACTCATAGATGACAACACAGCGGAAGCTCTGATCTTTGCGTTCTACTGTGTTATACTTGGCGCTGTCAGTACCCTAGGAAGTGCCGCGAATATTCTCAACATTGTGGTCTTTCTCAAACAGGTATTAGTATTATTTTATGATGAGTTTTTATACCCGTAAACAGGAATCACCCTGCATTCTATCAGGCAGTGATAAAAGCAATGTAAGCAATTCCTGATCATAGGACATGCTCGTATTTGCCCTCGCACGGAAGCGCTGCTCAGGAGTTTTATATTGAAAGGCAGTATCTCTACTTCTCATCTATGTAAAAAGCAACAATTTTTATTTTTTATAATTCCTTTCGGTATAAGATTTTAAGAATCACCAATAGACTACCCCTATGTATTGAGATATCGACCGGAAATTCAGATCATCAGAAATACCATGTCGTCACTCTCATTCCACATTTACCTAATTTTTATATTTGAGTTGTTTATATTACTATAATCTTCCATTTATCTCCCTTTTTTCCTATTGAAACAATGTAGAGTTTTGACTTGTTATTATTGCCCAGTTCAAGCTAAACCTCTGCCGCCATTGTTTTGCTTTGAGCAACAGGTTGAGAGCGCCCTATTTCTCAAAACCTCAAGAAATGCCTTAGGCAATTATGGAATAAGCATGACCATATTTTTTTTTCAAAATATAGATCCATACTATGAACTTTGTTTTGATATGGATATACGTCTTTGAATAAACCATTTGTCTGTAAACCAATACGTAATATGTTCTGTCTGTTTGTTGTTTTTTTCAGGGTTTGAGTGACACAGTAAACATCAGCCTCCTGGGCCTTGCTGTGTCCGATCTAGGTGCTCTGGTAACGGTGATTTGGATGAGCATCTGTTACAACCCGCTCTTTCAGTATTCGGACATCCCATTTGAGTCTTCTGATATCATGTATCTCACTGCAGGTGAGTCACTTTTTTCTGTTCCTTAACCCTATCTAGTCAGGGAACTAATGCGTGATCAATGTGTGCACTAGTATCTGTATGCATAATCCTTACGCACTGCGGTAACCATGGGGAACATCCAAAATAATAATATTAGCAGTGTTCACTCTAGTTAATTAAGGTCTGGAATATGCATACGGTCACAGGCTCTGGTGTCAGTCTCCATCTCTGGCTGGGCAAGTGACAGGGTTGGGTAGCCACAAAGCTGTAACCTGAAAATAACACTTCTCCAATGTCTCTTTTCCAGGCTACCCTCACGTGACGTTTGTTCGAATCACTAGCTGGATTACCGCCTTTATCACCTTTGAGAGATGTCTGAGCATCGCACTCCCTATCAGAGTTAAAGATATCATCACAGTGGGTCGAGCCAAAGGGGCGATGATCGCTATCTTTCTCGGTCTGTTCTTCAGTAACATCCCAGCCTTCTATATCATCAGAATAGCTCCAGCCTTTGTCCCACGACGGAACAAAACTATGAACACTCTCGTGTACATTCCAGGCGGTCACGAAGCTGAAGAAATTCTCCATGCTTTGAATATCTTTAACCAGCTGGCTCCATTCATTCCTGTGGTTATCTGCACGGTCATACTTATTTCCAGCCTTATACGGCAATCAAAATGGCGGGGGAAGTCTACCAGCTTTTCCACTTCCGGGGTCAATAAGATTGCCATGGCCGTCCGTGAAAAGAAAGTTGTCAAAATGGTGACTTTTATCTCGTGTATGTTCATTGCTTTTCTGCTACCTGGTGCATTGAATACACTGCCTATGATTTTGCTGTCACCAGAGTTTAGTGTATCTGGTAAATATCAGAATATTTACAGAGTCACCTGGGGCGTTCTGACAAATCTTGAAGCCCTGAATAGTTCCCTGAACATTTTTGTTTATTACAACATGAGTTCGAAATATCGGGCAACTTTTCAACAGTTATTTTGCAGAACAAAACAGTAATGTAAGACGCGCAGCCTGCGCATACAGCGAACAAAATAAGCTCTGAAAACATTACACCATGCTTTCACACTTCATTGTCACCTCTGTGTGTGTGTGTGTGTGTGTGTGTGTGTGTGTGTGTGTGTGTGTGTGTGTGTGTATGCGCGCGCGCGTGTGTGTGTATATGTGTTTGTGTGTGTTTGTTTGTGTGTGTGTGTGTGTGTGTGTGTGTGTGTGTCCGTGCGTGCGTGCGTATGTGTGTGTGTGAGTCTGTGTGTGCGCATGTGTGTGAAATCAGTACTGAGTTAATTCCCCTGTAATGCAATGATGATTTAGGTTTGTGACACCTATTAGAAGGGCAAATCACTCATTGTGTACAACCCAATTAATCCGCTAATATATAAAATCCCCCTTTTTTGGGGCCCTGCCAGCCAGTGTTAGGGTGTAGAAATGTGCAAAATGACCTGTGATCTAACTAAAGCATCCAATTTTAAAGTTCCAGGCACAATTTGAGCCTTCTAGATAAGAAAAATATAATGCGTAGGCCTATGTATTCGCACGCGGTCAAAACCAGCCAATTGAAAAAGTGGGGACCAAATCAGAATTTGAGGGGATCTTTTTCAAAAGACGTTTGTGAAAAATTTTGGGCGTTGACCCCCCTTTTTCTTCCCGTTAAGAGACTGGACAAAAGAAGTACTTTAACCTCTATGGAAGAAATTTCCCCAAATCACAGTGGTATATTTGGAATAACACAAAATGTTATTAGGGCCAAAAGAAGAAAAAACAATAGGCGTCAAAGACCTTGATGAATCTGCTTCTTTAATGTGGAGCAGCGCGGCCAAATGGTTGAGGCGTTGGACTCAAGATATGAAAGTCGTGAAATCGATTCCCGGCCACGGTCATATTGTAAATGCATTGGGGAGACATTTTACTCATATTTTCCCCGGTCCACCCGACTGTAAAATAGATACCTGGCTACATGATGTTGAAGATATTGTCAGAATACTAGTGATCAGCGCCTGTAATAGGCAGCTGTACTGTCTGCTTCCGCCCTGCTCGGGATATATTTCCCATTGGAGTTAAAGTACTTCGTTTGCATGACCTTTCAATGGAAGAAAAAGGAGGGGGAGTGGAGGGAGGGGAGGCGAAGAGTTGTTGCTTCTTTTTTTTAAAATTAAATTTATTTACATGACGTCAACTTGTTGAAAACACTTCCTAGTGGACTACATAGATATTCTCCAGCATAGAAAAAAAGTAATTATACTGCCCTGGTACTTGAAACAATAATTATTCTAATAACAGTAACCAAAGTTTAGCTCACCAGGAGGTGTTTTCAACAAGTTGACGTCATGTGAGTAAATGTAATTGAAAAAAATCAATCCAATCACTGCTTTTTTACCCCATCTTTATTCAGATTTAGTATTTGAATATTATTTTTTGCATAATTTCCGTGTATTTTCAAACTCAGTGAATGTCATTATTAAGGCAGGAAAAAAAAACCTTGATACTTTCAGACGTTCTTGTGAGTGGCCGTAAATAAACAAATATAACATGCACTGGGTCAAATGCAAATATTAAAATATATAAGCTTCCAGAACTTTTAACATACAAAACACTTTTATCATATATCGGAGAAAGTGCTTTTTGACACACACTAAATGGCACTGTCATGTAGCTGCGCAAGATCCCGGCGAAAGATGTGAGGCTGATCAAAATCAAGGTACTGAGGAGGTTTGCAAAGCAAATTTTTGCGTATACTATGAGAGACACAATAAGTCATGATAAACCTATTAACAATGAAATTATTAAGCGATCTTATCATAATACTGAGTGGTTTGCACATTATTTATGACAATATTACCAATTAATCCAAGTAAAGAACAGTGCAAGAAATGCAGTCCGAAAGAAATCAATGGCCTTGTACTCTATCACCACCAGCAACTGTGGATCAGTTCTCGGCAATAGCCGCTAGCCTATTAAGTATTATGTCTGTGATTAATCAGTTCAAATCACCCCTTTTCCTTTCAATCCTTCTGCGTCAAAAGGATAAAGCACAGATGTTCCTAAACGGGGTCAAGCGTTATGTGTGGTCTATTTCGTCACAGTCAGAGGCAGATTCCTTACTTCAGAGACAGGCTATTTGCAGACTGGGCGATTTTTATGCTTGCTATCAAGCACATCCATTAAATATCAGGGACAGAGTAAGCCAAAAAGTCGTTGGTTACAAAACAGCGTCAGAGCTTGAGATTGGTATTGTTTTCTAGCGTTGTCTTATACAATTTTTTTATTATTATTATTATTAACTGCACAACTCACTCGAATGAAATAGATGAATTGCCTATGTCTGTGGCGGTTTGCAAAAAAAAAATACTTAACTTTCTTCTAACAGATCGTGAGAGTTACATGTATTTGTAGATTTTGGTCAGTCTTTCCGGGATGGCACCGCTTGATAATCTTCCCCATTCATGCTTACCGGGCTCTTCCTTTAGTAGGCCTACTGCCTTCTTATTTTCTTCCTCCTTACACTGTAAGCAGGAGAACCCAGACTCACACATCGACGCTAATGCGCTGATGACAGAGCCGCTATTATGGAGCTATCCGGACTGCGATGACGTCGACTCCACGAGTAAATAATCAAGGGAGTCAACTTTTTTCCTTTTTCTTCTTCTTCTTCTTCTCTTCTTCGTTGGCTTCCTTCTCTTTTTTTTCTTCTTGCTCTTGCTCTTCTTCTTCTTCTTCTTCCTCTTCTTCATCTTTTTCTTCCTCCTCTTCTCTCTCTTCATATTCTTCTACTTCTTCTCCTTGTTGTTCTCTTTCTTCATCTTTTTCTACTTCTTCTTCTTTCTCTTCTTCTTCTTTTTCTTTTTTCTTCCTCCTCTTCTTTTTCTTCCTCCTCCTCCTTGTTTTTTCCTCCAAAATTCAGCAGTTGTAAATATCAGTGGGCATACATATCATTTTAACCTCGGGCTTAGAATGGAACACATCGGCCGTGTTCTGAATAGGTCTCTTTACCTTTCGTAATTAAACCATTAGGAAATATTAGTGAGAACCGCTTATAATAAAACGTGAATCAATTAATAATCAATACATAATTACCCACTAATACTGGCTCAGTACCAGTAATTCTCTTCTGGTATTATACCAGTTACTTCCTCAGGTATGTAAATAAATGGTCTTCTGTACTGGATCATTGGTAATCAAGGCCATATCTTTTAAACCAGCGGTACTCTTGCTATTAGATCAGTATCTGGGCAACATTCCCTTTAAAGTGGTCTATATAGATTCAGAATCCGTGGCTGTATGATTCATCCATATGTTAATCTACGCCTTGCGGTAAAGTCTACGGCGAACATTACACATTTAAAAAAAAATTCTACATGCTGTCAACGGTGTCTACTTGTCAAATTTTTATTTTGTTAAGTTTGTTACTACGCACACAACCAAAACAAGCATAACAACTTATGTGGTTGATTATTTGTTCTATGGGGCTGCAACTCTTTTCGGATAAACTCCTTTCTCATGGATAAATATAACACATCAAAGCATGGATACCTGTTGAACATTACGTCTACTGAGACACTTGAGATAGACGAGTTGGTACCACTCACAGATGACGTTACGACGGAACGGGTGAATTTCGTGCTCTGCGTCATTCTTCTCGGTGCCATCGCTACTTTCGGTACTGTAGCCAATGTCATCAACATTCTGGTCTTTGTTCGACAGGTAGGAAGTTCCATTATCGTTGGGAGAAAATGAAAACAGAATACAAGGTGTTTATTTTGTAGATGACACCGGAATATATATATGCGCGTCGTTTTTTGTTGTTGTTTTTTTACGTTGATAAATGAATAATAAAAAGTCATTGGCCAATACCCATGTAAAAATGAGCGTGTAGATCTACAAGGTATCAAACATGCACACTTAATGCCACCTTCAGATAAACGAGAATCTGCATTCGAAATATAGGAGAATTTTACGGAACATGCCCACGGGCGATTTTGAAATTCCAGCTACTCTTTTTTTCCTGCCCTGCCGTGTTCATGCAGACATTTTTGTTTTTTTCGATCAAGAACATATTATACACGAAGCAGATGGAGATCGTAAAACAGGGCATAAAGTCGAAGCTGCTTCACGGTCAAAATATAAAGATGTGTTCCGTTGGAATTATCCAGTGACATTCTAGTCCAACGGACTGATAATTCTGAATTGTCTTCTTTGGATGCTTTCACAGGGTCTAAACGATACGGTAAATATCTGTCTCCTGAGCCTTGCATGCTCTGACCTGGGTGCCCTTGTGCCACTAATTTGGTTGAGCATCTGTCAGAATCCACTCTTCCGCTATTCTGATATTCCTTTTGAGTCACACGACATCTTGTATATAACAGCAGGTAAGTTAAGATCTCTTGTTTTCTTTAGAAACTTATTCATTTCAGTAACATCTAGCCAAGCCCATTGACATAAAGAGTTTATATTATATTATATTATATTATATTATATTATATTATATTATATTATATTATATTATACAGTATTTTTATGTTCGGCAAGGTAGGCATCCGCGTATGGAAGTTCCTAGTGTTACAGTCACCTTACGCGTTACAAAATTGAATCATATCAAGTAGAATCATATGCGAATTTCATATCACGTTCTTAAAGTTTTGTACGAGGAAATGCCATATGCACATGTCCTTCTCTGCTTCAACAGTCCATTATAGATCCGAACTTGAAAATAACCGCCCTGTATTATGAGGGGAAAGAGTGATCATTATTTTTGTCACCAAATCTCCACAGACATATACATATGCTCGGTAGAGCGTCGTTTTGTTATAGAGGAAAAGTGGGTGTGAGAGAGAGAGAGAGAGAGAGAGAGATTGGCTGACTGACCCCAAAAGAGAAGAGGTTTATTTTTCCAGATTTTTTTGTAATACTTACAGTAAGCTGTGTTTTGTCCTCTTCCTCTCGTTCTCTCTCTTTCTCTCTCTGATTCTGTCTGTCTGTCTGTATCACACACACACACACACACACACACACACACACACACACACACACACACACACACCTCTTCTTTCACCCTTTTTCCTCTTCTCCTATTCTGTAAAAGTTGAAAAGTTGCATTCTTTCCAGTGCGGACTGGATTTTGTACATGAATAGGGAAAACCAGACTCTGTTTTATCAGAGAGCGCTCTTTTCCAAATTTAGATCTCTTATTTACCATTGTGAAAGGAGAAGTCACTCACATATGATAATTTCTAATGGTAGAATCATAATGACATTCGCATTACAAACCAGAGTCAAGTGTGAATTTCGTAATTGGTTCGTAAAATGCGACGCAATCGTAACATCACGAAATCCTTTTAAACTAATGGCTGCCTCTGTCGTATCGATGCATACGAGATCCGAACATGGAAATAAACGCTCGAATGTAACCTCTGATTCGCAGGCTACCCTCACGTGATGTTTGTCCGGATCACCAGCTGGTTGACCGCATTCATCACCCTTCAGAGATGTTTGAGTATCTCCCTCCCTATGAAGGTTAAACGAATCATCACAGTCCGACGAACCAAGTGTACAGTGGTCATCATCTTTCTGGTCTTAGCGGTCAGCGTGTGTCCATTCTTCTATGCCATCCGCGTCGCTCGGACTTTCATCCCAAGCAGAAACAAGACAATGTACGGTGTTGTATACATCCCAGGCGGATATGAGATCGAAAGGATCTCTGGTTTCGTTCTTGTGTTCACCCAACTGACCCCGTTTGTTCTTGTAGGTATCTGCACGGTGATTCTCATCCGAAGCTTGGTCCAGCAATCAAAATGGCGGAAGGTATCATCCAGAGGCGACATTTCCGGTTCCGCTCAAAGCATGTCCGTGCGTGATAGGAGAGTTGTTAAAATGTTGACATCCATCTCATGTATTTTCATAGCTTGTTTCTTACCCAGTATGGTGCAAACGCTCTTAAGTATTCTACTGGGTCCCGAATACAATCTTCATGGACGCTATGAAAACACGTATCGCATCGTCTGGTCGCTTTTACTCAACCTCGCCGCCATCAACAGTACTGTCAATATATTTATATATTACACAATGAGTTCAAAGTTAAGAATGGCCTACAGAAATTTATTAATGTGCTGGAAGGCAGAGGAAAAATACATTAAGGGATCTGAGTTTGTAAGTGAACGAAATTCCCGATGAGTAATTTGATTCGCTGTTTATTAATATTGTCAAAGGTGATAGAGGTTCCTATTTTTTTAAAATTTACTTTTTGTCCATCGGCTGAGAAAATAGGCTAGCTGTCAGGTTTCATACTGATTTCTGAGAGAAAGTAGGTGAAAGTATATTATGACAAAGACCCCCTTCCCCCCAAAAAAAATGTTATTATCGTTGCCCCATCAAATTGGCTGGAAAATGTTGGTGCGTTTTAATTACATGGTATCCTTTTTTTTTTTAATGGTCAATCTCCCACTTAAACCACTCCCGAACCACAATAATGAATAACATTATGGGTTTTCTTTCTACAAAATCCAGTAGTAAAACATAGATACAGATTTGAAGGCTTGATTTGCTGATCAAACATTGATCTATCAAGATTTTAAGTTCCTCACGAAGAAGCAAGATGACCCGTGTTACTGAATGATTCACTGAGCCATGCCTAAGCAAAATTGCTATATCAGTAGCAAAAAAATTGTCAACAACAGCGACAGCTGTGAGGAGTAAAGATGTTGTGAATTGCCACCTGTGTAATGACTCAGTATTTGTGGTTACAGATTAGGAGATGGGGAATAACAGCAGGCCTAGTAAAGGACCAGACGACAAACCAAAGTCCACGAATAATAATAACCTGAAAAAATTGCGACTGACTACCAACACTACATGTGCTCCGTATCTGGTCTCAAGAAGTGAATAAAAATCTTTAAAAAGGTTTCAAAATTCTTGCATACTGTTTGTAGAATATTATAGAAATGTGATATTCACATCGACAAGTTAATGCCCGATATAGAACTCATAAAGCTAACTTGCATGGTTTTCCTATCCCTAACGGTATTGTAATGAGCATCTATAGTTGAACTAGTCGGCTACCATCCTGATTATTTCCGTCTTTGGCATTTATACTGAAGTAAAAAAATGTCTTCATAATGGCGTCAACATTGTTCTGTTCTTAATTATCATCCCTTCACAAGTGACGATTACTTGCTTACGAGCTCAGGGACAGTCAATGTGTGTTTTTCTGTGTCGTTTGACTATAGCAGAAGAGGAGAATATTATTTTTTTTATGATTGATTGGGGCCTACCACTATGAAATGTTTGTTGGTTGCGGAAACTAAAAGCGCAGAAAAATGTTGATTTCTGAGGACAAATGGTAAATAAACAATAAGTCAAGTGCAATATTTGTGACTGACTGTGATTGTATCCAAATCCAAAACGTTTTACGCACAGCTCCCACCTTTGGCAGAATGACGTAAAATGGGCAGGCAAAGACCGTAAGGGTTCATCTTAAGCGATCTTACCCAGTTGCATCAACATAGTTGTATTCATCATTCTTTTACTGCATTACACAGTCGGTGGACAATATGAGAACGCCTTTGTGATGGGTTGGGCCGTTATCAGCTGTTTAGAAACTACTAACAGTTCGGTAAACATCTTTGTCTATTACAACATGAGCCCAAAATACAGGGCTGTATTTGATAATTTGTTTTGGGGCCGACAGACAAAGAACGCAGAGAAAACAACAATGACAGTCGCTAGTACCACCTCCACTGCAGTGGGTTCGACTTTGTAAGTGAAATTACACCTACTAATGGTCGGCAATTCGTGGAAGTTTTAAAGAAAATGAATACTGGACAGACAGGAAACAAGTGATACGGCAAATTATAATTATGAGTTTGCTTTGCATGCCAGCACACAAGGCTTAAAACTGAAATATAAAAAAGGAAAACACACGTTCAGAGCGACGAGAATAAAGAGACTAGATGTACATGAAATGAGTTTCTTTTTTGTTTTTGCTTCTTGAATTTTTTTTTCAGTTGCGTGACAGACAGACAGACAGACAGACAGACAGACAGACAGACAGACAGATTAACGGACGGACCGACCGACCGACCCACAAACCGATAGATAAATAGATAGATAGATAGATAGATAGATAGATAGATAGATAGATAGATAGATAGATAGATAGATAGATAGATAGATAGATAGATAGATAGATAGATA
>JAWQUT010000137.1:611382-642982 GCA_033807755.1 Ellobium chinense
TTCATCCCAAGCAGAAACAAGACAATGTACGGTGTTGTATACATCCCAGGCGGATATGAGATCGAAAGGATCTCTGGTTTCGTTCTTGTGTTCACCCAACTGACCCCGTTTGTTCTTGTAGGTATCTGCACGGTGATTCTCATCCGAAGCTTGGTCCAGCAATCAAAATGGCGGAAGGTATCATCCAGAGGCGACATTTCCGGTTCCGCTCAAAGCATGTCCGTGCGTGATAGGAGAGTTGTTAAAATGTTGACATCCATCTCATGTATTTTCATAGCTTGTTTCTTACCCAGTATGGTGCAAACGCTCTTAAGTATTCTACTGGGTCCCGAATACAATCTTCATGGACGCTATGAAAACACGTATCGCATCGTCTGGTCGCTTTTACTCAACCTCGCCGCCATCAACAGTACTGTCAATATATTTATATATTACACAATGAGTTCAAAGTTAAGAATGGCCTACAGAAATTTATTAATGTGCTGGAAGGCAGAGGAAAAATACATTAAGGGATCTGAGTTTGTAAGTGAACGAAATTCCCGATGAGTAATTTGATTCGCTGTTTATTAATATTGTCAAAGGTGATAGAGGTTCCTATTTTTTTAAAATTTACTTTTTGTCCATCGGCTGAGAAAATAGGCTAGCTGTCAGGTTTCATACTGATTTCTGAGAGAAAGTAGGTGAAAGTATATTATGACAAAGACCCCCTTCCCCCCAAAAAAAATGTTATTATCGTTGCCCCATCAAATTGGCTGGAAAATGTTGGTGCGTTTTAATTACATGGTATCCCTTTTTTTTTTTTTAAATGGTCAATCTCTGACTTAAACCATTCCCGAACCACAATAATGAATAACATTATGGGTTTTCTTTCTACAAAATCCAGTAGTAAAACATAGATACAGATTTGAAGGCTTGATTTGCTGATCAAACGTTGATCTATCAAGATTTTAAGTTCCTCACGATGAAGCAAGATGAATGATTCGCTGAGCCATGCCTAAGCAAAACTCCCATATATATCAGTAGCAAAAACTTATCAACAAAGCGACAGCTGTGAGGAGTAAAGATGTTGTGAATTGCCACCTGTGTAATGACTCAGTATTTGTGGTTACAGATTGGGAGATGGGGAATAACAGCAGGCCTAGTAAAGAACCAGACGACAAACCAAAGTCCACGAATAATAACTTCCTGAAAAAATTGCGACTGACTACCAACAGTGCATTGTGCTCCATATCTGGTCTCAAGAAGTGAATAAAAATCTTTTAAAACGTTTCAAGATTCTTGCATAATGTTTGTAGAATATCATAGAAATGTGATAATTTCATCGACAAGTCAATGCCCGATACAGAACTCATAAAGCTAACTTGCATGGTTTTCATTATCCCTAACGGTATTGTAATGAGCATCTTTAGTTGAACTAGTCGCCTATTATTCTGATTATTTCCGTCTTTGGCATTTATTCTGAACTAAAGAAATGTCTTCATAATGGCGGCGTCAACATTGTTCTGTTCTTAATTATCATCCTTTGACAAGTGACGATTACTTGCTTACGAGCTCAGGGACAGTCAACGTGTGTTTTTCTGTGTCGTTTGACTATAGTACATGTAGGAGAGGAGAATATGATTGATTGGGGCCTACCACTATGAAATGTTTGTTGGTTGGGGAAACTTAAAGCGCAGAAAATGTTGATTTCTAAGGACAAATGGTAAATTAAACAATAAGTCAAGTGCAATATTTGTGACTGATTGTGTTTGTATCCAAATATCCAAAACGTTTCACTCACAGCTCCCACCTTTGGCAGAATAACCTAAAATGGGCAGGCAAAGACCGTAAGGGTTCATCTTAAGCGATCGGAATCCCCGGGAGTTTATTGGAACCCTTCAGTTGGAAACCTTCCAGTTTCGTTCAAGAAGTCCTCACAGTAATTGGGTATTCTACCAACACAGTTCTGTGCAGATACAGTGCGTTGCAGTGCAATGTGTCGTTTTGGTGTACAGCAGCTGTTTGCTGCTCATTCTACTTCTACTTACCGTGTGGGGGACGCAGGGCTCGGGGGGAGAGGGAGGAGAAGGGGGTTATATCTGTTTATTGTGCCTTTTGTTGTACATCTCAGCTAGTTACAGCCAAATCTTGAATGTTTGTGAAGTTGACTAAAGTATATTATGAATTAATCAGTTTAAAATAATCGTCAATGTCTCGAGACTTTCGCCGTTGAACGAGGATGACTCCCTATCACTTCAGATGATTATAATCCGGGTCACAATAATTCTAGCTCGTATGTTTTTGTTCCACCCTCCCCCAAATGAAGTTTCAACCAAGTTTTTTGATGATGTCGATAACTTAACTTAGCCAAAAAGCGATCTAAGCTAAACTTTGGCTGGCTGCAGGTTAAGTGCACTCTATAGCAACGTACTGTTATAAATGAGGATGAAATCGGTTCGCTGTATTAAAGCAAGTTCTGTATGTACTATCAAACATAATTATTACTAAGAGCATTGGCATGTAATGTATAAGGACTACGATTAAACACACACATAAAATAGCTTGACTTGAAACGAATTTATACATCTGAAAAAACTAAATGCATGTACAACTGTACTGTTAATTTTGTATTGTTTCTTTTCTGGATCCACATCTGCTTGACGCTTTACAGCAATTTACAAATGACACCTCTTAGAATAATAATATGTGTAACCGAACCCGTTGCATGTAGCTGCTCCCTCCTCTTTTCCGTTTCCACTCCAGGTATACAACTCCAGGTTGGAATACAAAATTCTTGCAGTTTAATTCATATATCGTCATGCTCATTTCACAGTCGCCTAAGGGAGGCAGCGCGGCCGTGCGGTTTGAGTCGTACTCAGAAACTGAAGACTTTCAAGTCTAAGGTTTCTGGGTTTGACGCGCGAGCTGGACGGTATACGTTGAAGTGTCCTTGGGAAAGACACTTCTCTTCCATTTCCTCACTCGACTCAGATATAAATGAGTACCTGGCGTTAGAGCTGGGGGGACCAGGGTGCTGCACCGCTGACGACCAGCAATGATTTTGTTATGTATTTCATTTGTAATATTATGTTTTTATATGTATCATGTGTATTGTTGTATGTGTTTGTTTTGTGAATGCAATGTATAACATTGTTTGACGTTGTAAAACAATTTCACTACCGGGTAAATAAAGGCGTATTTTCCTTTTTTTTCTTTCAAGTCATATCTTTCAAGCTGTAAGAAATTTAACGCTCTCAAGCTGTTGCTCAAAGCAAAACAAGGAGGCAGATGTAGTTGAACGTTAAAACTGGGAAATAATGACGAGTGAAAACTGAATTTTAATAGGAAAAAAAAAGGAGATAAAATGGAAAATTGCAATAATATACACTACTTCAATCAAAGAAAAGAGAGAGAGAGAGAGAGAGAAAAAAAAACAGCAAAAAAAAAATAAGTAAAAAAAGCAAATGTTAACTGAGCACGACGATATTACGAAGAGTATTTGATATGGACGACAAGATGAAAACAGAAAATCAAAAACAGTTTGAGGCATGTACATAGGAAAAAACTCATTGTATAGGAGAAAAGATATATGATGTAATCACAGAGCAGGTTCTCCCACAGCCTTGAGTCAGAATCAGAATGTTTATTTTACGCTTTTATTATGTTTGTGGAGCAGAGTGGTCGATTGGTTGCAGCGCTTGACTCAAGATCTAAGGGTCATGGGTTCGAGATCCAACCACGGTCATGTTGTAAGTGCCTAGAAAACGCATTTTAATCCACATTTTCCTCAGTCCACCCGTCTGTAAAGTGGGTACGTGGCAGTAGGCAGTGAAATATATTGTCAGAACGCTAATGATCAGCGCCTCCAAACGGCAGCGGGACTAATCACTCTCCAGGGAGTCACGAAAGCCATAGAGTGCTTTGGCCTGCTTAGTATTGTGAAGTCGCGTAAGCGGGTATCAGCATGGATACCAGACTTATAGACTATATTAGTATTATGATTATTATGTGTAACCACAGTATTCGCTTTAACAATCGTAATGCTAAGACTTTAAGCATTGTCAGAGCACCCGACGGCGTGAGTGCATGACGCCCTGTTAATGCCTCGCCCGTTACTTGCCGACAGAGCGATGTGACAGCAGATTGTTTAGTTCGTCATTTGCTCTTTCGATGGTCTCGGGCAGAAGCCGTATGAGATCAGGCCCCAAACGTTTTTTTTGTTCCAATAAATACCCAAAACATAGACTGCGCATCATGTTTACAAATATTTCTGCACAGAAATCACAAAAACTAAAAAAATGTGTTCAAATTATCAAACAGTCTGTCTCCACCACTTCCCTCTGCCATCGGCTCAAACCATCAAAGCCACGCATTTCTCTAGCAGTATAGTGGAGTCTCGTTCAGAGGAGAAATAAAAACATTTCTTGTGAGGCGCAAATGAATTTTTATCTTAACATTTGATAACGTATTAAAAGGTTTGATGGACTATGTGAGTCTTAAGTTTTGTGTGTTTGAGCACGAGTGTGTACTTTTTCAATATTAGGGTAGAAATTCTTACTGAATATTTTTTATTAATAAAAATTAATTTATTCCAGTCCTGTGAGTCATGTCGTAAGTGGAGCCATAAACTGAGATTGCTAAGTCTGCGAAGGATGTCAAAATAGATAAGCCTATTGTCAACATTTCCATAAACCTCGAAATATTATTTGCAGTCTAGATTTAGCCAGAGTTGTCGGTAGGCTACTTGAACTGACACTGTTACGTGTATAGATTGTCCGGGATTACGAAGGCTCCGAAAGTTGATAAGGCCAACATTTTTATAATGCAAAATAAATATTAACCCCTGTCTTGCCAGCTTTTTCGTTAACAGAGTCATGAGTTGAGACTTCCAGCTGTGGGTTCTAGCGGGTTGCGAAAGCCTGAAAAGTTGATAAGGACAACATTGCAAAATAATTATTGTAGTATAGATTTACCTAGATTTGTCCGTACAGAGCCTTGAACTTATATTGTAGAGTATACATCTGGGGGGTTACGAACAAGCTGACGATGGCAACAGTTTAAGAATTTAGGAAATATTAAGCACATTCTAGCTAAAGTTATCATTAACAACAACATAAAAAAAACAGACTGAAATTGCTAATCCCAGACTTTTTGTTAGTAGAGATTGTAGTAGAACTCAGACTGCAAAGTATGGGTTGTGGAAGGAGTCATCCAGAGTTATCATTTAGATTTTAGAATCTTCAATCACACAAGCCCAGTGATGGCAGTTATGAAAATACAGTATAATTTTAGTGATCAGTGTTTTTATTTTCTAAAGATTTTCGCACCAACACTAGTTGGAACTAAAAGTATAGGTCGCAGTCTCTGGTTAAGCCGTGAAACACAAATAGATGATGGTAATAAAACGTCCAAATCATCCCATAGTCAGGCACTATACCGGTTCAATCCATCCAACTCGGCAGACAGTGAGAAAAGTTTAACTCAGCTGTTATTTCCACCAGTACAAACCATCTATGTCCGACTATACATAACCTTTAATAACGTTGTTTTTTTTTTCTTCCTAATAGGATGATGTCGAACATTAATTCTTTAATAATCTGCTTTCAGATATTACAAAAGACGCAGTTTCAGTCATGTAGTTAGGTTGGGGTTTTTTTTCCAAATCTTTCTGTAAATTCTCATTTTTCAGACTTAAATGGTTTGTGCCTAACACCATCACTTTGGGTTGAGGCAGGGCGTGGCGAGCAAGGTCAGTCTCATTTCTCCGCATGGACAATTATTAAAGCTACTAAATCCTGTTGTGGGGCTAGAAGAATAAAATGAATGATAACAAACCACCCGTGCCATTATTTTGATAGGGATGTTTTGAATTCAAACTACTCAGGCTTTCTTTGATCATACTACTGTATCATTTTCTTGCCTGTCTATTATTATTATGAAATCGTTACCTGAACGCATACTGTAATTCAGTTGTAGAATCCAGTGACGCATCAGAGGAAAACAAAATGATACGGAATGCCAGTTAGACGGAAGACATAGTGGTTGATTTTAAGAAAATATAATAATGTAGTTTCTTTATATCCACGTAGTCAGCTTTTACACAATCATTCATTATGACTTTCTTTCCATAACATTGCCAGGGACCAAATTACATACTATCATACTATATAACTTTTACCTCGTTGTCTTTTTCTGTTTCGTTTACCGTTTAGTTTCCAGACGTTAATTGGTCCGGTTGTTTTTTCATTACTCTTACTATATTAATTACACATTCGTTTCATGATTTGCTTCTATCAAGACCTATGCCTCTCGTTTCTTTCTGTACACACTATTTCGAGCATTCTCCTTAAGAATGAGACATCTGGGGCTTCCAGCGATTTAATATTTCTTTTTTTTTTTTGCTGACTGTCAAAGCCTAACTTGCATTGTAAACTTGATACTATACAGGCAGAGCGCTGTAAGACACTTTACTGACTCTTAGTGACTATTTCATATTTTTTAAGGTGCATCTTCTCTGGAAGAGTTCCTTAGCATGGCTTATCCTGCATTTCACATCTGATTGAAGCTTTCTACCGACAGTATTCCATGATGTACGTTTGCATGGTTGGTAATTTTGCGTAACGATAAAACAAATGGGCTGCTCACTCCTTTCATCAAAAGCACTTAGCCTAGAAGATGTAGCTACAGTACACTGCATCATGATTACTCATATCCCTACCATTGACCTTAAAGGTTGTTAGCCTATGGGTTGGAGAAAAAAGATGACTTAAGATAACATAAATAACCATAAGTCACACTTATACATAATCGGCAGGATTCTGTCTGCTTTCAGTTTTCTGGTGTTGTTGTTGGTTTTTTTTTCGTGAAATTCGTTGAATCGTTCAAACTCGAATGCCCGTTTTGTGCGAGAAACATTCATTTCATTAGCAGACTCGGAAATCAGAGCATTCAGAAGCATTGTTGTGCTATAGAGATATGGGCATTTGTTTTGGTATAATGATATACCCCTTAAATCATATTTTACTTTATTCGGTGCTTTGTTGTTAATTGTTAATTTGCAATCTGGAATTGGTGACTTCTGGTTACAATCATTGTTTCTGTTCACTTACTATCAGACCCACGCCTTTCCTAACACTCTGAAAAAACAGAACAGTTTAGTATATTAAGTTCTATTTCACAGCTAAGAACAGTGTTATCATTGTAACCACCAATGATTATTCTAGTTGTTTCATCAAGGTGCTACAAATATAGTCTCATTAAGGTGAGAGAATTGTCTATTGCACCAATTATCAACACTGTTTACCAGCGGGCTTTGTCTAGTTATTGTCTGTTATGGTTTGTAGACTAATTTTAATTTTGTTACATCAACGGTGAGAATGTCTTAGGACACAATACCAGACATTTTATTTTATGTGTCACCTTAAATAATTATAATTGTCCTCACAGAAAAAAATGTTATAGGCCAAAGTTCCTAAAAGTCATAAACGGGAGAGAGAAATCAGCACTATATATAAGCAAGTAACAAATTTACTAAAACTGAACTTCAGAGGCATATTCTGAGAAAGATAAAAATGTTAAAAACTACACTGAAGATCTGTTATCCCTCAAAGATAATCATGAACATTTTCTGAGACTTTTATAGCCGGCAGCGTCCATTTGCCTCTTCGCCGATAGAGTAGAATAATTTCAAAATTTAGTTTCACATACATAAATGCAAAATTCTCCCATAGGAAATTTAGCTCACACAAGAGGACCACACATTTTGACATATTTTAAAGTGATAAAACAGGTATGCATACACACGCACACACATACACCCTTACATTCCTTGCATCTCACGAATGTATACATATTATGGACAGAGTTAGTCATAAATACATGCATGCTTACACACACACACACACACACACACACACACACACACACACACACACACACACACATTTATAAACACACACACAGACATAAGACTATGATGACACCTAACAACAATGCTTATAAAATCTCCCACGGCTCATCCGAACATCATAAACATTATTCTCAGCTCAAACTTGATTTAAGACATACTGTCAGAAACCTGAATGCACGAATCAATGTATCGTGAATCTTGGATTCTGTTCCTTCTGGCAGCACAGCCAGTTCCTTAGGATATACAGAAACACTCTACCAGGATATCGACCGTCTTCGCATCATGACCGGCCAGGTTGACTATAAGCCATAATATAAACTTAGCCGGTCCAATGCGAAGACAGACACTATAATTATACAAGGGAATAAACTGAGAACTCGTTTTCTGTGTCTATGGCATAGTCCCTGGTAGATTTTTTTTTCACAGTTATCAACAATTCGCGTTGTCTTTTAAAACATGAGCTCTAAACGCAGGGCTGTTAAACATAACAAAGTCTTTGTGATTAACAGACAAGAGGTTAAAGATAAATAGTTGCATCTAAAAATATCGGAATGACGAACACATCCCCCATTTTTTTTGTTCCTTAAACTCCAAGATACAAAGTACAGGCTTAGCTTATTATGCTCTATTTAATCTAGATCTACTTATCGTCGGTCTTTGGATAGGACCGGCCACGTTTATTTATGACGTATGGTCAGACGGCCGGTCCTTTGTGAGCACCGACAATGTATGCATTTAGGTCTACTCCTTTTATGGCCTCCATGTTGTTGTGTGTTTTTTTGTTGAAGATATCTGTGAGCAAGGCACCCTCTTTAAATATAAGAAGTATTTAACCATCATTAACATCATAATAATCTATCTTTACATCTGATTAAGAATGCAGTACATGCATGCACACGCCCATGTGCATGATGCATTTGTGTGGACGTGAGAAATGTGCGCCTGCCTGTCTAATTTTGAATCTACTCTGACTTTCAGATAATCGTGCATGCAATCTTCTCAACAGCTTCATTTTTAATCACGAGTGGTTATACATGTCTTTTTTGCCTCGATAATCAACAATGCAATATTTTGTTTACACCTAATGGGACACATCATGAAAGTCTGAATGGTGATTACCATTCATTAGCTCCTGTTAAAAAAAAAAAAAAATTCTGGATAGTTGTATCACCCGTGAATTGGATCATGGAGATTATTCTATTTGCCCTTCTACAATCAATGGTATAGACGTCTAAATGGCAAATAGGGAAGAAGATAAGACCCAACTCTGGGGCATGCCCGTGCTTGTAAAAGCAACTGATGACTTGAATGTCGTGGTGCCATTGTTTAACTTCACATACTTGAAACGGCATGTAAAAAAAAATCTAAGATCCAGGCAGTTGTGTGTTTATTTACTTTTATTTCCATGAGCTTCGATGACATAGAGTGCGGCTGAACAGTTGTAAATGCACTGAAAATATCAACAGAATTCTGTTGTATTCTTTGGTATATCTATATTACGTTTGTAGATATCAGCAATTAAATCTGATATGTATCGTCAACATTCTTTCCAGATGGTAGGCAAAATGCATAGATGACAAGATGAGTTATTTAGATCATTTTATCAGGATCAAGCATTAAGATTGCAGGATACAGATCCTTCCCTTCAATCACTGTATCCCCTCTATGCGCTGGTATCGTGTCTGAGGTTTTCCATCTCGAAGGGATTGGATGTTTCGAGAAAATTTGATGATAATGGTGAAAATGCTGGCCAGCTGATTAGAACAGATCTTAAAAGTTTTTTATCTTATCTCATGCGGCCCCCAGGCTTTGTTAAGTATTAGAGATTAAATAAAGACTTTCTCCTTAATGCTCACCTACAATCAATCCCTCATCGGCCTAGTATCAGGAACAAAGACAGAAAAGCCATGCATTTCAGATAGCAAGTTTCATTCAGATTATGTATAGATTAATTTCCGTTCATGAAGTCTGGCTAGGTTTCTTTTTGTGAATAGCCTACGATCTGTTTTCAAACCACTTCATACATCTCTAATGTTTTTCGTCGAGAACTGTTCTTGTAGTGTTTGTTTGTAATCCTCCTTATTTTTCTTGATCTTATGCTTTAAAGCTTTTTTTTTCCCTCCCCAGTTTTTTTTTTATTTGCATAACACACGTTTTTTGGGTTTTTTTGCTCAGGCCCAATATTACTTTGATACCCATATTTTTACCCCTAAATGCTTACAAACATTTAAAACACATAAAAAGGTTGTTAACAATCTTCAAGACAGAGGTTACATTTCTTTGATCATGCTGTTGTGTCATGTTTACCATCTAGACTACTTCAAGACTCTGAAAAAAACGTAACTGAGCCTAGCGAGATATTATACAAAGCAACTTTCTAAGCTTCTCCTGAAACTGAAAGTTGTAGAATCCAGTGACGCATCGGAGAGCAACAAAACGACGCGGACTTTCAATTAAATTATTGTTGAATAATTGGGTGATTTAAAATAGTGAATAATGGCTCTAGTATCTTCATAACCACAAACAAGTCATTTCATAACACATATCCTTGTCTAATAATATGATTCACTACCATTTTGATTTTTGTAAAAATTTTAAAGGCCAATTATCATATCATAATATATAATAGACTGAGGGTAGTACAACTAACAGAGCCTGATTGCAACGCGTAAGAAGCCAGGGAAAGTGATCATTAAACACCTTACGTCACCTCCTCTTAAAGACAGTGTCTTTTGTCTATCTGATAAATCCTGGGATTCTCCTAAGATCTACTCGTATAACTTTTAAGAACAGGGTTAGAGAAGTGAAACCTCCATGCCTTGCATCTCTGTACCCTATCTCTATTTCCCAATACCGTTTCTAACCCTAATCCTAATCCTGACTCTAATCCAAGAACACTTTGGGAGAGTCCAGGACTACGTTTGTTTGATTCCTGCAATTTGATAAAATGGGAAGTGACATTCCTTCTTTAACAGAAGGAGTTTCCTTCTCTTAGCAAGCCAAGATGGCTGTGACTAATGCGAAAGTGACAGCAAACAATGCACTGATTTGTTAGATATCTTTGCCTCATTCATTATAACACAGACCTCTGTTGGTTCTTGCCATATCCTCCTCCGACACAAGGTCAACTTACAAATTTGAAACCGTTGATGGTTGCTATTCCGGTTTTGTACAAAATTCAACAGATTTCGTATAAACCTCTAGTAGGCGTGCACCTTTCTTCACTTTGACTGGCGCGCATCACCCAAAAGCGTGCTATGGCCCCCCTACATAAAACAAGGAAGGGATGTGGCTTCCCATCTGTCAAATTGCAGGGACCAAGCAAACATAGCCCCGGATTGTACAAAATGGACATTGAACGTTTTTAAACTGTATTGTCGATTTGCTTGGCAAATCGAGTGCTTTGTCAGATTTACCTTTAAAAAAATGTCTGTGGGGTTGTTTTGGTAGGTGGTAGACTTTTATATGCTTCTGGAATCACAATATCTTAATAGAGAAACTCATGGAGAGCTTAAACGGAATGAACGTGCAATAGTAAAGTTTTCCTTATATGCCTGAAGTGGCAATATTATGAAAAGCATTATTTTCCATGGGTGAATACAATACAAAGCATGATACAACCGAACCTGTTGATTAGAAATGATGTGCATTATACAGTGATTAACGCCAGAAGAATAATATGCACATGCCATGTTGCTATTCATTTCATTACATCTTAGGTTATGCTTGCTTCATCCTGAGCAAAAACAAGACTCTCATGTAGCCGATCATCTGTAAAACATTTTGAGACTAAAACCACTCAATGACATGTGAGTGATTAAAAAAGGTTTTAGCAAAGTAGTAACTGAATCTCATCTTGTTCAGATGTAATTTTTCTTCAGTATCTTACTGATGTTAATATTTTTAAAACAGATAACAGGTTACATGTGATCATATTCGCATTTCGTCCACATTAAATAGACAGAAAATAATGCTTATCAGCTATTCACCATGTGTCACATTCATTCCAAAGTAATCTAAGTCATCTTTTTAAGGTTTTGAGAAATTTAGGGCTCTCAGTAAGTTTATCAAAGTAAAAAAAGTGAGGCAGATGTCGTTTTGCTTGTAAAATTGGAATCATAACAAGCCAAAACGATATATTTGTTTTAATAAGAACGAGATAGAAGAAGAGCATAGCAATATAAACAACTCAAATCATGAAAACAGTCACTTAGGTGAATGTGGAATCAGCATTACGATATGCAGTACGATATATTTCAGTTTCTAGCGAAAGTTCAAGGTTCGGAGTCTTGACTGAAGGGCACCAAGTTCAGAAACATCCCAAAAACTGGTTCGCGAGAACTTTACTCAGATGCACATGGAGACCGCGGTTGTATCTACCACTGACGTGCTCAACAGTGTTGATGGTCAGAGTCACACCATGGATGTTCTTGCCTCCCAAGGTGACAACAGGATTCAGAGGCCGATGAGTGACAGTGACCCAAGATGGTGGCCAGTTATCATCCTCGGAATAGTCTCTGCGGCGATCAGCTTCTTTGGAATTGTCGCTAACATTATCAACATAGTGATCTTTGTGAAGCAGGTCAGTATGCTGCTTGGGGTTTTATGAATGGAGGTAGGAATAACTGATGGGGATGAATGGAGACTTGTATAAGTTGTGTATAGTGTGTATAGAGTGTAATGTGTAAAATGTAACATGTCATAATGGTTTATAATCTGTTTATGTCCCGTCACTGTATCGTCTGGCTGTGTATCACTGTTGCGGTCTGTGCTTATGTGGAATAAACGTGTAAACTTCTAAACTTGGTTGGTGTGAACATCTGCTGATATAACATAACTGTATCAAGACAACGAAGTATTAGGTGGAAAATAACTAAAAGAAAAGGCCAGAAAGTCATTAAGAATTATAAACATTGAAATACCTGCATAAAACAGGCTGAAAGAGAACGAGAGAGAGAGAGGGGAGAAAGACACACACACACACACACACACACACACACACACACACACACACACACACACACCAGGAGAGAGAGGGAGAGGGTGAGAGAGAGAAATTTTAAAATATATTTCGAGAGAGTTTGAATGATGATGAATATTAAATCATTACTACTATTTCACGGATCCTACTATCATTCGCATCTTTGGTTGGCAATCTTCCATTTATGGACTTCATCTCCGGCATCCACAAATATTATACAATATAATATTTCTTAAACTATATCCTACAGCTATAACCAATATTTCCAGCCTACAAACAAGTTTCATGGAAAGAGAGGAAGGAGAAGGGGAGGGTAAAATTGTGACCTTATCTTCGGTGAGAACATAATTTGTATCGTGTCCTCCTCACACGGCTACAATTTATTACAGCATGGATGTATTCAAAGTTTCTTTGTTTCTGCAAAATCTGAAAATGCCGCATATACGAGTGGGAAATGCACAAAATCTGCACGAGAACTACTGATGCCTAACCAGGAGTTTACAGCCCTGTGTATATTTATGCTGTAAACCCTTAGAATAACAGATAAAGAAAACAAAAAGGCGGAGAGGATAGGGAGACCAAAACAAAATGTTTTCAAATCATCAGACGTCCATAAACTTGTGTATTTTATAAACGGGTGGAAGGAAGGGAGATCTATTCACTAGCTAACTGACCTGTTGCCAAATGAGATGTCTGTTTTATTGCTAATTCCTTGAATAAGAGACATGTGTAGTTTGTAAAAGTGGGATATAATTACAAGTCAAAACGCTACCTTCGTTCTATCAGGAGAAAGAAACTACAAGGAAGTTCATAGAAATATAAACAACTCAGATTATAAAATATGACCTAAGCAAATGTAGAATGAGCGTGATGACATATAAATCCCTTTTAGGAGATATAAATCCTGCACAAGAAATTACACAAATGAATCCCCCGTAGGAAATTTAGCACAGACAAGAGGACCACACATTTCACATATAATTATACAGTTGGTAATAACAGGTATGCACATACATGCACGCCACACACCTACACTCACCGCACCCACATAAATTTAAACATATATGGACACACACACACACACACACACACACACACACACACACACACACACACACACACACACACACACACAAAACACACACACACGCAGATACACACACATAAACACACACACACGCACTCACGCACTCACGCACACACGCACACACACACACACACACACACACACACACACACACACACACACACACACATACACAAGTTGATCATGCTTACAAGTTCATGAGAGTCAGAATCGGATCTTTATGGGTTACATACAATATGGGACTCACATGGAGTGTGCTCATGGACAAAACATGGGTCCCATATGAGTTGGTCGCCTCGGGTAAGATTTCCATGAGGGTAAAATCTAGAAAACATGTCGTTCAAAGCTTTTTTTTTGTCTTCCAATTTATATTTACTCGCCAGTAAAACCCATGATTACATTCGTACTGTAGTTTATAAAAACTTGGGTCATAATCCCAGGTTTGTCTTGTACACTTTCTGATGAAACCTAAGAATAAAGATGGGGAGAGAAAGAGGTTGGGTGGAGGGGGGGGGAGAGGAGAGGGGAGAAAGCACGCATTTTCCATTCATGATAAATGCCGAAGGCGTTGTCTGTAAAATTCTACCAATACCGCCAGTCTTAACCAACTTTATCAGACGTTCATACTATCCAAGGTGTGCTACCTTACTTTACACCTTATTTTACCTCATGACACAGACAGCGAGAGAGGNGGGGGGGGGGGAGAGAGAGATACCTCCATTGTATTACTAAATAGTTAAGTAAGAAGCAGGAGTTCGGGGGAAGATAAAGATACATCTTGCTAGTTAATTGTCATAGGCATTGCTACCATATCTCGATACATTTTTCATACAGTTTATTTCTCGATGCATTTTTTCATGCCTTGGGAAAGTATTTCATTCACATTTTTCCCGGTCGACGAGTCTGTAAAATGGGTACCTGGCTAGAGGCATTAGAAGATATGTCAGAATGCTGGTGATCAGTGCCTTAAGTCGCAGCGGCGCTGTATGCTTCCCAAGGAGCTGGGAAAGTCCTAGAGTAATCTACCCTGTTGGGGTGATAATAGTGTGTAGTTGCGTAAGCGGGCATTTGCCTGGTTACGAGACTTACAAAACCGCATTATTGTTATTATTATTATTATTATCCTTATCATTATACAGTACATTATATCGAGTTGTAAAGAAATAATTATAGACTAGCACTTTTTTTTGTCATTAAAATTTCAGAAGAACGAAAGCATTGTATGGTCTGAACTAAATCTATATTTTTTTTTGTTGTGTTTGCTCAGGGTCTGAATGACACGGTGAACATTAGCTTCACAGGACTTGCTGTATCTGACTTTGGCGTAGTCCTGTCTCAGATGTGGATGTGCATCTGCATGAACCCGCTGTTCCGGTATTCGGACATACCATTTGAGTCTGTGCAAATGCAGCATGTAACAGGAGGTATGATAACTGTTGGTTTTGTTGGGTTTTTTTTCCACTTTTGGAAAACTCACCAACTAGAGGCTCTGGCCAAATCAAGGTATAGTGAGCACCAGAAACGCTATTTAAATGTTTGTAATGTCTACTACTTAACAACATTTCTGTGAGACACAAACCATTCATTTCTAGACCATCCGACAGTTTAAACAGTTTAGTGAGTCAATCTTTTCGCCAGTGACATGCCTTCTTTGCATGGGTAATGACAGAATGATTATTGACAGTTGGAAAAGAGCCATTGTGACCATGTAAGACCCGGCTTAGCAATTTTCAGGCGTGCCGCGTGGAGCATAGACATTGCCTACATGGAGACATAAAGACAATAATATGATAGGAACCTTTAGAGATGACTCTGCTCGAAAGGTACAAAGTCTCTTCAGTCGACAAGAAATTAGCTATTCCAGGAAATGAGTACACGACGAAAACAATGTACAGCTCCAAGGATTGTATCTTTTTATGCGGTTTTTACTTGCACTTGAAATACACATTATCAGGCAGTCTGTCTGCTGCGTATCTGAACCAACGGAATGTTGTTTGATCAATATCATCAAATGCACTTTTTACAATAAATATTAAATGTTATTTACAAAAAAAAAAAGTTAATTAACTTGACTAATACCGGTATACAATTCTATAAATCTAGCTTAATGTAAATCTATGTCACTCATTGAAAAAAAATAAATGAAAGGAAAATTTTCTTTTTAACAATATGTAATAAAATATTAAACTTAAGACATTGAGAATCGTGGTGGTTTTCTTTTTTCGAATACACACTTAAAATAATGTCTCTATTCCTGATGTTGGAGGGTCAATTTGATTTTTTTTTTTTGTTTATTATTGTCATTACTTATCAGGTCGTTGTAACTTATAAATCGACAATGTAAACATGTCCTCTCTATCCTTCTCAACAGGTTCGCCCAACGACTGTTTTTCCAGAATAACTTGCTGGATTATTACATATGTCACTTTCGAGAGGTGTCTTTGCATCGTCTTACCTCTGAAGGTCAAGAATATTATAACCATCAAAAGAGCGCGCTTAATTATTCTCGCAATCTTTGCCATCAATATCATAGCTACTTTGCCAATCAGTTTCGCCATACGTATTGGCTCCTTTTTTGACCCTGATAGAAACAGAACACTAATAGGGTTATTTTATCTGGACAATGGTTTTTTCTTACTGAATGTCGTATTCTTCATCTCGATTTTCATCAAATTCAGCGCTATACCACTCGTCATTCTCTGCTCCATTTTCTTAATCCGGAACCTGCTTTCCCGATCCCAGTGGCGATGGCGCAAGACAGTTCCAGGCATTTCCGCTTCCGGTGCTAAGGAAATCTTACCGACACTTCGGGACAAGAAAGTGGTCAAGATGGTATCTCTTATCACGTGCATTTTCATGATCGGTTTCTTACCCAGTTGCATCAATATAGTTGTAATCATCGTTCTTTTACCGCATTACACGGTCGGTGGACAATATGAGAATGCCTTTGTGATGGGTTGGGCCGTTATCAGCTGTTTAGAAGCTATTAACAGTTCAGTAAACATCTTTGTCTACTACAACATGAGCTCAAAATACAGGGCTGTATTTGATAATTTGTTTAGGGGCCGACAGACAAAGAACGCAGAGAAAACAACAACGACAGTCGCTGGTAGCACCTCCACTGCAGTGGGTTCAACTTTGTAAGTGAAATTACACCTACTGATGGCATGATGGCAACTCGTGGAAGTTTTAAAGAAATTGAATACTGGGACAGACAGGAAATAAGTGATACGGCAAATTATAATTATGAGTTTGCTTTGCATGCCAGCACACAAGGCTTAATACTGAAATGTAAAAAAGGAAAACACACGTTCAGAGCGACGAGAATAAAGAGACTATATCTACATGAAATGAGTTTCTTTTTTGTTTTTGCTTTTTGCATTTTTTTTTCATTTGCGTGACAGACAGACAGACAGACAGACAGACAGACAGACAGACAGACAGACAGACAGACAGACAGACAGACAGATTAACGGACGGACCGACCGACCGACCCACAAACCGATAGATAGATAGATAGATAGATAGATAGATAGATAGATAGATAGATAGATAGATAGATAGATAGATAGATAGATAGAGTGTGAGTTAAACAGATATGGGTTGCAGAGATTGAACGCACAATGTTCTCTGAAAAGAAAGATATGAATGCAAAGGTCAAATGATAAGTAATATAATAAATTATGTAACAGTGAAGTTTACCTTAAATGCCTGTTATCGTTTTATATGCAACGACTAATTTTCCATATAAGAGTACACAGTATCAAACATAATACAACTGTACTTCTTTGAAATAAAATAAAAAAGTGCTGTCAGCTCAAAGCTATAATGGGGATCTTGATATGAGACATAATATTATTATTGTCAGAAACCCAAAGGATGAATCAGTTTATCGTGAAGTCGGGATTATTTGTACCCCCTGCGTAAAGCACTTATTGCAGAATACATATCAGGATATTCGGATGGGTGAATGCATTCTCAGTACTTAGTCCATTTACATGGACATTGTTTCACAGAACCTATTAATCTATTAATATTCCGTAACAGAAGCGTAGCGAGGATTATATATATATATATATATATAAGAGAGAGAGAGAGAGAGAGAGAGAGAGAGAGAGAGAGAGAGAGAGGCAATCTACCATTATATACCTTTTTTTTAATGGTGTGGGTCAGCGGCATTTAAAAAGTCCAATATTAATTATTTCGTATTTGGCTCCAAAAGCTAAAACAAAACCAAAAAAAAAGGAAAAAAACAACAAGGAACAAAACTCTTTAAGTCGTGCAGAAAAGGATCTTGCGTGTAAAGAAATAACAACATGCTCCCAAAACAGCGGGTAGGCTAGTTTTTCTCTCAGATTATTAGCCATTTTATAAAAAAAGTTTCTCTCTTCACATTGCCTTTGGATGCATTGGACTGAAAAAAATGGGAGCACCGAATTTGTGAGACAGCGTTAAAGGCTCTTAGATATCGGCGAAAAAATAAACAACTAGCAAACGTTGATAAAATCGCTTGTAAATGCCTCATCAGTGAAATGGAACGGAAGTGATATTTTAATATTAAGAAAAGATTGGAGATTAATTGAATTGTACTAGATAAATAGATAACATGTTAGTACTCTCAGATTCATTAGTATTACATGGACGCTACGCTTCTCCTGTGTGTGTGTGTGTTTGTGTGTGTTCGTAAACAGTTTCATCTAGTAGAACATAAGCTCCAAACACAGGACTGTATAATATAACAAAGCCTTTGTGACCGATAGACAAATGTAAGATGTAAGATGTAAGATAAACTCTATTTATCCTTTCACAGGAAATTTGTCTCGGACAAGTGCACATAACAGCACTTATCCATGTCGCCACCGAGCGGCGCCATCTTGAAATAAAAATAAGGGTGAATAATTAAAGGTTGCTACCCTAATTTAAGGAATGACGCCATAATTATCTCCTCCTTACCCTTTTATTCTTCAAACGCCAGGTTCAGAGGCACGGGCTAACCTATCAATAAATTTCTTTTCAACATTTCTATTATTCCCTTAAAAGCATGTATATCTACTCCTGCTATGTCCCCTATAATTGTTTAATGCTGATGTGTTTGACCAAATCATCATCTCAAAACAAATAATGTTATTAACCTTTACAGGTTCTGTAAAAGGAAGGTAGGTTTCTTTGATCATCCTTCTGTGGCATTTTGATGCCCTCATCATACTTTATGACATCAATGAGATGTTGAACCTGCCCCTTTACCTGACTTACAGAATTTAATGACGCATCAGAAAGCAACAGAGCAGCACAGACTTGTAATTTAATGTACTACTTCAAAAGGCCAAATATGATGAAAATGTACGAACTTTTCAACAACTCAAACAATAAAATCCCTACAAATTTAGCAAAGTTCTGCAAAACAATTATCTGTCATTTCAAATAAGAGCAGAACTCCAACTATAATTACTACTGTATTGCATTTATTGTATTTATTATATTCTTCGAACATTTAATGCTCCACCATGTTGTAATTTTCAATGTTTGTGATGCATATACTTCTTTCAAAGTCTGCATTAAACCTTTTTGTCGTGGTCATTGTCATTGTCATTGTCAATTGTTAACTTATTGGATGATGTGAAATAATGGCAGTAGTTTTTGTTCATATTCACAAGGGATAACTTCAAAAGGCATATAGTCTGGTCTAATAACATGTTTCACTATGAGTTTGTTTTTCGTAACAAGTTAAACAAGTCATAATAATGTCAATCACCCATCCACCCCCAAGGAAAATAAAATTACAACACTGTTTCACAAAATGAGGACTATACAACCGACCCAATTTGATTGAAATTTGACAGGAGCTAGGAAAATCAAATATTACACATTCCGTCAACTCAGTTTGCAGGTGGTTTTTTTTTTTTGCCCATTTAGAAAAATCCTCGACGCTCCCAAGATATTTATGCGTTAGTTGTAGGGCCAGAGTTACAGAAGAGAAAGTACTCATGACCTGGATCTATGAATCCTGTTTTCTAGAGGTCGTGAATTCTATTCTCGACCACAGTCATGTTGTAAGTGTCTTGAGAGATCGTCCACACATTTTCTTCAGTCCACCCATCTGTAAAATGAGTACCTGGCAATAGGCAGTAAAAGATATTGTTAGAATGCTAGTGATCAGTGCCTATAAATGTATACTCATCAAGGATACGAGAAAGTTCTTGAGTGATCTGGCCTACTAGGATAATAATAAGTGAGTGGGCATTAGCCTTAATACGAAACTTACAAACCGCATTATGGTTATTATTATTATTATTATTATTATTATTATTATTATTATTATTATAGTAGTGGTAGCACTGGTAGTAGTAGTAGTAGTAGGCGTAACTTTCACAATTACTTCATCAACCATAACTATAACCCTAACCCACACACATCTTGGTAGAGTCATAGGATTTTACTAAATAAACCTTGAACAAGTGTCAACTGAGGTGAGGAGTTTAGCAAATCCAGTGCTCTGTCAGAACTATGTGATTAAAAAAACAAAAGAGATGAGGTTTATGATTTTGTGTGTGTGTGTGTGTTTGATTTGAGAACACAGTAGATAAAATCATTTTCCTTCCAACCTCACAGCAAATTCTATAGGAGATATCAGGAACATATTATCAGGATATGGACGTTCTTGCATTATGACCGGTCAGGCCGACTCTGCATCATATATAATATAAACTTGGCCGGTCGAATGTCAAGACCAACGATATAATGTAGAAGAGAATCAGGTGAGAACTCGTTGACTGTGTCTATGGCATAATCTCAGGTAATTTTTTTTTTCATAGTCATCAACAGTTCGCGTTGTCTGCTCTAAACGCAGGGCTGTAAAACATGACAAAGTCTTTGTGATCGACAGACAAGTGGTAAAAGATACATAGTTACATCTAAAGATTGGGAATAACAATACATTCTCCTTCCTATCCTTTTAGTCCTCAAAGGCCAAGATAAAAAGTACGGACTAGCTTATCATGTTCTTTTGAATCTACATAATATGCATTTAGATCTAGTCCTTCTGCGTCCTCTCTCTATAATACTTATTCTTCTTTGCAGATATCTTTGACCAAAGCATCTTTAAAAAATAAGAAGTATTTTATTCATCCTTAACACGATAATAGTGTGTCTTTGTAATTCATCTTATTTTCCGAGATCTTATGCTTCAAAGCTTTTTTTTTTAATCTTCCCAATTTTAAGTACATATTCGTAAAACACGGTTTTGTGTTGTTTCTTTTTTTGTTTGTTTGTTTGTTTTTTACTCACGTTTTGATATCGATATGTTTACTTCCACACACATAAAAACACCTTAAAGGACCTTTTAACTGTCTTCACGACAAAGGTTACATTTCTTTGATCATGCTGTCGTGTCATTTCTTGTCTACCATCTAGACCTGAAAAGTGTACGTAAGCCCAGCGGGACACTATACAAAGCATCTTTCTGAACTTCTCCTATAGGAAAAATAGTGCCGCGTCGGAGTGCAACAACACAACACGGACTTGCAATTAAATTTTTGAATTATTGCGTGATCTAAAATAGTGAATATATTTCTAGTTCCTTCATAACCACAAAAGATAATTCCATAACACCTATTCTTGTCCATTATTATGATTCACAACGATTTTTTTTCTCTGTTTCAGTGTTTGAGACCAGATATCATATCATACTATAATAATATAATAGACTAAAGGTAGTACAACTTATGCAGATTGATTGCAACGTGTTAGAAACCAGGCAAAGTAAATGTTAAATATTTCTTAAAATATTTGTATTAGACAATTTTTGGTCGATTTATTAAATCCTGGGACTCTACCAAGACGGTCTTCAGTTAGTTTTCAGGACAGGGTTAAATAGAGACAGCATCCTCAACTTGTATCTCTGAACCCTATCTCTATTTCCCATTACCGTCGCTAACCTTAATCCTAATCCTGACCCCAACCTAACCATTCTTTCGCGGAATCCAGGGCTACGTTTGTTTAGTTCTTGCAATCCTATAATTTAGAAATCCAGACCCCATCCTTAGCAGAAAAAGAATCAGTCCTTAGGCAAGCCAAGATGGCTGCGACTTAGACAGACGAGACAGGAAATAATGCACTGACTTGCTAGATATCTTTCCCTCATTCGTTAGCATATAGATCTTCGTTGATTCTTGTCACATACTCTGCCGACACAAGTTCCAGTAATAAACTTGAAACCTTAAATGGTTGCGGCCATGTTGCTAAGATTTATCTTCTGATTTGGTCAAAATGCGACACTCTTCTAACAAACCTCTCAGAGGCGTGCACCTTTCCCTACTGTGACCAGCGTGTTCCAACAACAAAGCGATCCCTTTTCCAAGGACTGCTCATATAAAACAAAGAAAGGATGCGGCTTCCCATTTTGTCAAATTGCAGGGCTCAAAACAAACACATCTACGGATTCTGCTAAATGGACATTGAACACCAGTAAACTGAGATGACGAGTCGCTCGGTAAGTCCAGTTCTTTGTTAGATCTACATAAAAAAAGAAAGAACGTTTATCATTGTTCTTTTAACAGGCGATAGAATTTTATAAGCTTCTAGTATGGCTATACTTGAATGAAGAACTTCATGAACAGTTTATAAGAAATGATTCTGTAATAGTAAATTTTTCCTTAAATGCCCAAGGTGGCAAAAATTATGAAAAGCATTATTTTCCATGGGTGAGTACATTAGAAACATTGATTAAAAACTATGTGCATATTGTTTTTATTGTCAATTATTACGTGATTCATGTTGGGAAATGGCAAAATTCCAATTATACATGCACATGCCAGGTTGCTATTTATTTAACTAGATCTTCCGTTTCCTTCTGTCACGTAATGCTTGCTTCATTCTGGACAAAAACAAGTCTCTCATGAAGTCCATCTTCTGTAAATTATTTTGAGACCAAAATCACTTATTGTCACCAATGATTTTGAAAGCTTTTAGCAAGTAATATCAGAATTTCCTTTTTTTTTCCTGACCTAATTTTTCTTCAGCAAGAACCTTTCTGATATTAATTTTATGATGTTTCCAGTAAAGATGACATTTTGCTAAAGATCATATTCGCCTTTAGCACATAATAAATAAGCTGAAAAGAAAGCTTATCAGCGACTATCCATATCGTCATGTTAATTCTACAGTAGCCTTTTGTCATTTTTTAAAGGTTTTGAGAAACTTAGCGCTCTCAAAATGTTGCTGAATACAAAACAGTCAGGCAGATGTGGTTTAGGCTTGAAATTGGGAAATAATAACGAGTCAAAATTAAACATTTGTTTTAATAGGGAAAAAAATGATAAATTTTGGACTACAGTGGTAAAACAAACTCAGATTACGAAAACACGACTTAGGTGAATGAAGAATGAGCATTACGAGATACTGTACGAAATGTTTTAGTTTCTAACGAACGTTCAAGGTTTGGAGTCCTGATTGAAGGGCACCAACTTCAGGGACATCCTAAAAACTGATGTGCGAGAACTTTACTCAGACTTCCATGGGGAATGCCATGGTATCTTCTACTGACGTACTCAGCAGTGCTGGTGGCATGAATGAGAGCTTGAACGCTCTTGCCTTACATGAAGACAACAGGGTTCAGAGGCCGATCAGTGACAGTGATCCAAGATGGTGGGCAATTGTCATCCTTGGAATGGTCTCTGCGGCGATCAGCCTCTTTGGAATTTTCGCTAATATTATCAACATAGCGATCTTTCTGAAGCAGGTCCGTATGCTGCTAGGGATTGTATTGCTACTGATGATATTATATCAACATAAAGAGGTATAAATGGAACGAACTAGAGGAAGATGCAAAAGAGTCATGAAGGGCCATTACTATTAAAATGCCTGAATAAAACTGGCGGAATGAGAGAGAGAGAGAGAGAGAGAGGGAGAGGGGGGAGCAGAGAGTGAGGGGAGAGAGAGAGGGGGGGCAGAGAGTGAGGGGAGAGAGAGAGAGAGAAAGAGAGAGAATTTAACAAAAATGAGAGTTAGCATGATTATGAATGTTACATCATTATTATTATTTCCAAGATGCTAATATCATTCGCATCTTTCATTGGAAATACTTAATATATAAACCTCTTCTCAAGAATTCATAAATAATATAAACAATATCTTCTTAAAGTATATATTATAGTCATATCTAATGTTTGCAGGTCACAAATAAGTTTCCAGAAATGGGAAGAAGGGAAGGGTAAAATTGTGCAGTTTTCTTCAGTTAAGACATGTGTCCTCTTACACATTCCGCTGTGGCTGGATTTAATGTTCCGTTTGTTTTTGCAAAATCTGAAAAATGTTACAGATACGGGTAGAAATTGCACAAAATCAGCGCGAGAAAACTATTGGTGTCTAATCAAGGGCATGCAGCTCTGTGTTTTATTTCTGCTATGAAACCCATGATATAGTAGATAAAGGAAGGAACTAGGCGGAGAGGATAGGGAGACCAAAACAAAATGTATTTCAATTCATTAGAAGTCCATAAACTTGTTTACAAACGTGTGGAAGGCAAGTAGGCAGACTTATTCTATATCTAACTGACCTAATGCCGGGTGAGATGTCTGTTTCATTGCTAAGTAGTTGAATAAGAAGCAGGTAGTTTTGTCAGCTAATAGCACAGTGTGTTACGGACGTTTTTAAAATCTGCTATTTAAAGGGACATTAAAGGGAAGTTTTGCATCACAGCCTAATAAGTACATATTCTTTTCATATAATTTGGCCTTCGTTTTTCCTTTTTTTTTTTTCTTCGCTAACACTTTCCAAGAAATCGCAGGAGAAATGTCGGGATTTTCACCTTGCCCGAGCCGCCGTTACTCGTGCTGCGTGACGTCAAAAAGCGAGATAGGCTTCCCGACGACTGGTCCAGGCAGTTTGCGCATTCCTCTGAACCAATCGTCTAATAGCTTTTCTCACTTTTTGACGCCAAGCAGCACGAGTAACGACGGCATATTTAGAGTATAAATCCAAACATTCAGGCAACGTTTTCGGAGGAATCGTAAGACGAAGGGAATATGAATGCAGCTTAATGTTTTGAAAAGAAAAAAGGGGATTTTATAAGCTGTGAAGCAAATACCTACCCCTGTCCCCTAAATAATATCAACAAAATGTCACTTTTCTGATATTTTCCAGGGTTTGTACTCCAGGTAAATCATCTCCAAACAGTTGTATTAGAACTCTTCTATATTTTTACTGCCCAGGGTTTGAATGAGACGGTAAACATCAGCCTTTTAGGACTTGCTGTGTCTGACTTTGGCTTAGTCCTGACGCAGATGTGGATGTGTATCTCTATGAACCCGCTGTTCCGGTATTCGGACATTCCATTTGAGTCTGTCCAAGTGCAGCATATAACAGGAGGTAAGATACAGACCTAATTTGCCTGCTGATATATCGAACTAACGTGAGATTCTAGCATCATCATCAAAATCATTTCTTGCATGTAAACATCTTAACGATTTCTTAGTTAAATAAAACCACTGTAATCAGCTAGATTAATTCAGAATGCGTAAATCTTGCATAGATCTTAATTTCATTCATTCATTAAAAATAAGTATAGTTTTTGTGGGGGTTTTTTTCAACATTCTGCAATAATAATATATAAAACTGGAGTAATTCCGATTTATTATTATTTTTTTTTATTTTGGATTGCAAAGACACGCTGTATATTTTTTCCGGACTCATACTGGTATGCAGTTACTTCGGATTAAGATTTCCTTCTACTGTCAAGTCTTGTAAATTAATCAAGCAACAATGTATAAAGCATGCCTTCTCTCTTTGACAGGTTCACCCAACGACTGTTTTTCCAGAATTACCTGCTGGATCACTGCTTACCTCTCTTTGGAGAGATGCATTTGCATCGCTTCACCACTGAAGGTCAAGAATATTATAACGGTGAAGGGAACTAGTCTAATGATTCTCGGCATCTTTGTTTTCAATATCATTGCAACCACGCCATTTTTCTCTGCCATGCGCATTGGCTCCATCTTTGTCGCTGAGAGAAATAGAACACTGCTAGGATTAATTTACCTCGACAATGGTCTACTGTTAGTGGATATTGTGCTCTATATCTCGGTTTTCATTAAGTTCAGCTCCATACCAATCGTCATCAGTTGCACAGTTGTGTTAATCCGAAACCTACTTTCCAAATCCCAGTGGCGCAAGACAGCATCTGGCATTTCCGCTTCCGGTGTCACTGAAACTTCAGCTACACTTCGGGACAAGAGAGTGGTCAAGATGGTATCTCTTATTACGTGTATTTTCATGATCTGTTTTTTACCCAGTTGCATCAATATTGTTGTGATCATCATTCTGTCACCTGAGTACAACATCGGTGGACAATTTGAGAACGCCTTCGCGATATCCTGGGCCATTATCAGCTGTTTAGAAGCTACTAACAGTTCCGTGAACATAGTTGTCTACTACAACATGAGCTCAAAGTACAGGGCTGTATTTAATAAATACTTTGGAGTCGATAGGCAATGATGCAAAGATAATAATGACTAATTTGACATCTTACCTGATAGAGGCTTCTTTTATATATTTTCTTATCATCTATCCCTAAGGAATTAATAAAAAGGCTTTTCTTTTCCAATCTAAAAATTAGTATTTTGTTCGATGATATTATTCTATAAAAGGCGTCCGGTATTGAAGCAAACAGAGCCAAGGCCACCACCTGTCTCTCACGTCCATCTACTGACTGTAATTAGCTTAGGAAAAACGTGCTTGTTTTTGTTTTTTTACTTTGAAAAATGAATTAAGATAATTCTGAAAATTTCAGGTACTCTCAACCTTTGCACGGGCACTGTTAGTTCATTTAGGCTACAGCCAAAGCAATAAAAAAGTATCGAGACCACAATGAGAGAAAATTACGGAGCTAAGAGTGAACTGCGACCCAGCGGTGTCAAAATCAAATTGCCTCTGCCGGCTAAGTAGACAGCTTCAAAGCCCCATTGCGTTAGTTATAGCGCATTGCAAACACACAAACAAAAAAAACTCGCAGCTCAATATTTCCTTGGCTTCAGAAAAGAGCATTGGTCAGCAATGCTTGTGTAAATCTAGGGTTAATGAAAGTAACGTGGAGCTTGGCTTTGACGAACGAATCTCCATGCTCCAGCCTATCTAACTTTGAGATTCACACAGCTGAAGATTTACCTTTACACGAACATCTACGCACTTGTGTATTATTTTGTCGTTTTTCAGTTAGGGTTGGGGACGACCGCATAATTTAATCCATTATACACTGACTACACACACCCAATATTTAGGTCAATATTTAGACACTAACTAGCCCGAATGGTACTCACATGATGCCAGATTTATTTGTCTTCTTGCTCGAGGGTAAACCTGTGTCAGATGTTACTCACATAGTTCTCACAGATGAGAGGGGCAGCTGAGGCAATCCAGGTTTATGATGCTCTAAAACTTGGGCCAACATCAAGGGTTGTCTTTTTCTGGACGATGCTGTATTGACATCAATTTACATTCAGTCAATAATGAAACATGCAGGTGAAAACACCACTTAGCCCTGCCTGCATCCAACCAGCAGGAATTCCTTTCTTTATCATTTGTGCACAAATGTTAAAGATCTCAGCGTCAAGCATGATCAATTTGAATTAATTTGATTACTTAAGAACGTTGTAAGCGTGCTTAATAGTAGCGCGAGTCACTGAGGAAAAAAAAAAAGGAAGCTACTGAACTACTTTGTCCAGCGTTGCTCAAGAGAACTCCACCCTGCAAAAAAAAATTTCTTATCAGCTGGTCAGTGACAGTAACTGTAGTCGATTGGAGATCTCCAAGACAGGCATCAGTGGATAGCGAGTGAGAACATTCTCTGGATGTCTCAGCGTCACCATATGCAATTGTATCATGTATATTTCATTTAATCTGCCTGACATAATTAAATTTTATCCACAGTCACTGAAGATTTGCCATAAAATAATTGTTATTGTGTGGAGAAATTATTTTACCCTCGATTTTCCCAACAAACTAAAGTTTGATATTTCATGACCCCAAACATTTTGACTGGCTGCAAGACAGTTGTTTGACCACTACAGATAATGAGTACGCAACAGAGATTATAATCGCAGTTGACAGCTCCAATGGGATATCTTACATCTTAAGAATTACATTAGTGCACGACTACACCCTCAGTAGCATTCAGTATGCAGATGCAATGTATCTCTTACGATGGTTATAGTTCCCATGGTTAATGCGCATATTCTCAAATTTGGTGTCTAACTTGAGAAGGGATTTCTGCCTCACTTTTCCCTACCTAGGATAAGATTTTTGTTAATCCGGGATTTAAGTCAAATGACTTCACTTTCAAGTCTGTATCTCTTTCTATTCCGTTATCATGGACGCTGCACTATTTTCACTCATAGATTTATGAAATTATTTATAGTAGAAATCTTTCGGCGGACATTTAAAAAGCAAAAAACTGACGACGACAACTTGATAGACTTTCTTGGGTCTAAACGAGATGTGTTGGCAAAGACTCAGCTTTCTGCAGGTGACCTCATTATCTGCTGTGTCTTTTGTAACAATATTGATTACGACTTTCTCACTTGATAATTGTCAGAGCCATTGCGAATGGGAACAAAAATGACATAATTAAATATATGCAAATAATTGGACTCACATGGAGCTGAACTGATGAAAATAATTATAAGATATCAGGATTTCTTGCAATATCTTTATGATTGATGAGTTTACTCAGGCACATTTTTTATGCCTTGAAGCGTAGCTCATATTCCTCTAATTAAACTGTAATTAATTGTTATCCCTAGAACCAAAATATAACCCGGAATTTCAGCTATACTATGGATTTCATGGATGGAATGTCACCAATTAGTTTCCTTTTAACTACAACAAAAAAACCACACCGTGACAGTGACAATGATTCACACTACTGTTTATGTCAGAGACAAAGAGTCACGGTACCAGTTATGAAAATTACTGTACTACTGTTCCAATAGTTTGAAAATGAGATGGCTTGGTTATTCCCGTGTCTTGATATGCCTGTTTCTATTGTATTTTACTGAAGATTAGTGGGAATTTTGGAAATATTGAGAATCTCACAAAGATGTGTTGTTCGTTTTGAATATGAAAGAGTGTTTTTAAAAGAATGAAAAAAAAAACATTGATCTCGTTACGTATCCTTAAAAGTGAAATAAAATGGCACATTTAGTAGGACTTTGTGTAGAAACTTTCAAAATTACTGAGTTTGAAAAAGCACAGTCTGAACAGACAGCATAGGACAAACTTTATAATAATTTTGCCCTATATGTTAAAACGTATGCACATTTTAAACCAGTAGTATCCAAAGTGTTGGTTTAGTGCAGAAACCGGTATATTCATTTTTTTTTAAAAAACGCCTCTGCTCTTGTTTAAGAATTAAGCCTTTTCAGTTCCTTCACTTGATCATGGGATTGTTGCTCATAATATGTTGATTTGTTCATATTCTACGGGTATGCATGGCTTCTTGCCATTCATCAAAAGCAGCCCGGCATGTGGAAAGCATGTGAACAAACGAACGTGGGAGTGTGACAAAACTGAAAATACCTAATTCACAAATTTCATCAAAACCAGCTTGCTATACATTAGTCCATGCAGTCTGTGTTAACGTGTGTACTGATACTTTGCAATATGTTGATCTGGTATTCAGTCAACCGTTTACCAATGTTTTATTTTCTGCTAAATTATATGGTTTTCTTTTTTGTTATGATTTGGCTTCATAGTATGCCGCCAACACTGCAGTTTTATCAATCTTAATTGCAAAATGGTGTAGAATGTTAGGTACCAACTTGTGATCTTGAAGAGTTGTAAAATGCTCCGTGGAGAACCAAGAGAAAACTACATTTTCAAGTGACACGCGACCAAAAAACATCACAAGCAAAAGGCAGCACACTAGAGAAGCAAACTCTGGGCTCAACAAAATCAAACAAACATACAAACAAATAGACAAACACTGAAGAAAAACAAGAAACTAAAGATATTACAACAATAGTAGGCTATATTGTTGACGCTAATGTGCAACAAGTGCCCTTTGGTTGCCATGGAAACTGTTGTTATGTCCTCTGCTACTTCCCTCTATAATGTCCAAGACAACAGTGAAAACCTAAACAGTCTTGGTATACATGACAACGACATAATTCAAAAGATGATAAGTGACGGCGACCGTAAATGGTTGGAGATTATCTTTTATGGTATACTTACCGGAACAATTAGTTTCTTTGGGATTATTGCCAACATCATCAACATAGTCATCTTTCTAAAGCAGGTCAGTATTTTTCTGGTGAAAAATATTCACTTTGACTGATAAAGGACTACTGGAAAGCATATGAAAAAGAAAGTGCACACTGACAGGGAGAGAACATAGAATAGTTGGGTGTGAATGAATGAAGGATGACAGAAAAAGACAATCGAAAGACGGAAAAAGAGAGAGTAAAATGGTGCTTATTAGAATGTATAGTGTTAAAAATCATATTAGATCCGAAGTATTAATTCCCCAACTCTTTTTCCTGAAAGATGGATTTTAAGTTCATACGCTGATTTCTCTACAGGATCTACAAATAATAATTTTGGCAAATACAAAGACTTTTTTCTAGCTTTATAACATTGGTAATGTGTTGTTTTTTTTTAACTTTAGCCATGAGATGCAGTGAACTTTAGAGCCATAAAGCCTTTCTCTCTCTCTCTCTCTCTCTCTCTCTCTCTCTCTTTCTCTCTCNCACACACACACACACACACACACACACACACACACACACACACACACACACACACACACACACACACACACACACACACACACACAAACACACACACATGTGACATTTTTATTAACAACTATTCTCAGTATTCATAAAGACCCACGACAGTGAATTGACATTACATAGAAATAAATAACCTCACATTCGGGTTAAGTCTAATCTCGCCGTTATGCCCCTTCTCTTAGTTCAGAATAATAATGTGTGTTTTGCCATTGTATTTGTGCATACAAAAGTGTTACGTACGTTCAATTAATGCGTCTCAGTGCAAGAATTACTCTACAGATGGCAGTAAAGATACTTGTAGATGTGGTTTTGGGAGATGTTTCACACAAAGTGTCCTCAAAACTGTGGATACAAAATCCAAAAATGATTCAATGCGTTAATTGTATGTGAAATTCTATGGCACTACTTTGGGACTATGAGACTTTGGGACTACATTCTAAGTTTTCGACAGCCGTTTGAACTCACACCATAATTAATAGCGATCCCTCGCCTTGATTAGAAATTGTGTGTACTTCCAGTCAGATCCAACTTTTTGTTTAAAAAATTAGGAATAGGTATCGAGGTCGAGAACAAACAGCGTCGTTTAACTGTACTCTCTACTTCATCGCATCTTTCCCGTGCTGATATCTGCCGGTTCCCTGATATAAGCTTTATGATGCTGAAGGACTTTTTCGTATTACTACTATACTGACCAAAACACCAAAGCTTTTACTTAACCCTAGAAGAAAACAAAGTGCTTCCCGTCAATTTTCTGGAAAAAGCTGCAAGAGACTTGATCTTCCTTGTATTTACCACTTCGCTTTGTCGTGTTGTTCAGGTCCTTATGCCATCAAATTACCATGAGTTCCTTAACCTGTAGGTAG
>JAWQUT010000137.1:651564-678315 GCA_033807755.1 Ellobium chinense
GGGCTGCTTTTTTAGCTTTGAATGGCTGCTTCATATAATCTGACCTGCCAATACTTATTTTAGGTCTATACTATTCCCGAAGTAGGTTATAGGCTTTACAACAAACATTATATTATCATGTATATTCATGCCATAATTTATGAAAGACAGGATACGCGACAAAAGAAACAGCAAGGAAAATAACGAAGAGGAAAAACAGAAATAAGGAATAAAAAAAACTCACCACAACAGTAGTACGTTCTCAAGTCTAAACTATATACATCTAAATATCTATCATACATTTCTAGGAAAGCAATTAAAAAGGAAAATTTAACGGAAAAAGCATACAATAAAAGTATCTTAATGTAATGAACTTTTCAGCCATAGTGTTTTGCCCGAAAAGATAACCACATACTGTTGAAATGTATCAGGTGGAAAGGATTAGTGAAACATAATAGAGAGCTGCATAGCGAACTTCGGAGGTTCAACCCGTCTCCCTTACTATAAGCGAAAGCCCTTGTGGGAGTCCTATGATATTGCTACTAAATTATTTAGAAGCAGCCAGCCATGGGCGTAGGGAGGGTGATTTTTTTTTAGTAATCTAGCTCTGATATCCAACTAGCTGTCCGAAACTGTCAATGACTGATTTATAAGGGTAGTATAATTGTCATCAACTTTTCTGCATAAAGTAGTGCAAGAAGAGCGACTGTTGGATGGCTGCAGTTTCGGTGTCGTTCTTTAACGGGTGTTCATTTTTCCAGTTATGATAGAAGCCCTGTGACTTGAAATACCATACAGTTTAAGAGAAGTATAAATACTTTTTGCATGAAAAATCAGTCAGTTTTGACCAAAAGTCCGTTAGAACTAAAAAAGAACCAAAGAGCCGGTCAGTTATTTGGGAGCCAACGGCTTTAAAAAAAGAGCCAAAAAGTCTGGAAATCTTTAGAAAAATCTGGGAAGCCATTCCCGGTAAGGATCTTGCCCAAAATGAAAATGAGAACAGTCAGCGTAACTGGTATTCTATTTTTCTCTCAGATGACTTGGCACCTTTTTTTCAATAGCGTCTCTCGTGATCCAGCCTTAGATGCAATACATTGTGCATATGGGAGCGCTGAATTTGTGAGACAGTGTATGGGTTTTCAAATTATCGGCGAATAAAACTAGCTAACTGTGACAGAGTCGTATTGTCAATGCTTGTTAATGGCTTGTAGATGAAATAGTATAAGTGTGAAGTTTGAAATTGTTACAAAACTTTTCGGATTAATTATATTGGATAAATACAACAATATATTGGTAATCTCAGATTCATAGATTATATGGACACTACGCCCCTGGTAGAAACCTAAATCTTAACTTATAACACAGTTATTCTGCCTGACACTAACACCGTGTACATCTGACTGTTTGACTTTCTTCATGCACACGTTTATGTTTTTTTCTTTAATCCTACCCTAACCCTAAACCAACCCTCATGCGAATATATGCCACCTAGCTAACAAGAATGTAGTGCGGTGCAATAGAAACACAACGCTCTAGTATACATCGTATGTCCAGTCTTCTGCATAAGCTTAAATTATTGAGTACATAAGCTTTTTAAAAAGTCATTTGGTTTGATTGCATAGGTGAGCATGCAAGGGCGGCAAATCGTTGCCTGAAAACGCCGAAAAGTTTGAAATTTTCGATTAAGTCTCTTGCGTGTCCTCAATCCTAGTTTAATTGACTGAAGCCTGAAATGGTCAGTTCTTTGATGCAATCAAGTACAACACCAGGGAATGCTTTCACAAAGGCCTAAATCATATTGTGAGGTTTTGAAAACAGGGGAAAAACGTTTTCATGGCAATACAAAAACAGTGGGCTTCTATCTTTACGACTGCAATTTTTGTGAGAAAAGGTTAGCACATAATAATGTTGTTATGTTTTTTTAAACGTGTTAACAATATAGGCTGTTACGTGATGAACATTCTGGCCATTTAGGTCTTTATGAAAGCAGTGTGACAACATGCTCATGCATACATCTCCCATAACAGTCCGTAAGAGATCCGAACTTGAAAGTATAAAACTCTCTATTATACAGTACATCCTTTGTCTATACTATTACTTCAGACCACTCTTGAACAAGCTAGCCATGGCTATAAGCGCAGAACTCAGCAGGATGGTGGATCTTGTGCTGATGTCCATTTTCCTGGCCGGCTTCAGCCTCTTTGGTACTATTGCAAACATCATCAACATAGCGGTCTTCATTAAACAGGTAGGCGCAGGATAGTGGGGGGTGAGGAGGTGGTTTGAGAGGGAGGATGAGGCAACGGGAAGGAAATGCAAAGGCTTGAAGATGGTTAGTGCAGCTATGATTTTGTGCTGTTGTTATTGGGTTAAATAGGATTGGATTGAAAAGATATGGACAAGACAGGCGAAAGTACGATAAAGTCAGTTGAAGTCATACTTCTTGAAACACCCACAATCAAACCATCTCAAGGTGAACGAGCTATTTCTGTCGCTGGCTGCAAGCTGTAGAACATCAATGTTGAAACAAGGAAAAATGAGAACATCTTCACCTTTGGAAACAAATTGAAGACTGACCTGTTTAAATCAGGATTTGATATCCAGTAGCCAACTTGTTTTGAGAGAAATTTCATGCATAGCCACAATATGGATACTGATCATATCAACGTGTGTGCAATTAATGACAATATGCCTATGTGCGGTTAACAAGGTTTAACAAAGTTTATTGGGCAATAAGGCCCAAACCACATAGCCATAACTGAGAACTTTTCTATTGAGGCAAGGTCTCTGTTATGCAGTGTATTATTTATTGAATAATGATTTTTAAAAAAGCTTGCGTTGATAATATAAATATACTGCATTTCTCTCCAGGGCTTCAAAGACACAGTGACCATCAGTTTTTTCGGGCTAGCAATATCGGATCTTGGTTCATTGCTAACTATGGTCTTCACGAGTATTCTGTACAACCCAGCATTTCACTATTCGGACAAGATTCCTTGGGAGTCACATGATATCCAGTATATCACTGTAGGTGAGTTTAGTCAGAGATAGGGCAGTCTTTTAGTCGATACATCTAAGTAGCTATTAAGGAGAGCTTACAGTTTCAAGATCGTCGATATTCGATATAGATGAATCACACGATATCCAGTATATCACCATGGGTGAAAGTGGTCAGATAGGGCAGTGTTTTAAACACTACTTTCAAATAGCTATTAAGGAGTGTGATTACAGGTTTAAGATCGTCGATGTTCGATTTACATACTGTGAGATCACAATGATTTCAGCTGGAAAGGTCAAAGGTAGATATCGTTCTGCTGGTAATTCATTATCGAGATCGAGACCTACTCAGACATTGCACCATTTTTGTATTGTCGGAAGCGATCTGAGGATCTAGTCTTTGGTAAGTTGTGTGCAATAATAAAAAAACTATTGACTAAAATACAATAAAATTGCCATACCGACAGCATCATAGCCATGACATCTTGAGGGGGAAAAGGGAAGGGAGGGTAAGTTAAAGAGTGCGATAAGTGGAGAGGAACTTTCACAGTGTTGTCCTTGTATTGTTTGTTTCCTCCAGGATGGCCTCACGTGTGTTTCGCTCGTGTCACTTCTTGGATCACCGCTTTCGTCACTTTTGAGAGATGTGTCTGCATTGCCCTCCCATTGAAAGTCCGACACATCATCACCATCCGAAGAACGGTGTTGGTCATGGCCATCATCTATCTCACTGCCGTAGCCACAATTCTGCCCGTCATCTGGAGCATCGGGATTGGCTGGAAGTACATCCCGCACCGAAACAAAACCCTGATAGGTCTAACTTACTCGGAGAACCGCGAGGAAATCGAAGACGCTTGCTTCGCCATCAACTTTGCCAACCAAGTGGTCACACTCGTCATTGTCATCATCTGCACTGTCATTCTGATTTACAACCTCTACATCAAATCGAAGTGGCGCAGAAAAGCGACCGCGGTGACTAGGAGAGGAGGAGACGACAAAGTCGCCGCCCTGCCCAGCCGGGAGATGAGGGTGGTCAAGATGGTGACGTTCATCTCTTGTGTGTTCATCGTATGCTACACGCCCAGCCTGATCAACCTTCCCATGATGGTCACGTACCCACAAGAATCGTACAACATCGGAGGTGAGGATCGCGATCTTTTTAAGACTCACTGGGCCTTCATGTTTAATTTGGAGGCCATCAACAGCTCTGTGAATATCTTTATTTACTACCGACTGAGCTCCAAGTTTAGGGCGGTTTTCAGGAACATGTTCTGTAGAGAACCCATCCCACAGTGAGGGTATCATTTGGGATAGGGAGGACATGGCAGTGTGGAAAATGAGTCATTTCTTGGGTTCGATGGTTCGGCATACTCGTCGGGCGGTTTACCCATGTCCTGTCTGAATTCTAGTGTAAATATATAGCTTCAGAGCTGGGCTCTGCATTGCGGCAACCAGTAATGAAGTTGTTATGTTTCTTTATGTAATATTGTGTTTTTATATGTGTATAATGTGGAGAGATAAAGGTCTTCAAGATGGTGACGTTCATCTCTTGTGTGTTCACCATGTATATGTATTGTACTTGAAATTCTTGCAAAAATACCGAAGCTGACATCATTTTAAGCCAGAACCAGATCATGAAAACGGGCATACAATATAATAGTTGTGTTCCAACTGATCAAAGCGGAACAAAGGAGTGTACATATTGCTTACTTAATTTCTTAATTCGCTGGTAAGCCCATGGACCTGAAGTCTGTCAGTAGTTCATTACCAGTACTTTGCAGGATAGTCTGGGGAGATATCCCATCGCCTGAGCGACATAAAATTATATATATATAAGACTTTCTTATTCATATACCAGTGCGTTAAATAGTTACGATCGAATCCAAGAGGTGTTAGCAACTATAGGCAGACATTTTAGAGTTAATTGGAGACATCATACAATAGCAAACTTGATAAACTGGCCGTCGCGAAATTAAAATGTCTTAAATTTGGCCACTGATTTCACTCCATCTTTTCTTTGTTCGTTAGTTGGCTTTTATCTAATGTGCCCTGTTAGAGCAATAGTCTATGTTGGATTCTTCAGAAGAACATAATTCTTAAGAAGAATATTATTTTTTTTTTATAAAGAAGAGTATCATATCGTAGAAGAACATCATTTTTAGAAGAATATCAAAGAATACACTTGAAAAAAGATCTATAATTATTATAGTAAACTACAGTTATAATGTTAGCTACGTAAAAAAGCTGGCTGGCACATTTAACCTTCACTCTTGTATTTCTTTAAACTGGAAACCTTACTATGTGTTTGTATTTTTTTTTCATTGTTTGTGATGATGTACTGCTTAAATGTTCCCACTCTGTCCTAAATGTTATTTTAACCGCCCACACAACATCTAATACGTTCTAGGCATGATTAATGAACCTCTTGTTGGGCACACTCTTGCTTATTCATAGTGTCTGAATTGGGTCTATGCTAAGTGTCTGCGGACACTGCTATAAGCCAACCAATGAGAGGACGCAGGCAATAAACCTAGCAATCAGAGTGGTTCAAGAACATACTCGGGAGTAGTCATTTCTGCTACTTTTCTTGTTTGTTTAATTTTCTTGAATCTGTACGTCCAAAGTGTGATTCACCCACTCACTGAACACCAAAAAAATACAACCACAAATAAGACCTCAGTTTTTGTGATGTTTTTATTGTAACAAATTTGAACTTGTAACCGAAAAATAAACATAGTGTATTAAGATTCTTTACATAGACATTTTAGGCTAATTGTGAATTTACTACAACGTTTGAAAGAACAAGCAACTCCAAATTGAATAAGTTTCATTATCAGTTGAACAAAATAATGTATTTCCGCGGTGTGAATAACGGAACGCCCTTTGTGACTTTTGTATTTTTCATAGACACTAAAACTGTCTATGACAGAAACTGAAAACTGTCTGATAGTCTGTCAGCCAAATCTGAAACGTCGTCTCAAACTCAAAAGTCTGGCATCGGCATGTTCGAAGTAACCATCATAATGGATCGAAAAGGCAGAATGAGTGGAACCCGATTACCCGGATGTCCTCTTTGAATATGGATACGAAATTTGCGTTTAAAGTTGGAAAGTTTGCATGATTTTGGCTCAATCCAGAGGCTGTTTCATACTTTCTTACTTAAACACTGTGATAACTGACAAAGAAGTAAATTTGTTGCCTTTGATTTTTTACCATTTTAACCCCGGCGATCTTCTTTGACTTGGGGAAAGTCTGGAAAAGTGATATCAGATGAGATAGGACCGAGCAACTGGTGCATTAACTGACTTAGTAATGACCGTAAAACGTCTGTATTCTTCGCCGTTTCATTCCTTGTATTAGGAATTTGCATTTCATTTTGTTGCATTAAGGTACGATTTATTTTCTTGCTCTTTCAATATTTGCTCATTTCATGCGGTCATCTTTCTAAACAGACTATAAGCCAACCGGAAATTATTTCATGAGAATGTATTTCACAAATTCATATTATATCTAAAGATATTTAATAAATTGTCATTAGAAACGTTTTGTTAAACGTACATGCTATGCATTTATATAAAAATCTATGCCCAGCAGAGTTTTTCAAAAGAAAAAATTGCTAATCTCTATCACACAGCAATTTACATAATGATTAAAACATAAATCTATATTTTCCACGCAGGAGTTGGAAAGGGGGAGGGTGCGGGTAGGGAGGATAAAAAAAATAACAACAGGAGTTATACTAGGCTATTAACAATTTGCCCCAAAAACTGACAGCTTTATATAACAAAGTGATTAAAAATGGAAATCCAAATAATAATAGCGACTATAAACGATATTTTAGTGTCGCTCAACCCTGCAGAGATTTTGGCGTTCAAAGTTTCCCAGTCAAAATCTGTTAAAACACATATGGACACATCCATAGTACATACATTCATCTTCACACCCCACAACTAATTATGATAAAATACATCAACATAAAATGGACACTCTTTTGGTATAATATTATTCATTTGACGTTGAAAGACATCATGGCTTTCTGTCTCTGAGAGATGTAAGGAGAGAAATCCACATTCGGGAACAGTTGTATGAGAAACTATGTCGCTTAATGGTGCTTTGCCACCTCTGTAACTGAATTTTTACACCTGGATGTCATGCATTTAAAAATATAGAAATAATGTTCTCATCGTAAACAAAGTAGAAAACGGGTGAAATGACCAGGAAATCAACCATTTCGTCGGCTGCAAACAAATAATAATAATACCAGATGCGGAAACGTTTTTAGGATGCAGGGAGGTCACTCGCACATAATCATACATTCGTATTTTTTCATCTCCTTTTTTTAAGACGCCGGGCACTATTAATTTCGACTTTTGTAGCACGCGGCAGTCAGAATGTCACCGAAACATTCGATATTAGAATTGTCATACACGGTAATGTAAGGATTTTTGGATGTTGAATCTGATTCATGTACATGTAGTGTAGTAAATACCATATCTATCATAATATGTTGTTTCGCCTCTCTCCGACAACATCTTTTGCTGATCAGTTCATTAGTACCAGGCATCGTGTTTCCATGCACTCCACTGTCGATCGATAACTCGGATATCAGAGGGCGTGACTACAGTTCTCACAGAGAAAGGTGTGGAGATGTAGCTTCGTGGCTTTGGCCTCTCCTTGACGGCACTTCTGGGCATCTCTGTATCATGAGGCGCCACTTGCTTTGCATTGTGCATTTTGGCGCCACCGTTACCCCATTTCTGACACGATCTATAGCCTACGTAGCTTAATGCCGGTATTGCTATGGCAAGCCCTAAGCAGAGGAGAGTCACCCAGGCAATGTTGGCGCCATCATCAAAGAAGCTGTCACTGTCAGGCTCAGCGATGTATATGCTGACGGAGGCAGAGTCAGACAGGTTGTTGGTATTTGGGTTGGACACACTTATAGTGAAAGTCTCGCCCGTATTCATGTAATTGGTCAGACTGCCAAAGACGAAGATATTACCGTTGTTATCTATTCCGAAGAGCTGCGTGCCTGAAACGGTGTACTCAAACACTCTGTTAGCCGCTGTAAGGTCGTCATCTGTCGCTGAGGCAGTGAGCACTATTGTACCAAGCGAGACGTCACTGTATGTAGTTGCTGAATAAGCCGTGCTGGAGAGTAAGGGGGCATTATCATTAATGTCCGAGATTGAGACTGTCAGCGTGGCTGTTACAGCCAATCCTTCAGGATCAGATACTTTGATGAGCCATTCCGACAGTGTGCTCAGCGTGCCACCGTCAACATCATAATCGATGGTAAAAGACACTATGCCTGTGGAGGCGTTGATGTTAAAACCGTTTGTGCTGTCACCGCCATCAAACGCGTACGTCAGAGTGTCTCCGTCTTTGTCATACACGTTAAAGCCTGGATCAGGAAGAATGAAGCCTGCTGGACCTTCATCACTTTCAATCATGTAGTTTGTCTGGTAAAGGACGGGCGCAGTGTTCACGTCTATAACATCAATAGTTAGAGTGCTGCTATTGGAAGTGCTTTGTGCATCGCTAACATCTATTGTGACTGTGTAACTATTGGCTTGTGTGAGATAATTCAGTTCCGTGGTCAGGATTAATTCACCTGTGGTGCTATTTAGACTGAATAGGGCATTGCCTTCTGATGGGTTGAACGTAGATGAAAGAGTGTGACCTGTGTCTCCATCTTCATCATAGACAGACACTGTAAAGAGAGTTGTTCCTACAGTAGCATCCTCATTCACCTGAATAGATGCTGGAAGATTACTCATCTCAGGGACTGTGTTTAAATCAGTGACGAAAATGGTCAATCTGTGAGTACCGCTTGCCGAAAAGTCATCAGATACCGCGATATCCAGTTCATAAGCATTTCTAGAGGTTCCTGCGAGTGATTCGGTCAGGTAAACAGCGCCCGTTGAATATATCGTAAATGGACATGGGGATACGAGTGTGCAAGTTAAAGTGAAGGATGTCTGATCACCTTCTGCGTCCGTTGCCAACACCTGGAATATCTCAGTGTTAGACGGTATCGTGGACGTAATACTGGTGGTGTTCTGTAGGTTTGTTATCACAGGGACATTGTTCTGTATGAGGTAGACGTACAGAATCTCTGAGTCTGAATCTGCATTGGGATCCTCACATGTCACCGTAACGTCGTACGTGCTGGTGACGTCGTAGTTCAGATTTGGGTTGGCTTGCAAGTACACCCCGGTGACCAGTTCTCCACCAATATACAGATATTTTATAAAGAATGGCCCGGAAGGCGAAGAGGACACTGAACACGTGATATCCTCCCCGTCGGCATCCGTCGCATTCACCGTGTGCAGAAGCGTTTCATCCGTAGCAGATTCGCTCAAATCCAGTACAACTGGTAAGGAATGTATTACGGGAACAGAGTTGAGAATGGACACGGTCAGGGTGCGGTCTTCTTCATTCCCGCAGTCGTCTGTAACCCTGATATCGAGTGTGTAGTCACCGATTATCACCGCGGTAGTGGTAGCCGTGACCTCCCCTGTGGTAGCATCAACGCTGAAATCAGAACTGGGAGAGATGCTCTGTAGACTGTAAACAAGTACATCCCCAAAGTCATCGTCGGTAGCGATCACTGTGTACACCGGTGTGGATGTTGTAAGGGCGATCTTGGAAATACTCGTTGATCCGTCCAGATTCGTGAAGCTCGGGGTGTTTCCTTCGTCCAGGGTGGCTTGGATAGCGTACGTTCTCTCATCCACGTCGTTCGTTGGCGCGACGCTGTCACCCACAACAGACGTTGTTGTTCCTGTGATGTAGTAGTTGTTATCTAATCCCGAGCCCTCGTCTTTGTGCTCGACGATAGTGTTGCCAGGGTTAAAGAACCCTATAATGTCATTCTCTATAATTTTGATTCTACTCCCGCTGTTAATGGGGTACGTGAATTCTCCTGCCCCGCTTACGGTCTCGGTGTTCTGTCCGATCAGGGTGTAGATCCCACCACCTTGTGGTCTCCAGACTTCAAAGGTGACCGATCCGGCTCCGCTGGCATAGATCTTCCACGATGAGACAACGCCGCAACACGGAGATTCATAATCGTTGTCCGTCAGCACATACTGGGTGTTACTGTTGCCGTCAAGGGAGCCTTGTTTACTGGCGGGAGATTTTCCAAGGGTCTGTCCATTGCATGATGCGGCATTGACATCGACTATGTAATCGTAAAGAGATAATATTCAAAATCATAATTATAATAATAATAAAGCAGCTTCACGTAACGCGTCTGCATTTATTTAAAAGCACCTACACCATGAAATGAGACATGCCACCATTTTGCCCTATGCAGAGTTGCGTGGTGGTATTGTTATGTATTTAAAGTGGCTTCATATTTTTAATAATAATATTCTATTTTGTAAACTTTTGTTCGGCCCGAGGTTTTGATTCCAAATGTAATGTGAGAATGGTGGGTTGCTTCCCTTGGTGAGAGTTCCCAGGTCAAAGATTTGCCACGTTTGTTGTCAATCATCAGTGGGCCTCTGCCACCTATCAAAGTGTGCTGCTCAGGTACGACAAGCCCATTCGGGAAATGGGCTGATATTTTAGAAATATTGATAATAGTAGCAGTAGTAGTCGCAGTAGTAGTAGGAGTAGTAGTAGGAGGAGAAGGAGGGGAATGAGCATAGTAGTAGTAGTAGTAGTAGTAGCAAAATCAGCAGCAGCAACAATAGTCGTAATAGTAGTGATGATAGAAGTAGCAGTAGCAATAGTAGTAGAAGTAGTGGTGATGGTGGTGGTGGTGGTGGTAGTAGTAGTAGTAGTAGTAGTAAAGACTTTAAATATCCAGCATCCATACTATAACGAATCCACACTTTTATTATCTTTACAGACAATTTCATTCAATGTCATTCTTAATTCCCTGGAGAGCTGCTGCAATGGCGTGGCCAATAGCAGACCATGATCACCAGATTTGAAACGATAATTAATTATCATTCGCTTCCATAGCCACTTTGCAGAACGACAAAAACGTAATGGAGATGTTTTTCTAGACACTCACGAAAGAGCAGGTTTAGACACTACCGTTTATATGATTACTTGAATGCATATTGACATAAAGAGGGAATAGTAACCAATGGCAAGTAACTGTCTACATAGAAATCAATACTCTGACTTAGTTGTGTTCTTATATCTATTGAAAATTTTGTATCCCTTCCTAAAATTTTCAGTGTAAGAAAATAAGGCTGTAAATTTGTCGCATTATGGTATGAAGTTATTTGTAATTTCGTAACATTGCGGAATAAGGTATTTGTACCGAGGAGACATTGCATTGCATCGTATTTCATGTTTCATGTAATTCAGTCAGTCAGTCAGTCAGTCAGTCAGTCAGTCAGTCAGTTAGTCAGTCAGTCAGTCAGCCACTCAGTCAGTCAGTCAGTCAGCCACTCAATCACTCAGTCAGTCAGTCACTCAGTCAGTCACTCACTCACTCACTCACTCACTCACTCACTCACTCACTCACTCACTCACTCGTGAAGAATAGGTAAACAATGCAGAATATATTCAACACCATAACAAATCTCCTAACTGACTTGCCAGATAGCAAGGAAAATATTTACAAGCACACTGACATCAATATTTTACACATACCTTGCAAATGAACGAGAAACTGGCAACCAAGGATTAAAAGCCAGCGAGATGAGAAGCTCATTTTCGTCACATACAAATTGTTGCTAATCATATAAGCTTAAAGAGTCTTGCTTTGATCACTTAAACATAATGATTCTGAAAAGTCCTCAAGGGTCCCCTTGAGATGTCGGCCACGAAGATCCAACACAAACTGAAGAACTGCAGAATGTCTACGGATTTCAAATACCATAAGCTAAGAAGTCTGTGCAATGTGCAGGGGCGTAGCAAATGAAAGTCTAGGGTAAGGGACACTGGCTGTCCAAGAGGAACAAACATATTATAGTGATATGAATCGAGACAAGAGGGTTGCTGGTTAGTGGGTTGGTATAGGGTCACAGTCGACTTCCCCCTCCTCACACCCCAATTCACATGCTACGCCGGTGAGTCCATTTGACGATTCACGCCGTCCTTAAGCCTTTGCTATGGAGCTGTTAACGGAAATTATGGAAGTGACCCAGACTGCCGTCTTTGTAACCAACTAATTCTGTAACGAACAAAATGTTGAGTTCATATGTACATATACATAGTCCTGGGGTCATTTCTTCCAAAGCAATACCAGGGTATTATAGCAAATAGTCGTAAGGACGCTATGGGGCTAACACAATACTGTACTCACAACCGGGCTATTCGTATTCGATTCCAATGCTGAAGTCCATCCTGAGATCTCTAATGTCTTGGAATGATTAATCCTCCACAAGCACATAGATCACTACTGTAGACGTGTTTTTATTCTTGCGCCGATCTCTTGTTAGCGAAACATTGGAAACTCCTTTTCGCGTAGTGGCGAGTCCCGAATGACGCGTTTCTTATGTGGATAGCAGGGCACACTTCTAGAATAGTCACAAGTGATGGCACAGGACTGCCAATAAAGTATATTTAGCAATCTATCTTGGTTTTGAAAAATAAACTTAGTATAACTGACAATGTCCAAATTATAACGAGGGGATGTAACTATAAATAACGGTATTTTGTGTTTGCTTTGAGAGTTACTGTCTCCTATACACATTATTTGTGAGTAATAAATCCTTTAAAAATCATTGAAGAATGTTTGTTTTGTTGTTTGTTTTTTTTTTTTGCGGGAAGTAATTGAGCGAAACTTAACTCGTAAACTTAGCGACCATTGGATCTTCGCGAAACAAACAATTATTTTATACAATAAGCCCGGGCTTCAAACTTTTAGCTATCGTGTTCATTCCGCCTCTCCCACACTCGGAACTCTCNCCCTCCGCTCTCCCTAACTTCCTCTCAAAGATCGCCGTTAATAATTATAAGAGCAACTAATACTTTCTGATTTGGAGGCAGCGACTAGAAAGCTGTATAGTTAGCAAAAATAATCGTACCCTAAAAGAATATCGCCAGTTAACATCGAACACGACTAGCCCTGGTTTGATGCGGTGCGATTCTGTCTGTTGTGTGACGTCATGAGTGTATTGTAAATCCCACTGACCGAAATATTTCTTGCTCGTTGCGTGTGTCAACACCTTATTGTTTCTTCTTTCCCTGTACCGGAACTCCATATTTTTAGTACTTCCGGGGTCAGTCTCTTATGATCATAATTATACGTAGACATGCTAGCTGCGACAAGGGTGCCTGACCTCACAGCAAGAGACTGTCAAGGTTGTATTACAAGAATAGAGTCCAAGTAATTCTACTATAGTATTTCCATTTGTATTAAATGCTTACATCCGTGTTTACATGTAAGTTTGCATTCTATATAAGCAGAGTCTGGAGAAAAACGGGATCCTATGTACGGTAGCCTTTTGAAAAACCTTAAAGCTGGTAAAATCGTAACATCCTCTATGCTCGCAAGCTACATGATTGCCGAAACTTTCATCAGAAAGACCTTAATCCTTGAAATGCTATCGTCAAACAACTTTTTCAGCTTCACATCACTACATTGGACGCGGCTGTGGAATGAATTCGCATGCAAGCGCCATCCATGTGAGATGGCAGTGGACTTTTGCAGCCCGGTTTCAGCTGATCGGCCAGTATAAGAGCGGAACGTTATTAAGCGTAACGCTATAACCACGTAGCCAGCGGGCAGCTGGATCTAACGTGCCTCGTCCTTCAAAAGTTAATGTTCTAGACAAATTGCATCCAAACTTTTCGTGTGACCCATTTTGTAAACTATGACTTTGAACGTCAACACGGACGATAGAACTTACCTACTTCCTCAAAGAGAATGGCCTATATATAGCTGAGGTGATTCCTAGGGTGAAACAGTATGACCTGTTACATTATGACATGCCGAGTCATGTCAGTTTAGAACTATTGCAGTAGTGTAAATTGAGAGCTTGCGCATTAACGACAGGATCTCTTACCATTGTAAGAATTACATTAACTTTGCATATTAACGCTACTAAGGATGTATTTAACACCGATGCTTCAAAGTAGTCCTTATGATGGTAAGAGATCCCATCTTAACTGCGCAAGCCCCCAAAAATACCGAAGGTTAAAAATGCGTAAATAATTGAACAATCGAACAGAAAGCAGTACCTTATTTAGAGCCGAGCTGGCAGCAACTCGCTCTGCAAATGAATGCCCCGGGAGAGATTCAAAAGTTGACCTTAGATGCCAGTGGAAGTCTAAACTTACTGTTTTAAATAAACAGACTGTAATTACTTCACTTTTGGTACACATATCGGCGCAAAGAAGCTAATTCGTGCAAGCCAAGGGATTTGATGGAGCCCCTATGCACATATCATCTAGTGAAAGGGGCCTAAGAAAATTTGGGCAGTAGAAAATTTGAAAATAAAGAAAAGCGTGAGAAAGAAAGAAAGAAAGAATCGTAAACATACCCCATCCCACCCCTCCCACTCCAGCATTACCTTTAACCGACGACCATTGTTAAGAAATGCATGAAATCTGAAGGTCACCTTCAATATTAGAGGAGAAGTAGAGAAAGGTGCGTATGTTTACATATACCCTTCACCTGAGTTGTATTGTTTACTGAGGATCATTAAGCTTGATCCTGATACACAATGTCCACCTGGCTTTTTTCGTCTCGCTGTAAGTTGGCCACTGGCTGTACCAAACGATATTAGCGACGTGCATGAAGTCTTTCTTTGTGTTGGTTTTTTCCTTTATTCGTGAATATCAGTGGAAATGGTACGAGCAAATACGACATCTGTGGAAAGGCTGCACAAGATTTGGTCAGCGGAAATTGGCAGTCTCTCTGTGTTTCCGTTTACGGTTAGGTGTGTAGTAATTTGATTATAATCTAGGCAAATACTGACGACTATGAAGCAGTCTACTGTGGCCAGTTATCGGACCAACCCATGACCCGCGCAGAAGGTAGGGTGTCTAGTAGTGCTGGCCGATACCAGGTTTTTTATTTGTTTGTTTTAGTGATGGAGGTTTCTGATTACTCCACATACCTATACTCAAGTGATAATCGATTACTTCTGGCGATTATTTGACAGCATGCCTTTCCGCTCATTATTTTTTTTTTAGAAAGGCGAGGTGAGGTGGGGCTTGGGAAGGAAAGATGATAATTATAGTCTATATGGTAGGGTTGGGGACAAGGAGGGGGGAGGGGGAGGAGAGAGAAAAAAAAGACAGGGCCAAGAAGTGGATGAAAGAATGTGTTTTCAGCAAGTAACACGTTTTAGGAGCTTGGTTTTCTCGTAATTTATCAATTTTTCGCCCAGGTATGCTGTAATTGGGCAGTAGTCGAATAGTCAGAAAGTTACGGTTACTGATGATTTAAACTGTGATCATAATAATTGATTACTTTTACTTGAGTACGCCCAGCTCTAGTGCCTGCATAACAGGAGTGGAGACATACAGTGTAATGGTGTGGGGAGAGAGCCTTGAGAGTTTTCTTACAAATCATTTCCGTTTTCTAGAATTTTTTTTTTCTGCTTGGAAATTGTGTTTAGCGCCCAAATAGCCAATGTCATTAAGAAAGAGGATTGTTATGTTACATGCACTGTGCGCGTGTGCTTTTTAGATGCAAGAAGGAGAGGTTCGCTGGCCGAAAGTTGACCCCCGCCATAGTGGTTATTTCCCTTTCCTGTGCAATAGCGACTGGTGTAATAATGTGGTTTGTAAGTCTCGTATTCAGGCCAATGCCCGCTCACGCGACTTCACCTAATTATTACCCCAACAGGCCTTGTCACTCTAAGTCTTTCTCAACTCCCTGGCGAGTACACAGTGCCGATGCCCATACTAGGCGCTCATCAATAGCATTCTGATAATATCTTTTACTACCTATAGCCAGGCACTCATTTTACAAACCGGTGGACTGAGGAAAATTTAAATGAAATGCTTCCCAAAGGCACTTACAACATCACCATGGCCGGGAATCGAACCCATGACCTTTAGATCTTGAATCCAATGCTGTAACCATTCGGTCACACAGCTCCACGGATGACGTCTGTTGAATCCCAGCAGTTCCAAACACTTCCGACAAGCAATGTATGTAGCATTGAAATAAGATTATTGTGAGGCAGCATTGTCGTGTGGTTTGTGAGTCAGACTCAAAAACTGAAAACCATCGGTCTAACTTTGCGTGTCTGAATCTTAGGCCAGGTGGTTTGCGCTGTGGTGCTCAAGGCAAAGACACTTCACTCTCTTTTTACCACTCGACTGGGATATAAATAAGTACCTGGTTTTAGAACTGGGGGAGGGGGGAACCAGGGCACTGCACCGGGTATCAATAAATTTGTTATGTATATCATGTAATATTACGTATTTACATATATGATGTGTATTGCTCAATGTGTTTATATAATAAATGAGCTGTATAACACCGTATGACAATATAAACTAATTACTTACAATGAAAATCATGTTTTCAGTTTTCGAGGGTTAAAAACGTGATTTATACACACACACACAACCAAAAAAAAAACCGGCATCATAAAGTAGTGATAAAACATTTTTATTGTGATTTGGGGGACCGGTATAACTGAGCTTTAAGGTAGCCTACCATTCTTTATTTCTCAGAGGTGACTTGTCCAAAGAGGAGACAATGGGCGCGTGATGTGTCCCCCATCCATGCCAAACTCTGTGCAAGATTTGCTGTTTAGCTGCCCCGGGGAAGGGAGGAGAGAGCTTTAGTTATATCATAGGAGTTTTATTTTTCGTATTTTCCTTTCTATCTAGATTTTAATGTGATTTGCTCTAGTCCTAAGTTTGCTTCAAACAACATTAAGGGAGGTTAGATGTGAAGACTGGAACGTGCAAAGAAAATGGTGGGGTGGGAGAGGGGTTGGGGTATATTTTCTGTCTTTCTTTCTTTCTTTCTTTCTTCCTTTCTTTCGTTCTTTCTTTCTTTCTTTCTTTCTTTCTTTCTCTCTGTATTTCTTTCTGTATTTCTTTTTTTATTTGTTTTATTTATTTTCTTTCTTATTTCTTTCGTTCTCTCTTTTCCCCTTGCTTTCTTTCTTGCTTTCTTTCTGTCTTAAAGCTCTTCTTTATTTTCAAAATTCGTACTGCCCATAATATTATATAATAATTATGATTTACTACTTTTCGTCCACTTATGCTTTCACTGGCCCCTTCTTGAGTCTTTCAAGCAATGCATCAATTATAAGAACACAATATACAAACAAACGACACCAAGATGCATTGTGATTTATTGAGTCTAAAGAGAGCCATTCTGACATGGAATAAATGAGGTTCTACGTCGCACAAGTTAAACTCCCCATAACAGTTTTGGAATCCTAGCAGAGTATTGTGTAAATAACCAACATAATGCCATTAATATGTAAAGCTAAAAAACCTGCATTTCACTGATTGACTGAGACATCACCCCAAGCTGTACCAGATTAATATCATAAGAATAAATTAAAATCCTAAACAAAGCTGGCCTAATCACGGCTGTCTGGGGTTAAAGTATATAACGAACAAGCCACACATAAAGCAAAAATCTTGATATCACTGACTGACTGACTGACGTGTTTTAGTAAGATGTACTAGAGTAAGTGCTGTGGCATTTAGCTTACGCAACAGCTGATGCTACTTGAAAGATGCCAATATATACTTATCACACATTTCAATAAGAATTTTAATTAACTGGCTTCTTTTAATGGTGCTTAAGGCATAGGACCGTATGCTGAGAAGTATTTAAAGATGAAAATCCTTATTTTTCATTACAGTCAAATGCAGCGTGCAATAAAAAGGATGCATTTTAGGGCTTACAAAGCCAGAGAACCAGTAATGTGCAAGGAGTTTTTATTTCGCGGCTCGTCCATCATTAGGTGGATTTTTGGAGAACATGGCCAGAAATTCAGCTCGGTATTTGGAACTCATCTTGTAGTAAATAAAGATATTAACAGCGCTGTTTGTGGCCTCAAGGTTGAACAGAATCGACCAAACAAACTTGAACATGTTGACGTTCACTCCAAATATGCTGTACTGTTCAGCGAAGATAATCATGCACAGCAGATTAACGGCACTGGGCAGAAAACACAGGATAAAAATCCCAGCGATGAAGATGACCATTTTCACGATTCTCTTGTCGCGAGAAGACATGGCGTCGCCGGAACCGGAAACGGAAGCATTGGTTGCCGCCCTCCTCCATTTCGACTTCTCGGTGAGATTTCGGATAAGAATAGCAGTGCAGACAACAATGATGACAAAGGAAACGAGCTGGAAAAATCCATTAGCAGATGATGCGACGTTTTCAATGCTTTGACCATTCTCTACATAAATGAGACCGATTAAGGTTCTGTTTCTTTCCACATGGAAAGCTGGACCGAGTCGGACGGCGCAGAAGATCGGCGTCACGGCAAGGATCATGACGATGTAAATGGTGACGACAATGCCGATGGTCCTATTTGCTGTGATGATGTTCTTGACTTTCATTGGCAGAGCTATGCAGAGACATCGTTCGAAGGTGATGAAGGCAGTGATCCAGCAGGTAATACGGGCAAAACACACGTGGGGCCAACCTGCAACAGACAGACTGATGTTAAGGTTTCATACATGGTAGGCGGCGACGTATAATCTCCTTTTAGGGAGATAAGATACCTTCCAGCATCTGCCTTACAATCTCTCTCTCTCTCTCTCTCTCTATCTCTCCCTCCCTCTCTCGCTCTCTCTCTCTCTCTCTCTCTCTCTCTCTCNTCTCTCTCTCTCTCTCTCTCTCTCTCTCTCTCTCTCTCTCTCTCTGACTCGGGCTTTTATCGGTTCGTTTGGACTGTTATGAATACGTATGGCCTTCACAAAACAAACATAATAGATCTATATCTGACAAAATAGATCTCATTCCACTCACAAACAGTCTGAGCTCTCCTCCCCCATGCCGCCTCCCCGACCCTCGAAAGAAAAAAAACCAGATCCCATTCACCTGCCGTATGATACATGACCTGGGTCGACTCAAACGGTATATCTGAGTACTGGAACAGAGGGTTGAAGCAGATACTCATCCACAACAGAGTGAGCAGCCCACCAAGATCTGACAAGGCCAGTCCAAGCAGGCTGATATTCATTGTGTCGCTGAAGCCCTAAAACAATAGAGATAAAATGGAGGATTAGAATTTCAGTGGTCCAGACAGGGAGAAATAGGTTATGCTAACTGTACAAAGCCTTTGTGAGTAAGACAAGACTATTGAGAGCTTGCACATTAACAATCGGAAATCTTATCATCATCAGAATTATATTAGTACACCGATGCTGAATGCACCTTTGGTAGCGTTCACCATATAGAGTTCTTGTAATTCTTAATATGGTAAGAGATGCACACATTTCAGTAACATTAAGATACAACTTTACTATCCATTAGGCAAACCAGCTTCGTTTCCAGGAAAAAAAAATATACAGCACAGTATACAGTAAATGTTCAGTATGAAACGCTTAACAAACATGTTTATATGTATGAATCATACATGTAGCTTTTGTAGATGAGTCTCGAGGCAATTGATATGACAAGACGTACACTCTATGCTTACGTAGTCTTACGTAATTCCAGCTCTGCAACTGCATGGAAAACAGGCAAGACTACGTGAAGATCTAATTTAGAAGTATTGGATGGGTATTTTGTTTTCTCCGACTTTCATATGAAATTATGTAATTAAACGGACTGCGATAAAGCGAGACCGACTAAGGAGCTTAACATTTTCAGAAGCATGTACATGTAGTTTGTAAGTCATTCTAGAACACACCTCCATACACTTCTCCTAAACAGCACATTGTTATAATCATGTAACAGGGACTGCAGCTTTAAAGCAGGTGCTTTTTAGTGTCACGTTATGCTTATAAATGACCACCAAACAGTATCTTGTGGCTAGAATTTAACAAGAAATACTTTGGCCTGTTTGTTACTGCCTGTTAGACGGATAATCAGTATCATAAACAGAACTTTTACATAAGAATTTCCCTCCCTCCCTTCCTTCCCCCCCACTCCCCCTCACTCGATGTCACACAATTAAAAAAAAAAAACACCTCCAAATTTAGGGAGTATTGCTCCGTGGAAATATACGAAAACGTTTGAATTTAAAGACTTCCAGGATCTTTTAGATATTTTAAAAAATATATCGTGATCCTGTAGCTGAGAAGGTCGTAGTTAGTGCTTCAAGAATCAGGGCTTCTACACAGAAAAACGACCCTCGCCTTTGTCATCTAGGGGAGGCATTCCCAATGAGTAAATTAAATGCTGGAAAATGCTGGAAAGAGGTGGTGTGCAACTTTCATTTGCCGACTCTATTTTGTTGTAGTGTAATTTCTCAAGACAACACACCTTGCATCGTATGGCTCTCGGGTAAGCTTATTTCTATATAATACGACTTTATTTACCCCGTAGGGAAATTCTTTTACAATGGTATACATCTCATTCATAATACAAACACCTAGAACAATACACATGCTACATACAAATGCATAATATTACAAATGAAATGCATAACAAAGTCATTGCTGGTCGCCAGCGGTGCAGCGCCCTTGTCCCCCCAGTTCTAAAGCCAGGTATTCATTTACAGCTGAGTCGAGTGAGGAAAAGGAAGTGAAGTATCTTTCCCGAGGACATTACATTGTAACCGTCCCGCATGCGAGTCAAACACATAAACCTTAGACTTGAAAGTCTTCAGTTTCTGAGTACAACTCACAAACCGCACGACCACGCTTCGAACTTAACATGTCAACATAATATGGCAACAGCACAAGATAAAGAGACTAGGGATATATAATAAATGCTGTCTGACTTTGCGCGCTGACGATTCTGCGGGAATCCCCCAAAACATCAATGACTTTACCTGCAGCTATTGTCAGCGCGCAAAGTTAGAAGCATTGTGAATACGGTCCCAGATTGAGTCGCTAAAACGCTAAGTCGCCATTTATATTGAGAGGAAGCATCTTACACAAGGCAAAAAAAAAAAAAAGGGGGGGGGNAAAAAAAAAAAAAAAGGTGGAGGAGGGGTTAATATGACTGCACATCGAAACAATAATGACACACTTTCTTTAGTGGTTCACAAAAATCCGAAAGTAGTTAATGACTCAGGCCTTTGTACACATATGGATCATTACGGGGCAACGGCTAAATGAAGAAGTGAATCTAAAGTGATTTGACGAAATGGCAACGAGGACAGAAATGCAGTGCTGTTACAAAGTGAAACAAGTAGGTTGATATCATCAAGCTTGGTTCGGGATCGTATATCTAACAGAAATAAATGTGCCTTTGTCCATGAGTTTAGACAGAAACCTTTCTTATTCTCGCATTTTCTCAGGCTATTGCCACTTTTTGTGAGTCCTTCTGTTTAGGACCTGTGATGAACTCAGCAATCTATTTTGTCCCTAGGGGAATTAAAAGGGAAAATACACTGAAAGTTGTCGGAGCCGAGGAATGCTATTGATTTGGGAAGCTCTTGTAAGTGACTGCGGAGTGAGTAATTTATCCGATAAAGCAGACCAATATTGAAAGAAGAATACAGCACTTGCCAGAATATAAAGGGAAATAATTTTAAAAATAAACTCTCCTTATAGACATATATTACATTTACACCTCTTGTTTAGCTGAGTGAAAGAAAGATAAAGGAATTACTCTGTATTTCATACGCAGAACCGAACTAATAGAAGCTCTGTTCTGTTCTCTTCCGTCTCGGCTTTGTTTGTTAAATCACCACCCATAGCGGGTACTTAATTTGATTAGCAAACCTCGCTTGTTCAGCAATTATATATCCGCCCACGGAATTACTAAGGTCTCCACACTGAATGTAAAATAAAATTATACAAGCTGCTATTTTCATGCTTTTTATGACAATAATGTTTTCAACCGCTTCTTCGATCGCAAGTTCATTCCTTTTTATGGAAACTGCTACCACCTTCCATTCTCCGAATTGGCTTGCCACGCCTCAACAGCAAACTTTTGGCACATAGTATAAGCTAAGACAACACAGGGAGGTGAGATATTTCATCCTTAAATCACGGAAGGAACACAAACTTTGTGTCAGCAAATTCAAAACAACAACTGGAGGTTATACGAAGCTTTGCAATTGGTTTTTAATAACATAAAGCCTCTATAGATAGAAAATCTAAGACCGCCATGCAATTCAGTATTGATGAAAATGGTGACATGTCAGTGTTCATATATAGGTTTTACATGAACGCTCATTTCTCATCCTACGAAGGAAACTTTACGCATCCCAGATGATGGTGATGTTCATCATCTGGAGGATATTTTAGGTTTGTTTGTTTTTTGTTGTTTTTTTGTTTGTTTGTTTTTTTTTTGGGGNTCTCCGAATAAAGCGACCGCTTTAGGAGACTGTAAAGGCCAAAAACCACCCAAAACCAACCATACCTGGCGAACAAAGACCATGATATTAATGACGTTGGCGGTAGATCCCAGAAAGGTAATAGTGCCAAGAGTAATGACCAGCAACACTAGGTTGAGCCAGCGGGTTGTGACATCATCTAGGAGCTTGCCCCCCACGACGTCACTAATTTCTGTAGCGCTACGCTCTTGGCTGGCATAGATATCTGATACGATAAGACTTTGGTTGTCGATGGCATCCATTTCTGTTAAAATTTTAGGTTTATGGTACAGAACAAGCTGGTCTAGGGCTGACCGGTGAATAAACAGATAAAGAACTATGTATGACTGAGAGTGAGGGCTACACCTCGCCTAATGAAAACGATCTCGTCTTTTTTTTTTTTTTTTTTTTTTTGTACTNTTTTTTTTGCTATACTGATAATCAAATCTTCTACGGCCGAGAAGTTTTCAGACAAAAGAAATGCGAAATAAAGTTCACGCAGTTTTTAAAGACGATATACTACATTATAAATCTTAAATGTCCCCTTGACATCAAAATTCATTTTTTTTTATTGAGTGGCAGCCTCTGAAAATTTGTGTGTGAAGAACTAATTAATGTGGCACCTGAGAAATCTTGGTCCGCGCTTGAAAGCTATATGGCTTTGTATTTTGTAATCGTTTTTAATTTATGGGTGCTTGTTATTGTGTTTTGGCAGCCGGAATGTCTATGCCACTTTTAGTTTCTCAGTTTTCTCAGACATTTTAATTCAATGAGCTCTCAAGAAAATAGCTCCTCATGTGGGAAACTTAACACACGCTCATCCACGATTGTTGTTTTCTCTTCAGTTCATTCTATTGCCCTTTGAGTGAGACTTCAAACCGGTAGAATAGGTCACCAAATTGCTTTATATGTGTGCGTTGTTATTGTTCGTTTATAATTTGTTGATGCTCATCATTCTATTCAAAACATCGCTTCCCAACAAATTGACCGACCTTAACTGCCCACTTATCCCTCAAAAGTTTGAGCTGCGATTGGCTGGAAAACACCAGCAGCGCCCTCTAGTAGGCATTGATTTGATCAATCGCATAATATTTATCACCTAACCATTACTGTTTATGAACATACGATTATGTTAAACAGCAAATATGAATGATTTGAAGTTGACACGTTAGTTTTTCCTGACGTTAAGGACAGGGCAAGTGCTATCAAAATGAGGCAAAAGCTGAAATGACAATATGGTGACACAATTTTTGTGGATGAATTTTGCATCCGTGAAAACATGACATCATGTTTAGATGGCCAAGGTGCTCTTTTGTTCCATCCATGTTGATAGGATAAACTTGTATTTTAAAGACAAGACTTCATATTGTTAGGACTGTATTTAAGATGAACCTGTGGCAGTCTAAGTTAGCGCAATGTCGTTTCACGCAACTATCATTGTATGGTGGAATGTGCCTTACTTAATCTTTATCGTTATCATTGTTCAGTGGCTATGAACTTTAAAGCTGCTCCATCCGATAGCAAACCTCATCTACAAATGGCCGTGGACACTGCCTCAAATCAGAGTGATGTGATTTCATATTTCAATACTTGAAGATTTTTAATAAAGTTTTTACCGTAAATTTTGGAGGGACAGTTAAGTAGCGATCTCCAAATTGTATATGCTGTACGAATTGGTTTGATCATGAAATTCGGAAAAAAAATGGCACACCGATGTGAAACATGGGATTCAATTCAAATTAATGGAATGACCCATCATGCCTCTCCCCTCCTTTGATACCTGCGGCGGGTCTTTAAGTGTGAAAAATTTTACCCAACATTCGGAAACAATTCCGAAGTGGAGCTTCTACCACGCCCTTGTATCAAGTCAGTGACTTGGGGATTTCACGTACAAGTATATACATCAAGAGCGCAGTATTTGAATGTGTATCCCATGAATTGCTTGCATAGTTTGCTTTCCTAAACATGTATCTGTACCAGCTTCTTAAGTTGTAATGGTAGGCTTCTTTTCTCATCCCCGTCCCTTTCTATTCTTCTGTAACTCTCTCTCTCTCTCTCTCTCTCTCTCTCTCTCTCTCTCTCTCTCTCTCTCTCTCCCTCGTTAAAAATGATGTTATAGGAAGATTGCAGGCATTTCTGTATATTCCCGCTTTAAATGTCGACATTTATTTATCTAAGATACTTGAGAAAAACAAACATGCAGAATATTAACTTCTGGAAACTCAACAGAAGCTTTCGATTGCTGAACATTGTATGATATTAATTTGGTGAGCACTGTCTCAGATGAACAATGTCATACCATTAAGTTTTAGATTAATTTGAATGAACGGACACCTCATCAACTGTGGAGAGAATGTTCCCTGAGGAACGACTGCTGAGGTCTCTAAATTTGGGAACGTATTTTTTTTTTCATTTTTCGATGTCCACTTCGAGAGTTTCTCGTCTTTTGAAAACAACAGTTAGGAGAAGATAACCAAAAATTCATGTGACGTGTAAAGAGGGGACGACAGCCAGCTAGAGCACCTAGTAACAACCGGCAATAGAACTGGTCAATGAAGTGCAGGAGGACAAAGTATGCAAACTGCAGACGGACCAGGAGTTTCGATGGATGCCCAGACGCCAGTGATGGCTTGAGTCGGGCAGCTCTCCTGACTGATATAGTTAGAATTTCAGGATCGCCATTAAGCCAGTTTCTATGTGACGTCCAAGCAAGGATGTTATAATATATTGATACTGTTGAGGTTTTCCTGTATTTAATACCCAGGAGGCGTGAACAGACTAAACGACGATTTGATACTAAACGATAAACTTAGAGCTTCACAGGTTTTATTTAAAGATCTTTGGTACTGTGTTTTCTTCTTTAAGCCCCACGAATGAACTGCGGACTTTACATTTAAATTATACTAATTCTACGGTGATTTTTTTTTTTTTTTTGCATGAGAGTTTAGGTAATTTCATTGCTCTCTTTTTAATGGGAAGAAGAAAAAGTGAACAGAAGGAAGGGAAAAGGGGAGAGGGAAGAGGATTCATCGCTCAGATTTTGTTTCCACAAAGTGGTTTCAAGGATAGTAACCTTCGCCTCTGACTTGATCTCTACTTATTGTTAGGCCACTTTGGATCGCTCATGTCCATTTAGCCTGCTCAATTTTTTTTTTTCAATAAGGTTCAAATTCTCCCTGGGAATTTTTAACTGGGTGCCTTTTCTACACCATGAGTCTTTTTACATGCCCTTACACCCTGACACTGGTCACAAAAGCCCAATTTTGGGGAAAGGGGAGGAAGGGGGGAGAATTATACAACCGACGAAGAGGGTTTGATACATTAGGTGAATTGGTCAATAAAATTAATTGATGCCGAAAACCTTTAACTGACTCTCATACCATTCATCACCACAATCATCAGTTTTCCATAAAATTGGACTCGTATGTTCTAATATTCTAATGAAGTCGATTCGTGGGGAAAATCTGGTTCTCTTTTGTTTTTTCTTTTCGAGGGAATATACTGTTCAAGCCCCTCTTAAGCCCTCTCACAAAATTTCAGACATAAATTTCATATTTTGTAAGTACGGAAATTTGATAAAAACAGTTTGGGCTATAAATCTTCTAGCACAGTCAGACCCCTCAATTGTTTAGCAGTTCCATCAGGCGTGAAAGACGTTCTGCGAGTTTACTTTAGGAGGTTTAACAGAGATGTGTCTCCAAACCACAGGTTCTTTATATATTCGAAAGTTTCTCTTGTATGCTTTTGCTTTAGACACACACTAACTGGTGTTTCTTCATGATAATTTTCATTAAAAATATAGTTTAGATGATTAGCAGAATCGCTGATCCAAAATCCCTCACAATAAAAAACATCCCTATTTTTTAGACGAGTCATTAATCTCCTCCTCCTATTAGCGAGTTACCTCCTTATCCTGGGCAACGTTTATTTGGTCCCTGCGGCTGCGAGAAATGATAATAAATAAGACAAAGTTATAACTATAGCAAACACCATTGGTAAGACAGTGCACTATTTTCTGTCTCGTCCGCCTTAATTGCAGCCGTCTTGGATTGTCTAGAGACTGCTATTTCCTTTGCTGAGGAAGAGATGTGGCTTGCCATTTCGTGAAATATGCATGGACCAAACGAACGCATCCCAGGTTTGGGGGTGGATTGCTTTTACTTTTCTTTCTCCATGTAATGTCCCCCAAAATCGCCTTTGTGAGGTTTTGCCATGCGTGCAATGGTATGTGAATAATTAGCATGTCTCTCGCCTTATTGTGTATATAGTCATCTACTTTATATTAATGCTGTGATATCTAGAACGAGACCAAATGTAAATTCGTTTCTGAAATGAAGTGTTGGCATTCCTAAAGGATTCTAAATGCTAAAGGAAATAAAGAACAACACTAACAGAGACCAAGCTATGTAATTTTTTTTTTTTTTTT
>JAWQUT010000137.1:679883-692391 GCA_033807755.1 Ellobium chinense
CTCCTTCCACCCACTGCCTTTCTTTTCTTTGACGGAGCGATTTTCTTGTCTTTATTTTGAAGCTCCTCTCTCTGTCTCTCTCCTCGTTCTTCTCCTCCTCCTCCTCCTCCTCCTTGTTCCTCTCTCTCTCTCTCTCTCTCTCTCTATCTCTATCTCTCGTTAAAATTTACTTTTTTGTTCGTATGCTGCAGCTCTTAAAGAATATGTCTGTCTCAGAGACCTGAATGCTTGTTGTGTTTCAGTCCTATGTAAAAAAAAGTCTACTTCATCCAGACATTAATATCATTCATCTCTCCAAAAGGCTCATCCAGCTATCAGTCAGTTGAGTAAGTAATTTATCTTTCGGTCAAAGGATCAATCAAGCAGTCACCAATTCAATTGCCATCTTTCGTTAAAATTCGCCCACAAAGGCTAAACATGATCGTACCTGAACAACCTCGATGATTTCAATGTTTCCATTTCCTGTAGAGTAGAATAGAAAGCAACTGTTTTAGTCATGAGTAAAGGTTGCAGGAGCCTTACTGGTAAAAAAAAATGACTATCAGAGTCGATAGTAGCAGAGATTGTGTAGACATAATGGTATAACATGAAACTACACCGCAAAATTGGTGAGATTCAGTCTTGATTTGTTAAAAAATATAATTGTTGCAGGCAGTGTTCCCCAATGGGTTCAGCGGATTCCATTAGTGCTGCCAGTGATCCGCAAAAGGAGGCCAAATGTTTAATTCCTTTTCATTATTTTAAAATTATGAAAAATCTAAATAAAGGACCCCCACAGTAAATAATTTGAGCATTGTAGTGGCACCAGATCTGCAGACTAGTCATGGCCATCTCGGAACGTTCCTGTGGTTCGAGGAGAAATTTTTATTAAATGGCTCAAAGAGGCTTTTACAGTTTGGCTCCTGCAGCCTAAAAAGATTTTTGGCACAATAATGTTAAGTTATATCGCCACAACATCAGTTGCGCCATTATATTCAACTAGATTTAATCACTCCTTTAAGTTGGATGAGTTAAAATGCAGTTTAATGGGGGGTGCCATGCCATAAAGCGTCTATTTTTAGTTTCAACTTTCATGTATTTTCCGACCTAATACAACCTACAGTGATTAAGCAAAACATGCGAATAAGTGGATGGTGAGTCCGTTTGGTTATCATTTTGGCGACACTGATTCCTTTGGAACAAATGCTTTATTTGCACTTTCATAGAATCCATGTTAAAAAAAAAAAATTCCTTAACAGCAGCGCGGATCAGTTTGGACGGGTAAGAGACAACAAGGGTTTCATGAAGTCATAAACAGGGGCATAACGTCCATGTAATCTATGAATCTGAGATACCAACATGTTTATATATTTGTTTAATAAAATTTAATTCATATTAAATGTTTTCTAAAAATATTCAAAACATCACCTCCGTCCTATTTCACCTGAGAGCGTTTTACAAGCATTGGCAATACAAGTTCGTCAACGGTGGTTGATTTTCTTCACCAATAATCTGAAAGCCTATACACAGTCTCACAGATTCAGGGCTCCCATACCCTCATTGCAATAAGTATAAAAGCAATGTTAAGAGAGAACATTTTAAGAGAAATTACCAATAATCTGAGAGAAACAAAAATGCTTATCCGCTTTTATGGCGATGTTTTGTTGTTTCTTTTCATGCAACATCCTTTCCGTGCACGACCTCCCGAGTTTTTTTTTTCTATCGGCGATGAGATGTTGGTGGTCTAGATTGTATTAGGGTTGTCGGATTTAGCTCTTTTTGAGCCAGATACCAAACTTTGACCTTTTAAAAGCCATTGACGACTACCAAACGGAAAAATGATAAATATAAATGCTAGATTACCAAAAAATTATTTTCGCGATCTCTCTGGTCATATAGAGGATGTTATTATGAATGCGGCTATACATTATACCTATAGATTGCTTGCATCTTGTACAAGTAGCTGTTTTCTCTAAATTTGCGAATTGAACTTGGCTTGCTAAAGTTACTTCCGGCACAAAAATGTTCGCTTCAGTTTAATGTGCGATAAAGACAGTAAACCGAAGCGGAAAAGACAAAAATTAACAGAAGAATACTTAGGAGTCATGACCCAAGTGTGGCCCAGCCCCTTTAGAGTGTCAGGAAGTCAAAGGGCTGAAACACTTGTTAGACGTGGGTAATTTTCTCTGAAGATCTTCTGTTGCCTCGCTCTCCAAGTAAGAGAGTTTCCTATCTGCCTAGTTGGCCTGAGTGTGTACAGCCATGCGGATAGAAAGTAGGACAGCTTTTCGATTGTTTGCATTTATCAGCTCGTTTTTGGTACAGGCCTGGACTTTAGAACACACACTAAAAGAAAAAAGAAAAAAACACGAAGAAGAATATGCACCACAAATTTTCGCTTCAATCGGTTGTTTTGTAACGTCACAGCAGATTATTTAAATAAAAAGTCTCGAGTAGTTATTAAATGCATCCCTTTTTACTCTAGAAATAGAAATAAAAAGGAATATAGTAGATAAGGCCATTACGCTCTACCTTCTTACATGGGATAGAGGAGACACAGAGACAGAGAGAGAAAGAAAGAGAGAATGAGAGAGAGAGAGAGAGAGAGAGAGAGAGTGAAGAAAAAAAGATTTCAAGTTTCAGACGCTCTCACAATTACTAGCTAGACTTTGCGCAACACCATATCGTCAAGCTAATTCCACATTTGCCTAAGTTTTGTTTTTTGTTTATGATTTGAGTTATTTGTATTACCGTGGTCCTTCATTTATCTTCTTTTTTCTATTAAAACAATGTAGAGTTTTCGACTTGTTATTATTCCCAATTTTACAAGCTAAATTACATTTGTCTCACTATTTTGCTTTGAGCAGCAGGCTAAGAGCGATCAGTTTCTCAAAAAATGACTCAGACAAATGTGGAATGAGAGTGACAATGTAGCAAAATGGACATGGAAGTCAACCCGTTAACATCAGCGAGCAAAGGGAAGCAACAGCGATGTCGTATGAAGATGGAAGCCTCACCACTGAGATCATAAGACTTCAAGAACGCTCCTGCTTCGGAAGTCGTCAAGACGCCATCTTTGTTCGTGTCCACGGCTGTAAAAATGGCCTCTGCATCCTTCTCCCGGCCCAACTGGCTCTTAGTCCAAGAGGCCAAGAAGTGTGACCTCCTCACAGAGCCATCGGCTGAAATAGATTTTCACGAAACTTTCGTACAGTGCCGAATTACAGGATATTCAAACTTGGGCTACGTTTGTTAGGTCGAGTATGAATTGATGTCATTTTGAGTCTGATAAGGGTGATACAGCCAATAAGCGGAGTCAGCTGTTCGGGGGACGGCTCTTTCATTGTCAATATGACGTCAATTCATACTCAAAATGACGTCAAAGAAGACCTAACAAACGTAGCTTTGATGTCAATGACACAAGTTATTTACTCCCTAGTGTTCTCAGTTCCCCAACACAGGTATGATTGGTTAAGCAGGAAAGATTCGCTGTTTTAATGTTGACTCAGATTAACTTTGTTGGGAAGGTTTATCTCACATGGCTAATAGTTGTATACAGCTGGTACTGGAGTATATATTACATGTACATGTGTCTTGATAATTATAAAGTGTTTGATATGATCAAACAATATTTTCACGCCTATTTACGTTCTGCAAGCATGTTAGTATTAAACTACTAAGTCATGCACGATACCGAGTTAAATTGTGAATTACAGGATATTATAATATGTAACATCACTGACTTACAATATTCAAGCTCAAAAACATCCTGAGTAAACTAACACTATTCTTGATGTTCCTACCTTTCTCGGGAAAACCACTGTGGCTTATGAAAACCATATTAAACCTCTCTTCTCTTTCAAATCATAAAGAAATGTTTCTTTTCTGAGACAGTTTACAAAGTTTTAATTATGAACCTTCCTTTTTGTGTGAACATTTCAAATTATAGAGTACGACTGCGCTTATTAGTCGACGAATGTGACAGCCATTACCAGAACATCAACACTGTGATTGGCATGCTACATGCTGCCACAAGGAGCCAATGGCTCGTGGTAGAAAAGGACTTAGAACTGGCATGCTACATGAGGTGCTGATTTTCTTGTTTGGTTTTTTTGCTTGCTTGTTTTATGTCAATGCTGGTTTCGTTTCTTCTGTGGGTTTATTTTGTGGTCTGGACGGGATGGGCCGTGACACACTGATAGAGATCTGGAAGTACTCTATCACTTTCTCTGTTCAGGGTGCATGAATTCATTCTGGAATAGGTCAGCTTCACGACTTTGTTTACAAAAATTTGCCAGACCTCAGGGATTTGACCTTTTAACTATCAGCATGGGCCTCTGGATAGTCTCATGATATTGTCCGTAAGCCATGCTTACACCTGAATCTTAATGTAACGCATCTTAGGCTGCTTGGCACTGACACTGCATACATCTGGCTGTTTGATTTTCTCCATGGAGACATTCCGGACTAGAGCTTAGTCTACTTAGTTGGGGGAAATATTAGAAAAGATAAAAGCTCACATGCGCGAGTTCCTACGCGATGATAATGTCTAGGAACTGTCCTGGGTTTGCCTTTTCTTACCTGACCCTACTTCATATGATGGAAACACTCAGTAGTCACACGCTGCGTTCCCTGCCTGCGTGGGAAGAATACACGAACGGTAGCCTACATGCCAGGATGTTGATGTTGTACCCAAATAACTCTATCCTTAGCCCTGCCTCTAACCCTAAACCAAGCACTAGGCGAGAGTGTCTCGGACTAGATAAGAGGCCGACGAAATTTGCCGAAGTTCCGGGGTTTGATTCGAAATACAAAGCAAAAATCCAAGTATACCTGTTGTATCCAATGAAGAGAAGAGTTTTGGGTACTCCGATGGTTGTAAGTCATCGTCTGTGTTGGTATCTGTTCGTAAGTAGAGCACAGCGAAGGAACTCTCTCTGTAGATCTGAGACAATGTTTTAGTTGAAGTTTCAAAATAACGTGCAGGGTTATCTTTTTTCCAGTCACTTCTCGTCAGCCTCAAACTATATCGGCATCATCATCATCATCATTATTATCTTCATCATGATCATCATCGTCATTGTAAAATAATCGAAACTTTCAAAACACTACTTCAATCCGACCAACTTAAATGACAATTTAATAAACACTAAAGGGTAAAGTAGTCTAAATGATTCGGCAAAAGCCCTCTTCAGAAGAAATAAAATGAATGAATGAAATTTTAGTGAACGCAGCCATATAAAGAAGGTGAAAAGTTAAAGAAGATGTATTGCTAGGTAACCTAAAAATCAGGTTTAGGTCAAGGTTAAAATTATAGCGGAGGTCTCCATCATCATCATTATCACCATCATCGTCGTCGTCGTCGTCGTCATCGTAGCAGTCTTGATAATTATCATCATTTGAAGCAGTGAGGACAAAAACAACACCACATAAGGACATGTCATAATGAACACAATAATTCTACCTCCTGCCATTTCTGGTTAAACTCCTCTGCCTCCACTTGACCATCCCCATTAAGATCAAACCTGAAAGATGAGCAAAACGATCATATCTGTGAATATCTCATAATCCTAGCAATACTAAAAAAAATTGCGAGAGGCAGGTATGTTTGAGATCCATCCAACATCTGAAGCCACCTGAATCATAACAGTACAGCTGCTAGGACCGAAAAAAGGGGCGAATTCTACACTTTTTTTTAAAGCTTTGAAAAGTGGTACAATGGCAGACTGACACGTGCCTCGTATTTTTAGATATATAGATCCCAGCCAGGAGTGTACCTTGTTAGCAAAAATCCGGCCGTTTCTAACATGACCGTGAATGCTATAAAGTCCATTTGTTTCATTTCCGAAAAAACTTGCGTAACAAACGTAAAACTTTACTGGAACTGCTCACCTTTACTTCCCATCCACCATGTCTCACCTGATGTAGGTAGGTCTAACATCCTCGTTTGTAATGACGCCGTTGTCATTGAGATCAGCCAGGAAAAAATACGCCGAAGCCATCTCTCCAGACTGGCCAACCAGCTCTTGCCAGAAGGAGGTGAATTCGTCACGGGTTACTTGATGGTCACCTGAGAAAGTTCCGGGGAAGATTAGATGCTGGTGTTGATGAATTTTCTCCTGATGCTGTTTGTCGTTATGAGGATGATAGGAGCGGGGCTACGTTTGATTGGTTGTTGCAATTTGACCAAATGGGAAGCCACACCACGTCCTTAGCAAAAGATGTAGTAGTCTCTAGGCAAGCCAAAATGGCTGCGACGAATGCGGAAGCGACAGGAAACAATACTCTGACTTGCGTCTGGTGTTTGTTATACTTTTATCTTTGCCTCATTCACTAGCATACAGATCACCGTTGATTCTTGCCATATCCTCCTCCGATACAAAGCTGTTGATTAGATATTCCACAAACAAACTTGAAAACGTATATGGTTGCCGCCATGTAGACGAGCGTTTTCTTCCGGTTTACTCAAATGGAACATTATTTCTAACAAACTCCTGACAGGTATGCATCCTTCCTCACCGTGACTGGCGCGCACCAACCAAAATAAAGATTTGTTCACAGAATAAGGAAGAGGTGTGGATTCTCACTTTACCCAATAGCAGTGACCAAACAAACGTAGCCCCTAATATGAGATCATTTGAAATAGGAGACAAAGTCATTCTGACCAGCCTTAACCGGCCGCGCTGAGCAGCCAGAACTTGCCGCGGTATGATGTCCTGGTTGTGTCTACATGAACAGCCATAATATTACTATCTCTCATAATGCAGTGCGTTGAGGTTACTTCTCAATATAGGTCGTTGTTTGCCATTTTTATGTTAAGCTTAGGACCAGTACTGTTGTTTCAGCTATTAAGAATGGATCTGAATAGCAAACTTTTAAGTCGCATAAGAAGAGCCTTGCTCGCGTTCACGACTACTGAATTCAACGGTGGTGGTGGTGGTGATGGTGGTGGTAGTGGTGATGGCATTAATAGTCATAGTAAATGTGACAACAATGTTGGCAGCTGTGATGATGATGGGAAATTATAATGATGGTGGTAGGTGTGGTGATACTGAGGTGATGGTGGCTAACCAGTGAGATGGAGACAGTTGCATTGATGGTGGTGATCACAACAGTAACAAGAATGGTGGTGCCGTTTCGCTGTTATGATGGTCGATTCCATTGCTCATCATTTTGATCAAAGCCTAATAGAAAGCCTGATAGATTCACAGTGATGTAGCTACATCTTTCAAGATCCTTGCCAGCTTGTAAAACATGGAATTCCCTTTATGTACATATTCATCATTGCCACTCTTCACTCCTTTTCCCCACCTCTCTCTCTCTCTCTCTCTCTCTCTCTCTCTCTCTCTCTCTCTCTCTTTCTTTCTTTCTTTCTGTCCCTCTATCTCTCTCTGCCTTTGTCTCCCTATCTCTCTCCCTCCCCCTCTCTCTCTCTCATTCTCCCATGCTCCTTTTCCATTTGTATCAAGGCCTTGGTAGCCAGTGTACAACTTCGATTCTGTTTTGTAACTATCCCGTATTTAAGAGCTGTGCCAGTTGTGTATTCCTGCATCAGGTAGATCTGCCTACATCGCGAACAAATTAATGACCTCTCTCTCTCTCTCTCTCTCTCTCTCTCTCTCTCTCTCTCTCTCTCTCTCNCTCTCTCTCTCTCTCTCTCTCTCTCTCTCTCCTGTTTCTTCACCATTTTTATCGAAGCCTTGGTAGACAGCAAAGAGTTCGGGCTCTGTGATGTAACCGTCCAAATCCTTGTCGGCCTTGTAATACAGCGTGTTGATCATCCCATACATATCCATGCCTGGCACTGGCGGACTGTACGTGAACCAGAAAGGACAATCTTCATATTATACAAAGGACAGTACCCGCACGTCTTCATTATGTGATTATCTAGAATTGCGGGCTGTTTACAGATTAGTACGTCTGAACTTACACTGCGGTCAACTTTTACGGCATTCTTAAATCTTTTCGATTTGTTTGACTTATAATGTACGTCCTAAATCTTTGATCCTCACAGAAACTGGACGGATCTAAACGTCGCAGAAGTAGCATTTCCGAAAGAACAAGGTCGCAATATAGCATTGATTTTGTTCCACTTTAAACAAATCGAAAAGAGTTAACATTTTGGTTTTTATTTAACCTTGTGCCTAAATAATGGATGTTACAGAGGTGGGATTGTTCTGACATTACGCCTCAGAAATGTTTTCATACTTCTAAAAACGTCAGGGCATTTTCACAAATAAGATTAAGGTAATAGAAAATAACATGATAATAGTAATAATATTAATAATAAAGACTTAATGATAGTCAAACTGATAACAATAATACTAGTAATAAATACTTGTATTGTTGTCTGGCTTTGCATATCCTCCTCATTTTTGGTGCAAATACACTTCCAAAACGGATTCCCATGAAACGCTATCAATCAAGAGTTTAAAAAACAGTACAATTTCTAACTGGTTTCCTATAAAGTATATCTGTCATGGGTAAACAAGGCGGTAAAATGCTTAATTCCATTAACCTCTTATATGAAGAGTCAGCAGATGATCCAAAATGTTCATTCTCACTGGACTGTTGTCTATGAAGCGTGAAGAGAGTGTCCACATATATTTTTTTTCTAATCAAGAGCAAAAAATGAAACATACCTTTGACCACATGTCACTGCCAGGATGCAGACTAGAACAGGAATAATCTCTGACTAGAAGAATGGCAAAAAGTATCAGTTTATATACCATATACGCAATGCACGTGTAACCTACGACCATTTTTTTGTAACTCAAAAGTAGAAGCCTTCATTGCTCAGTGAGGATTTGAAGTGAAAGAAGGTTATCAAAAGAAGTGAATGACTGCTATGGCGCGCGCGAATTAGTGAATATACACAATTACAGCAGCCAAACGAATCTTTGAGACAATTATATCTTTTCTTGAGGCTTCAATTTAAAAAAATAGTGGCAAAATGTCAATCATCACCACCATCATCATCACCATCATCATCATCATCATCATCATCATCATCATTGTTCAAAAAGGAGAGACATTTAAAACACTACTTTAATCCGGCAATTTTAATGAAAATTTGATAAACGCTAAAGTGTAAGTCTAAACGTTTTGGCAAAAAGTCCTCTTCCGTAGAACTAAAATAAATAAATTCATCACCATCATCATTATCATCATGATCATCATTATCATCATCATCATCATCATCAGCATCATTATCATCATCATCATCATCATCATCATCATCATCATCATCATCACTGCGGTAACCACGGGAAACTACCAAAATATTAGTAACACTTTATTTAACGCGATACGTTAGTTAACGTATGGATTATGCGTATGGCTACTGGTCTTAAGTAATCATTAACTCTTACCGACCTTTCTAACAATATTACTGATTCTCTTTATCTGGTATTTTTGCATGTTAATCCAACATTTTAAAAAATCCAGCGTTTAGGTGCAGTTTTTTTGGATTGGATGAGAAAATACATTAGTGCCTACACTGCTGTCTCATTTTCAGCCCAGGATGGTTATAAACAACTTCTGCATAACCATTTTTTTTCAGTTCTTGCTATCTCTGCTTCCAAACAAACTCATTCTCATTCACTTGAAACGTCACGAAAAACACACAGAGAAGAACAAGTTTACCATTTTGGAGTCCGAACCAGCAAGTCCATCAATAAAGAGAACGAAAATTTGGTGTCCACATAAGTTCACAGTATTCTACTGTAAACATTGTAAACATTCACTTCAATAATCTTCATAAAATAATCACAAATTGTTTTGTCCAAGCCGCTACACAGACTGGATGGTGAATAACAAGAAATAACCTGTTCCTGTTTGCCCGCTCAGCCAGAACTTATATCTATTATCACAAACCCACGTTCGTAAGTGATTTAAATCTTCCTGTAGCAGCTATTATATTCTGCTCTTTTTAATATCTTTTTATCCCTCTGTTAACTAAGAACAAGAAATATAGACCTATATTATTATTTATGATGTGTTGACTGCGATCCATCAAATGACTGAACTTAATGCTGTGTTATATTTAGTGTGGTTACATTTCACACAATAAGAGATGAATTTCATTATTTACTAGAATGCCCTCATTTTATTCCGGAAAGAAAGGAATACATACATATAAGAAATATTTTACTACATCAAAGATGCTGAAGTATAGGAAGCTGAGGTAATCAGAGAATGCCATGGAACTTAAAAGATTATGTTGCTTTTTGGATATTGTAATGAAATCTTTTGCATAGGCCACTATAATTAAGTCTAATCCGGTTTGCTTGTGTCAGTCCTGTATAGAGTGTCGTCAATCTCTGTGTGTGTGTCCTCCTGTCTCATGCTTTTATGTACTTTTTTGTACAATAATCTTTAAATTAACTTGTTAAACTTGTTGCAAAAAAACATGGTTACGTCATTAAATCAAGCTCTCGAAATAAAAAAAAAAAGCATCAATCAATTTTAAAGTCAGTGTTTCATATCAGTCAGTCATATTTCTGCGACAATGGGAATATGTAAAGCAGAAGTCATGATTGTTGGAGTTATGTCTTGCCATGCCCGGATGACCGTGCATGCATACTAATAATTAAAAGTGGTCCGCGAAGCATGTGAATTCAAAAACCAGAGACGCAATCCTGTAACTTGAATTTGTGTAGTGCAAGCATGAGAGACTTTACACTAAACAGTGAGATGATAAGGTAAAAGTGACCAGAGGGCACCCACCTAAACCAACGGGCCAGGTGTTTATTCACATTGTATGACACACAGAGCATTGATTGCTGCTTAAAATACTGTCGATTAAGCGTAACTGAGAGTTCCTCGGGAACTTAGAGATGTTGCGATTATGCAATAACTTTTATTGAGAATATGCATTACTGTTATGGGAAAACTGTTGCAATTAGTCGACATTTTGTGTCTGTTATATGACGACAAAGTAGAAACTTACACGTTACCTTGGTGTTTGACTAAGCTTGACGGAAGCTATAAAATTATTGTTCACACGTGAAAAAGAATGCATAAAAAGCGTCATTAACAAACAAAAATGGAAATGAGAGAGACGTTTAATATTTACATGTATTTAAAGCATAAATTCCAAAGGTTTAGCACAGTTTTGGATTGCACTGTGAATGCCAGCCATTGGTCAGACAGTCTTACATTCAACTCGTAAGGACGATAAGTGAAAAATTAGTACAGCATGTGACACTACCTACCAACTGAACCCATCAATTAACACTATAATCATTTCCAGCCACAACAAGAGCAACATTTAGAAACCTAGGGAGGGGAGGGGAGAGGAGTCCTTCCTCAGTTTACCCTGAAAAACCAGATCATTAACGGTTACAGTAGCCTAATTTGTCAAAACAAAAATGACCTATCAGCGTCAATAATAACAGAGTAAGAAAATATGTTTTTTGGACAGCTTTGGTAGAAATAATCGTAAAATATTAAAACCACACTGCAAAGTGGGAAACATCAGTCTTGAATTTAAAAAAAAAAAATTTGTTTCAGACATTGTTTCCTAGTGGCTTCAGCAGATTTCATTTGTAGACTGCAAAAGAAAGCCAAATGTTTAACCGTTTTTCATCTAAATTAAAAGTGTGAAACATCTAAATGAAGGACCCCGCGCTGTCAACAATATATTATTTTAACGTGAGCACAGTGATGGCATCAGACCTGTAGACTAGTCTTGGCCATCTCGGAACGTTCCTGTGGTTCGGAGAGAACATTCTTAAATGCCCAAAGAGGTTTTTCAAATCTGGCTCCTATAGCCTAACTTGTGTTTCGCTCTTTTTGCCTGTCGATTCCAAAGAGCTTATTGAAAACAACCCTGTACTTGGAACTCATAGTGTGGTAGATGAAGATGTTTACAGAACTGTTGACAGCTGCAAAAACGAAGATAACGGCCCAAGACAGCGCGAAGATATGCTCATATTGTCCAGTGACACTGTACTCCGGTGACAGAAGAAGGATCAAGATGATGTTGATGCAGGTGGGCAGGAAACAGACTATATGAATACTTGCGATAAAGGACACCATCTTCACCACTCTCATGTCGCGAAGTGTAGAGGAAGTTTCCTCGGCTGCGGAAGCAGAAATGCCCGAAGCTGTCTTCCGCCATTGCGAGATGGTAAGTAGGTTACGGACTAAGACGAGCGTAAAGATGATGACCATTGGGAAAGAGCTGAGCGTAGTGAAAGCTGAGATGGAATACGAAATGCTTTCCAAATATAGTCCGTTCTCCAAGTACACTAATCCCAGCAAGGTTTTGTTTCTCGCGGCGATAAACGTGGAGCCAATGCGTATAGTGAGGAACGCGGGCAGTGTAGCCACAATAGTAAAGAGAAAGATGCTGGTAATGATAAGGGTGGTCCTCTTGGCGGTTATGATGTCCTTAATCTTCAGAGGGAACACGATGCAAAGGCACCTCTCGAATGTGATGTAAGCAGTGATCCAGCAGGTAATTCTGGAGAAACAATCCTTGGGCAAGCCTGTTGATGCGAGGGAGGGAAAAGGTGGGGGGTGG
>JAWQUT010000137.1:692511-703448 GCA_033807755.1 Ellobium chinense
GGGAGGGGGGGGGGAGAAGTTTATTTGATCAGTTCAACGTACGGCTTCAGGGAGATATTTCACTTGCATATATTGAGATTACATAATTATTGAAGTCTTTATAGGAAGAAAGATCCTATTAGCCTCTTAACTAGGGTGACCTGTGGGCTGCACCGCGGTTGAATAACAATGACTTTGTTATGTGTTTCATTTGTAAAATTAAGAACTTGCCTGTATGATGTGTACCTATTGTTCTAGGTTTTTGTATCATGAATGAGATGTCTAACACTGTATGGTATTGTAACCAAAAAGATAAGATAAGAATAACTTTATTATCCATAACATGGAAAATTGGCTTGGTTGCAGTACACATGTACACAGTAATAATAATAACAGTACTTATATGAGATCATGACATTGCAAAAGACAGTAACACTCTCCGCACTCATCCAGACGTCCAGAAACGTGACATATAAAAGTTCGCGGTATTCACAACAACAAAAAAAACACTCACTCGCCAAACTCGCTCACTTAGACTCCGTGCTCTCTCCTTAATAAAGTATAATGTGCATTGTGCTTCACATTTGCCTACGAGGTACATAAAAGTTCTACTTTTGTATAATTTTCACCAGTTCACTTTATATTACAAACTATTCAACAACAGCAACAACAGCAACAAAAAAAACATACCTTTTCAGCTCTATTTCTCACATGAAAACAAGGCATGTATTTTATTTAGAGGAATTTACCTGGTGCAGATAACTCTGACATTAAGTTTGGGCAAAACATCTAGCAGAATAATGACTTACCTGCTGTGAGATGCTGCACCTGCACAGAGTCAAATGGTATGTCCAAGTTCCGGAACAGCGGGGTCATACAGATACACATCCAGATCTCAGTCAGGGCGGAGCCTAAGTCGGACACTGAAAGTCCTAAAAGGCTGATGTTTACTGAGTCATTCAAACCCTGGGGGTGGGACAAACATCATACCATTGTTGTTTTTTAAAGATAAGGGGTTTGCCTAATCAATAACAGAACTCTCATCCCACCTTTGATCAGGAATAGTCCGATCCAGAGGTGTCCTGGTATGGGCAGAAAAGTATGTCACTATTACTAACCTGCAGTTTCAAAATTAAGTCCTGGCTGTGCTTCCTTGTTTCCCTCTATTCCCTACGTTCTGATCTACGACCGTAGAAAACAAGTCTCGAAGGGAGGAGGGGACAATATTAATACATTGGAAGATATAAGTATTAAACGTTATTGTAAGTAGACTTATATTTTTGTGAGGAAATGAGGTCTTTTTTACTTGAGGGGTTGGCAAATGCAAAATAGGCCCTTCATGTGATAGGTTATTAAATGAAAATGAGGATATGTGAACAAATAGCGTTCATTTTTTTTTTGAGCTTTCTATGATTTTGTTTGAGACACAGAATTACCTAACTAATGGGCATCCGTAGATTTTTTTCTTTCAGTCTCCATGTTTATTTTACTCAATTTTGCCACTTTTAGGCATTTTCCCCTAAGGTATGGTAGCATGGCTGTATAAAAAGTCATTTTCATCTATGTAAAGAAAAGTCGCTCTTCGTTTATGTTGGGAAAATCATGAAATACAGGATTATAAATCATGTAAAATGCTTGGTTGTCTTCAATTTACCTGTTAAATTATAATATTTATTTCTCTCTCTAAATTGAAAGTCCATATGGAAAGGTAGTGGAAAAATCCCGTCGCTTTAGGGGAAAACCACATGACCAAAGTGGCAACACAGCTCCTTTATTTGTGTTTCTTTTCCTCTCTTTTCCAGACTGTTTTAGTTTCTATGTTTTAACATGACATTTCATCAACAACTGTTCACACCAATCCCTTGCAATATATTACACTGACCTGTTTTACGAAGATGACTATGTTGATGGCATTCGCGATGATCCCAAAAGCACTGATCGCGGCGGAGATCACACCATAGAAGAAAATTTCCAGCCATCTAACAACACTGTCACTGATAAACATCTCATCTCCGTTCTCGTCATAAGGGGCAAACGAATGCAATGTATTCCTCTGGCCATCGACATTGTCGAAAGGGGCAGTCGAAGACACAATGGCAGTTTCCATAACAATCTCAATGTTGTTTTAAGCCTAAAAAAAACAAGATGTAGAAATAGTTAAATGAGAGTATAATATCATTAGTCTCTTTTTGCTGTTTCTTCGGTGCTTTTGAAGGGCTGCAAGATGTCTCTTCTGCGCGCTGCCTTACAATGTAGAGAAGCGCGGCTGAATGGTTGTGGCGTTGGATTCAAGATCTAAAGGTCGTGGCTTCAATTCCCGATCACGGTCATGTTGTAAGTGCCTTGGGAAAGCATTTCATCTATATTTTCCTCAGTCCACCCATCCTCAGCACCACCAAGTGGCAGCGGCATACTCCTCAGGGAGCTGAGAAAGTCTCAGAGTGATCTGGCCTGCTGGGGGAATAATATTGCGAAGTCACGTGAGCGGGCACTAGCCTGGATCCGAGACTTACAAACCGCATTACCATTAAATATTCGCTAGCAATTAAGTGCTGTAAGAAAATCATCTTATCTGTAGCTCTGAACATGAAATGTTGATGACTCGGGCACAAAACCTGAGCCTATATAATATGTAGATTTTACAAAAGGAAAAGAAAATTATATAACTAGCTTGAAAATGGGTTATTAATTAAGTCTGAAAGCAAATAAATAAAAGAAATTATAGTTTACATCATGCTGTAACAAGACACAAGCTTGTCAGGGATCAGTGAATCAAGACATAATCACAGTATTGAAGGTTTTTTTTTCTCTTATAGAGGGAACATAGACTAGGTGGTTTGTGCTGTTCTTATTTAAATCTGAATCCCCTTACGCTATTTACCGGGTTGGATGATTTGGGCCAACCATTGTAGCAGGCCTGTGGGATGGATGACTTTGTTCCCGTTATCTTGACTTACGACGCAATCCTTCATTTATGGGTTGGAACGCTGTCGTTTGCCCCCCAAGTTTTACTCCATTCCCTGCTATACATATGTAGTATAATGATAATGAATTATTTTTTTTTTAAATAAATGTCGACGTCTATGTTGATTTGGGTTGAGTTATGCCTTTGACATGTTATTCGGAATAACGTGAAGCTCATTCCACACTGGCCTGTCTGTTTTTTTAATGATTTAAGTTGTTAATATTGCTATGATCTTCCATTTAGCTTCGTTTTCCTGTTAAAACGAATGTAGAGTTTTTGACTCCTTATTATATTCCAATTTTACAAGCTAAACCACATCTGCCTGATTCATCTGTATACTGAGGTTACAAACTGCTGAAACGAATACAATACTGTAAACTCTTTTCTTTATATTTTTGCTTTCTTATTTCATTTTCTGGTGCTTTCTTCACATAACTTCCCTCATTCTTTGACTGACTATTTTCCCAGACTCTTTGTCTTACCTTCCATGTGGACAAGCGGGTATTTTATAATATACATATATGTATAAACGAGGAAGACAACGTCTGCAGCGGATTTATCGAATTGAAGCCGGATATGACAAAAGCTCTCCTGAAAAAGCTCCAAAGAAGAAAGGAGAGATCAATCATATCAGCATCATCTCCTAGACAAGGAAGTTTTGTTGCAGGATTTGCGTTTAAACATTGGCAGAATCAGTCCCGAAAGAAGCTGCTTGAAACGGAGGATGTAAGAATAGCTACTCTGGCATCGTGTCATGACGCAAGAGTCATTTTCTAATAATGGTTTACCATTTTCTCCTGGTGACAACAACGTGCCTGCCATTCTAAGGTAAATCGTTTAAGTAGTCGAGTAAAACAGCATTTTCGACAAATCATTTAAAATTTTACAGTCCTGTAGAGCTCTCCTTAACTTCCATGTAAAACAAAAAAAAATAAGTAAACAGCAATCTCAATGCTAGGCAAACATATTATCTTCCATGTCAGGTGTTTGGATTTTTTTGCGCTACATTGTATGCTATACGTTGACTTTGACAGGTGCTATATCTGATTCAGTGACAGAAAATATTATGGCCTTTATTTTTTCTTTTCTTCAAAGAAAATATTTGAGTATTGTGTTTACTGATATATTCACTTATTAAATGATAATGTCTACGTGATTATAATCTTCAACAGGTAATGCAGATTGCATGTTAATTTGTTCTGTCTGAGGAGCTATCTGTCTAATTTATCTTGAGAGACAGCACTTCCGAAGTTTAAACTACTAAGCCTTGAACTGAAACCAGAACTTTCTTCTGCTTATAATAGTACATTGTGTCCGAACAGGTCATGGGATACATTAAATAAAACCCAAAAAAATAAAAAGTGAAACATTAATGACACTGTGTAATTGCAGTGTCGTGTAATCGTACCTTTCCTTTACTCCCTATAATAATGATTAAGAGAAGTTATTTGTAGAGTCTTCAGTCTACGGAAATATATCATAAATGGCTTCCTCACCGTTTGTCCTCGGTATTATTATGTGAAGAGAGTGGCAGTGAATCATATTTGCTCAGAAATTATCCTTTGTAGTGAAATAGGACCTTCAAATAATCATCATACGTCCAATAATCTTATTGTTTAATAATTGGCAGACTGCGTTGTGGTAGTGCCCTCTGAAAATGTCACCAAAGTTCAGTTGCTTGAGATGTGAGCTGGATATTGATATTCAGAATTGGGCGGGAAGAGTATGATAAAAGAAACATTAACCTTTCTCTCAAAATATAGATATGTGAGGAATGCACTCATAGGTAATGGACATTGAAATTCAGAAAAGGACAGTAAAAGTAATATAAACAAATATAACCTTTCTTTCATAACATATTTTAATAATGGAATACACTCATAGAGTTTGAAAATTGAAATTGTACAGTAAATATGATCAAAGAAATATAACCTTTATTTCAAAACACAGGTTTGTGATGGACTATACTCATAGGTCATGAGGTAGTACAGTGAACCCACCCCATTAAAATTGTTTTGTTGGGTTTTTTTTGGGGGGGGAGCCCAGCAACACTCTTGATTTCTCAGCTACAAATTGAAATTAATAATTTCCGTTTCCATTGTCAGACCGTTCTTTGGGTTTTTTGTAACTTATTCCCGCTTCCAGCAAAACCCTAAACGTAAGGCTTAGCTCCGTTTGTACGTCCAAAAAAGTGGCCATAGACCACTTCAGGCTATCGTTCCGATTTTATTGTTATTGATTCACATCGATTAAAATATCGACCTCCTTTTTGATGGACAGACTACGTCAGTCTGTACTCTTTGTAACAAAAGCAAACTCTACAATGAAGTTTTTAAATACATTTTCCAAATGTATGCACAATTATATTGGATATCCTTGCAGTGCATACAACCGCAGACGTTGGTAGGGCTGGGAAATTATTTAGATAAACCAAAACTGATAAAGAGAAGAACCCATGCCGAAATATTTAAAGGACTATTTTTCCTCAGTACAGTTTCTGAATCAATAGGTTGGCTGGATATTATTATTTTTTTAAGATCTAAAATTTCAGCGTTGTATTCTGAAGAAAGAAATACGTCTGCACAACATCAGAAAAATAAATTTATCTTGGATTAACACATTTAAAAATCTTAGATAAGTTTGATAAAAAATGTTACTCATAACAATAAGTCTGTTGTCGATAATTCATTCGATAGCTCTGGAAAAGTTGCAATTAATGTTCTCACCAAATATCGTATTTTCGCTTTCTATATTAAGGGTTCTTTTTTATTAGGGGCTAAAAGTGAATTAAACCCCCTTGATTTCGAGTTAAGGATTTACTAAAAACAAAAAAATTAAACTGTAGTGTAAGGAAACAGTTTTTCAGAGTTTACCGAGCTGGAGCTTTACTCCCTAGATAAGGGGAAAAATGTTTGTTTTTTTATTTTTTTTAATTCAACAAGAAACGAGCATCAGTCAACAAAATGCACTAAATAATTGGTGAGCACAGTCATGAAAATTAACCGCATCTTCCCTATCACGAAAGTACGAGCCAGTTGAACACTTATTATGGGTCTAAAGTGCGAATGGCAAAAGACAGTTCTGTATGACAGAAACACGTTAGTACAGGCATCATTGCAATTAAACACATGTGCTTTTGAGCTTGAAATGACGCGATCATACAAAATATTCATAAAAATAGAATATTCTGTATGACAGAGACTTTAGTATAGACTTCATTACAAATAAACATAGGTGCTTTTGAGCTTGAAATGACGCGATCATACAATATTCATAAAAATAGAATTTTCTGTTTGACAGAGATTTTTGTATAGGCTTCATTACAAATAAACATAGGTGCTTTTGAGCTTGAAAGGACACGATCATACAATAGTCATAAAAAAAGAATATTCTGTATGACAGAAACACTTTAGTATAGGCGTCATTGCAAATAAACATAAGTGTGTTTGAGCTTGAAATGACGCGATCATACAATAGTCATGAAAATAGAATAAGTCACCACTTAGTCACTAATACACGACAAAGCAATTTCTTATAAAACTAGAAGAAAGAACTTATACTTACGCTGATTACAAAACTAGTAGGCTTTGATTTAGACTTTATGATTCCCACTACTCACAGACATTTCGATTTAAAAAATAAAAACGTATGTCTAGAAATATATCCATCACCAGCAATATATATAATGTAATGTGATTGGCTTCGGCCTAAATAAACTTGAACTTGAACTTGAACTTGAACATAATGACCTCTTTTCCGGTCACGACCGACAGTTTGTGGCGTTTTCCACGTCAATACAGTAATTAATACTTATTTGTTTAATTGAATTCGAAAGAATAATTTCCATGCACAACACGGCGTTTTTGCCACTATGAAGAAGTGTATTTAGGACAACAGTCATTTGCAAAAGTATGGGACCACCCTTGCAAATTAACGAAAATAGTAACTTTTTCCTAGTATTGTACCATGCGCTAGGGTATGGTGCATCATCTGCCTAAAATACATTATAGCATCTCATTTCCGTAATTTCAACACCCTTTGCTTTTTGTTATTGTGACTTTATTCTCCTCACATCACCTTTGTCATACATTTTCATAATGTTTCATGTTTAATAGATCTCATTTATCAGAACTTTTAGTGAGTTACATTAGCTTTGTTACAAAACATCAAAATTTGCAAGGTGCTCCCATACTTTTGCAAATGACTGTAGTGGCGATGCGTGATCTCATATTTTTTTATTGATGGGGTTAATGTGGACTAAGCAGTTATATTTCCCCCGCGGTCATAGAGATAAAAACTGGGCTTCATCACGCCCAGTCTTTCACAATGGGTCTCTTGATTTAATCTTTCTGTTCATTATGTATAGAAATTGTAGAAGATGAATACCATTATTTATTTGAATGTACTCATTTTGGAGAGGAAAGAGTTAGATATTTCTCAAATTATTTCAGACACAACACAAATATGATGAAATGTAGAGAATTGTTAGGAACTATTGGATCAAACAGGTTAAAGAATTTATGTGCATTTTTTTAGGATAAGAGTGTCTCATGTAATAGAATAGCCGGACAGTGTGTGTGTGCCCTCTATTTTATTTTATTTGTGTGTGTGTGAGTGTGAGTGTGTGTGTATGTGTGTGTGTGTGTATGTGTGTGTGTGTGTGTGTGTGTGTGTGTGTGTGTGTGTGTGTGTGTGTGTGTGTTTTACGCCTCTGTATGTTATACTCGTCATATTCTAATTGCTATGTTTCATCTGAATCGTTTGCTCATATGTATACTATGTATAATCTGAGATAATTAAGTTATTGTTATTGTTATAGTTATTGTGTTCCTGCTCTTCTTCCTCCTTCCTTCCTTCCTTCCCTCCCCGCCCCAAAAACATCTTCCATCTCTACAGTCTGGAACTCTCTGATGTTAAAAGTTCATACCGCCAGTCACCAAACACACCAAAAAAAAACCAACAAAAAAAACAAAATAGAAAAATTAACAATAAATCAAGCATCAAACACTTGTCACACGAAATGTAGATTAGTTGAACTAGAATAGTGAAACGTGCAAGAAACTCCAAAGACATTCTTACTGAAACTCCTTGTCGAAATTCAACCGTTTCCAAAGCTTCAAAAATGAAGGAAAAAAAGGTTTAACCTATTTTTATAGGGAAGTAGCCCTCCTACTTTCACGGAAAGTAGTCAGGATGCAATACATTTTGTCCTCTGTGCAGATGCGTCAAACTGTACCGAAAATCAAATTTTGGGAGTTGACGCCCCTCCTCCCCCCCCCCNCCCCCCCCCCAGCCTCCTTCTCTTCCCCTTAAAAGATGGGGCAAAAGAAGTATGCTAACCTCCGTGGCAAAAATAGTCCGAAATTACAGTAGCATTTGTAATATAACACATTCTGTGTATAGGGCCGAAAGAAAAAAAATTATAAGTGCCAGTAATTGCCAGAAAAGGGGAATAACCTAATGCACAGGTTTTTCTAATGCAATATCAAGTGTTACGGGGGGTTAATATTGTAACAGGTCTAGTCCCCAAGTGTTACGGTGGCTAATACTGTGACAAATCTAGTCCCAAAGTGTTTCGAGTGACTAATACAGGTCTGTTCCCCAAGTGTTTCGGGTGGGTAATACGGTAACAGGTCTAGTCCCCAAGTGTTACGGGTGGCTAATACTGTGACAGGTCTAGTCCCCAAGTGTTTCGGGTGGCTAATACAGGTCTAGTCCCCAAGTCTGTAGGGTGGCTAATACAGGTCTAGTCCCCAAGTGTTACAAGTGGCTAATACAGGTCTAGTCCGCAGGTTATACAGGTGGCTAATACAGTTTAGTCTCCAAGTGTGTCGGGTGGCTAATACAGATCTAGTCCCCAAGTATTACGAGTGGCTAATACAGGTCTAGTCCCCAAGTTTAACGGGTGGCTAATAACATGTCTAGTCCCCAAGTGTGTCAGGTGGCTAATATAGGTCTAGTCTCCAAGTGTTACGGGTGGCTTATAGAGGTCTAGTCCCCAAGTTTATGCTTGACTAATTCTGGTCTAGTCCCCAAGTGTTAGATCAGAAACTGTCAGCTTGTGGATAACAACCTGTGATTTTCTGTCTAGGGTTTTAAAAATGAATGTATATTTATTTCTGAAAAGAGGCGAGGATGGTGGCACCATTTTAATAACGCACACATACTGGCAGACAATCTATTCTCTGGTTGCGACTTAGAAATGTAAACACCCAGACCCTTGCCAGCCTGGTGCTGTACGTTATGATTGCATTCTATACCCGCCACTTTCTCTCTCTCTCTCTTTCTCTCTCTATCTCTATCTCTGTCTCTCTGACTGTCTATTTGTCTGCCTCTGTCTCTCTCTCTGTCTCTCTCTCTCTCTTTCTCTCTCTCTCTTTCTCTCTCTCTCTCTCTCTCTGTGTGTGTGTGTGTGTGTGTGTGTGTGTGTGTGTGTGTGTGTGTGTGTGTGTGTGTGTGTGTCTCCCTCATGTTCCTTCATTAATAATTTTATCAAAGACTTGGTAAACAGTAAAGAGTTTCGACTCAGTGACCCAACCGTCCAAATCCTTGTCAGTTTTGTAATACATTGCCTTGATCACATCATACATTATCTTTGGCCGGCATTTATGGACTGAACATGGACCAGACAGGCCATTCGTTTTCTTATCTTTAGGTAAAAGTGAAGAAAGCTTTTAATAATGTCTCAATAATCAGAATAAAACACATCCACCAGAATGGTCACTACCACTGTGCTGGTTCCGTGCAAACATAATTGTTGTGTTGGTGTTAAAGCCAACAGCACCTACTAGCTGCCCATTCTACTTTATTAGGAACCCACCAAACACTACAGAGACGTTTTAGGAACAATAACTTACCGAAAGACGTTAAAATTTCTTGAAATTCGTTTGATTTTAAACCTCATGATGCGGTGATAGTATATATACTACCGTACGCTCGGAACCGTTCAGTGCGGCAATAGTATACGCATCGCTCAACCAACCTCTACATGCGCCCGATCGTATTTATGCAGCCGTGTATCTTTGCAAAGGGTCCTAACCGTCATGTAGTATGCGCTGATCCGCTACAACATTAATAAAACTAGCTACTGGTGTTAAATTAGGAAACCCATATTACCTGCTCCAAAATACAATCTTAGATAGTTTAAAAAGTGGTGAAAATCATAAAAGGATTATATAGCTCATGTTTTCTTTCTTACATTTTAGGACGAATTCTGATAAAATACAAAGAGACAGTGTTGCTTTTAAAGGAAGACTGCACAGTCCTACAGACCATATCAAATCATACGATACCCTATTATTCCAATAAAACAGTCTTTCAAGTGTCTGTCATTATGATATAACGTATTTGCTGGTCCCTGACAACCCACAGGGTTACATTATCAAAAGTCTGAATTGTTACAACCACTGCGCGCGTGGCGGCCATAAGCTTACGTCAAATACGTTCATGCCACATGGCCAAGCTGTCTAGCCAGTGGCCCACAGTGCTCTGCGGACGGGTGATAGCATATTGGTATGAATGTTTTAATTCCTCTGTGGACAGTAGAGAATGCCAAACAAAATCATGCTGAGGCAATAAAAATGCAGAATACATTTTCTGACTTACATTATCAATCTTTACGTTTGAATTTGGAATACCAGAACCTTAATTAAAAGCTGAATAATACATTGTCAGGTAGAGGTGTCTGTAGCTGCTGGAACATATACTACATATTTTCTATAATTATAAATGTTAAAGCTACCTTTTCAGAGAGAAGTTAGAAATTAGTATCAGGTATATGAGTGTGTGATTATCTGGCTTTTCATGCTTAGATCTATATAAAATAGCCGAATCGATTTCATTCTAACTACACGGGAGTTTCTCTACAGTGACATTTATGAGAAGAATGTGATTAAGTGAAGATTTCGGGTTCTTTTTCTATTTTCATCTGAAAAAAAATCTCAGTATCAACACACTCATTAAACATCTGATTAACCTAAGGCATTTTTTTTTT
>JAWQUT010000137.1:715376-766197 GCA_033807755.1 Ellobium chinense
GGGGGGGAGGTGGGGGAGGTGTGAGTAGAAACAGCATGAAAAACATACACACTGTATTTACTTAATCTAATCGTTTCAATAAATTTGAAGACCTCATAAATGTATTTATGGTGCTTGTATGAGTAAAGTAAAGATGACTCGCATAAGAATTACCATGTTTCATACATTATTTACTATCTACGACTTTGCTTCTCGAATGAATGCGACATGAGTCTTAGATGTAGGTAAAAAAAGGAATTTGTTACGTGGGGTCCCTGCACTTGCACAGACTCAAATATACGGAAAAAGCGGGTCCATGCAGAGACTCGTCCAGATTAGAGTCAGGACAGCGATGAGGACAGACACTGCAAGCCATTCAAAACAGTGCCATTCAATAGGAATATATATCATTTTTTTAAAATGAAGGTGTTCGTCTAATCTAAAGATTGTATTTATCCATTTAGAAATTTGCCTTGAAGTTGCAGGAGCCAAACTGTAAATTCCTCTTAGAGCTAGCCATTTATTAAAACTTTCTTTTCAAACCTCTCAGGAACGTTCCGAGATGGCCAAGACTAGTCTGCGGGTCTGGTGGCAGCACTGTGCTCAAAGTATATTCTATTTATAGTTGCGGTCCTTCATGTAGATTTTTCACAGATTTAAATTACATGAAAAGGGGTTAAGAAATCTGGCCTTCTTTTGCAGATCACAAGCCCGTACAAATGGAATCCGCTGAAGCCATTGGGAAACACTGCCTATAACAATTATTTTTTTACAAATTCAAAACTAAATTTCACCACTTTTACGGTGTGGTTTCATGTTATAGGATTATTTCTACACAATCTGTCCGGGGACAGATTTTATACTCTGCTTCTATCGACTCTGATAGTCCAATTTTGTTTTACCAATTAGGCTCCTGCAACCTTGAACAAATAGAGTGTACCAAGTAGGGCGAGTACGTAATGACCACATGCCTTCTCTTGTCTATTTTATTGAGGCTAATGGTACAGAAGTTACCGTGTTAGAAGAGAACGTGACATCTCCTCGATCCATTTTTGTAATACAGATAGATTGATCTAACTCTGTATCACTCTTTTCTTATCAAAAACTGTACATCTTTCATCATTTATCTCGAAATGTGCCGCCGTACTTCAGCGAGATGATTGGGAGCTAACGAACTGTGAGCGATACCATTGCTTGTGTCGTCACTAATACAGTAAAACCCTACGTTCTCCCGGTTAGAGTATGATTAAACTTTCTTCTTGTAAGAAATTTCCCGAAATCATGACTAAACGTCTTAAAAAATATATATATGAGAGGAAACTATTACTGATGCATTTAAGCAAAATGTCCAGGCACTGGAGCTTTCCGAAATAAAGATGTAGATGAACAGCCATGAAATAGCCGAAATGCGATACTTTGCTGTATATGAATAATATATATCTAGTGGTTAAAAACCTGGCCCAGATTTATTTGTTCCAACGTGTTCTGAACATTTTTTTTGGTTCTGGGCTAAAGCAGCAATTTCTCTGGAGCTTAAAAACCCGAAAATTCGGTGTCGATAAACGTATGGAGAAACTTTGTGGAAGGACACCTTTATCCGTATGGTAATCAATTTAAGCTTACTAGATAAGCAGTGGCATTTTCTCTGTTTGTTAAAAACTCATTTGTCTACAAGTTTACGTTACATATCAACGAAAACTATGACTCACGTTTTGATAAAGGCAAAAGATGCTCTGAGTATCGATACATAAACTTTCGATTACTTAACAAGGCAAAACAAAAATTCAGGGGGTCAGAAATCAATTCTTACAAACAAATAGGCGTGGACAAACAGACAAAGAGACGTTAAAGATGGGCACCGTCATAAGATTTTTCAATGCTCTGGACGACCTTCTGATAAGTTCTCATATTGTGAAACCCAAATTCTATGTTATCCAGAGCATAGGTACACTTTTTACATGGCATAAAATAATATATACCTACTATATCAATTCCAGGAATGCTATGGAATGGAGAATATGTCATGCCATTCGCTTATCTTTGTGTGCATATTTTACGTCATGGGTGCAAATATACATCATGATTTCAATGGCAGTTTTGAGCTTACCCATCACGTCAGCGATCTGAACTTCAGTGGTGAAGATAATCATAGAACATGCTATAATATTTTGGAATTCCGCATTTCGGTTTCTGAAGATGAGTGAACTTGGATTGCGGTTTTTTTTGTTTGTTTTTTTTTCTACTTCTTTTGCCTGCCAGGCTGAATTGTGTCCATAGTACCTCTTATGTAGGCTGACTTCTCTTTCTAAGTCAGTATCTATATGCCCTAAAAATGGCAAATGTTTCTGTGGCTTTGGATTCATGACAATGCAATGCATGCATGTAGCGTCACAGCCACATATCTTTTAATACCCACCTCCAGTTCCTTTTTTTCTTTGTTTGTTTGTAAGACGGCTTACAAGGATACTAATAAACTTGTATATTTATTTCTACTTTGTTATCCGAGTTCATCACAAAACTGCAGCTTCAAGAAGAAAAAATAAAGACAATTTACTTTATCCTACCAAACTATGAAGATAGCCTTCTTACACACACACACTCTCTCTCTCACTTCCGCCCTACATTCTTTTGCGTCATTCACAACTGGTACTTACTATGTTTATGAAATATGTACTTTAAGAAAAGTAATTACAGTGAAAGCAAAGCCGAAATTATTTTCCTAACACAGGCACGAAAGAAAATATAAAAGCTTAACATTTTAAGGGAATAGATGTTAATAAATTAAACCAAGTATTCCTGCGCCAATTTTCAGAATTAAACTGGAAAAGCTAACGCCCATAAGAAACGAAACTAGCTAACCATCTACACCTACCCTCCTACTTGACATTTCCATTTTAAGAGCAGCTCTCTGTACTTCCTCTAATTTTCTTCTGTTTGTTATACTAGCATCCTCCTGGACCTTTCACTGATCTTTTTGAAGTGACGAACTCTTCAAATTACGCAATCATAAATTACTATTAGAAACGGGGAGATGGGAGGAAAATGAGCTATTAGATAGAAAATATCATTTGCAATGGTTTAGGAGATAAATTTCAATTTTTATTTGAATGTTTTATGTTGTATGTACTACCTTTAAAGCTAAGGAGTTGTTAGAGAGTAGGAGAACAGATATTATGTAGTGTTTAGATTAGCAAACCACATCGAAATTGTGTTGCGAAATTTTTAGTAAGGGTATACAGCTAGTAAGACAAGAACAAGTGCAATGATGAAATAAGAATCGGTGTAAGTGAGTGGTCTATTTTATTGTTAGTTATAAATGTACGAGTGCGGTGTGAACATTAGTAGTCATGATACGTTAATTAATGTTCATATGCTGTATCGTCATATGCTGTATTTTATGCCAATGTGCCATTATTGCGCTCTGGGTTCATCCCAGTGATTATGTTAAACTTATTAAACCTGTTGCAGCATCATCTAATCCTTATAGGTGATACGTCGGCGTCACCTAGGAATCTCTCATGATATCTGTCATCCTTTTCTATATACGATGCAGTGAACTGGGGGGAAAGAATCATTATCGTCTTCAACAATCGTACTGTTTTGCACTAATGTACCGTCATTTGCATTGTGTTCACCAGTATGTTCATCTTCATCTTCAGTCTAATACAACGACTGTTCTTCAACTGATCTTCAGCATAATATTTGTTCTTCAACCGACTATCGATATCATTACTGGTCGTCATTAGCATTGCCTGTCCAAGTACCATTATCACCACCCAGAACTGACTTTTACCGTCATTATCTGTCAACTGGCTATCACTGCTACTGAACCCAGGGGACAGTCTCACTACCATCTTTAACAATCATACTATTTTTCACTGAAGCATAGTCATACACACGATCATCCCAGTCCCATGACTCAACATAACCCAATCCTTTAAGTGACCATTACCGCCACTGCCTTGGCGATCATCACCGCTGCCCTTCAACCGACCACCAGCATCACTGTCCTTCATCTAGTCATCATCACCACTGTCCTTCATTTTGGACATCCCGACCACTATCCTTCAAATGACCATCACAACCATTGTCCCTGAACTGATCATCGCCTTCAGTGTCTTTCAGTTGGCCATCACCAACACTGTCCTTCAACTGACCATCACTAACATCGTCCTTCATCTGACCATCACCACCACTGTTCAGGAATTGACCACAGTCTCCACTGTCCTTCACCTGACCATCAGCACCACATCACATGAACTGACGATCTTCACCACTGTCCCTCAAATAACCACCGCCACTACGATTTTTAAAGTGACTATTATCACAAATGTTCTTCTGTTGACCATCACTGTTCTTCAAGTGACCATCACCAATACCGCTCATCAACTGACCACTGCCCCCGCTGGCTTTCAGCAGATCATCATTACAACTGTCCTGCAACTGACCATCACTACCATTACACTGGCCTTCGACTGACCATTGCCACCATTGGCCTTCAGTTGGTCATCACCACCACTGGCCTTCAGCTGACTATCACAACACTGATCTTCAACTGACCATCACCACCACATCCCTTCAACTGACTATCATTACCATCATCCTTTAACTGGCCATGATACACTATTCTTCAACTGACCATCATCATCATAGCCTTCAGCTAATCATCAATAAGGCTGTCCTTTAACTGGTCATTTGCTCAACTGCCCTTCAATGAACAACACCACTATCCAGCAACTGGCCATCACCACACTGTCATTCAACTGGCCATCAGTTCCATTTTCCTTCATCACCAGCATCACCTCTATACTTCATTTGACAATCACTACATTAGTCCTTCAACTTACCATTACCACTAACATTCTTCAACTGATTATCTCCACCACAGTCCTTCATTTGATATTCCCCACCAGTGTCCACTAACGATCATGGGACTGTTGTCCTTCAACTAGACATCAACGCCATTTTCCTTCAATTTACCTTCACTACCCCTGTCTCCAGCTGACTTTTAGAACCACTGTCATTCCTCTGACTAGTTTTCTGTTTTGCTTTCACATTCAACTTTAGAACCAAATTCCATCAAAACATTTTTGTTAGCATATGACTGGTGCCAAATACTGCCGACTTGAAATCAAGTCGACTACAATGCAGATAACCTACATTACAAACATTAGGAGAACATGACAAGTAGAACTAAAAATACCGTATGCGTAATTTTAATTACTTAGCTCATCACATACCTACTTGAGAGAGAGAGAGAGAGAGAGAGAGAGAGAGAGAGAGAGAGAGAGAGAGAGAGAGAGAGAGAGAGAGAGAGAGANGAGAGAGAGAGAAAACGAAAGAGAGAGAGAGAGAGAGAAAGGATAGAATATGAATTGCATGTTAATAATATTGTTATTGTTTGCTCATGTACAACAGGTTGTTGTCGAGCTTAAATAAAGTTATTGTTATTGTTATTGGTACGCAAAGAGATGTCACTGGTGGTGAAACATCTAATGACAAAGAGGATCCAACAACATTCTTGTATTCTCACGCTGGAGAAAAAGATAAAGGAGGTGAAAAATTCTTCCTCAACTTGAGAATAAAATTATCAGTTTACTGTTACTAATCTTTGTCTGTTGATTCTGAAGAGTTTATTAAATACAACTTTAAATTTGGAGCTCATGGTATAATAGACAAATATATTTACGGAACTCTTAGTAGCTTCCAAACTGATGACAATAGCCCAAGATACCATGAAAGCATTTTGAAATTGTCCACCGTGGTTATACTCCGGAGAGAGAATAAGGGTCAAAATGAGATTAATGCAACTCGATGAGAAACAGACAATGAAAATGCACGCGATAAGAGATACCATCTTGACCACTCTCTTGTCCCGAAGTGCAGCTGAAGTTTCTCGGGCAGCAGAAGCGGGAATCCCCAAAACTGTCTTGCGCCACTGGGATTTGGAAAGTAGGTTTCTGATCAAGATGATTGTGCAGCTGATGACGACTGGCATAGCGCTCAGCTTGGTAACAACTGATATATAAAATACAGAATGATTAAGCATTGGATTATCGTCCACATAAACTAACCCCAATAAAGTTTTATTTCTTTCAGCTACAAAGGTGTAGTCAAGGCGAGCAGAAAAGAAGATCGGCAGATTAGCGACGATCATGATAAGAAAGATACTCAGTATCAGAATGGTGGTCCTCTTGACTGTTATGATGCTCTTGACCCTCAGGGGGAAGACAATGCAGATGCATCTTTCGACTGTGACGTAGGTGGTGATCCAGGCGCTTATTTTGGAGAAACAACCGTTTGGCCAAGCTGTGGGTGGAAAAGTGAGATTAGAGAACGAAAGCAAAATAAATAAGAATTCTTGTCAGTAATTATGTTTAATGGACTGATCCCAGCCAAGGCTGAGACCGACACCTTCATTTTCGAGACTCCGCCGAGAAGACAGTGCTTTGATTTTTACCGAGGCAGAGATCAGTCCATCAAACAAAAATACTGATGAGGATTCCCTTTCTCATTCAGTAACATAAAAAGAAAGCAAGATATATTATGATTATAGACCTCACATTTTTAATGCTGGAAATCAATTGTGCTGCCCATGAATACTACGGCACCCGGTGATTCTCAGTGTATACTGTGTGCGCAGTTGGCTCCTCAATGTACTGCTCTTAAATGTATGAAAACTGGGTATTCCCAGTAACTATATATTTATTCTCTACCGTGGCGAGTAGTTACAAACGTTTACTTGTTGGTGCGTATGCAATAAAAATGCCCTGGGTGGGGGTAGTCATCCTTGACGAATTGAATGTAGTGTATTTTGATGACGAGAATTTTCTAGACATGAATATAGTGATGTAGTTTAATGAAGTGGAACCTGGAATTCCTTGTCAGTATCTCATGTCTCGGTTAAGCCAGACATCTCATACTAAAAATAGCTTGCTAAGATGAGAAAAAGACATTTTCATCACAATCATTAGTGATAAACTAAATACAGATATTAGATTCCCAGTACAGGAAGTTAAGTCCAAACTGAATTACTTACTATATGGTGTAGATTTTATTTTCTTTTTCAATCACCAATCTGAAAGTATTACTTTACGTAGAGCACTCTCTACTAGAGTTACCAAATTAATATGTTGAACAATAAATTTTTAAAAAGTAGGACTTTTACTGACCCCGTAGTGAAATAGGTTTACAATCCCATACTAGGTTATACATCTCAGTCATAACATAAACACATAGAACAGTACATATTTTACATAATAAATGAAGATATCATAATTGTCTAATACTCTGGATTTTTACTAACGCTTTTGACTGTACATGTAATTTTTTAAAAGTTTTAATTTTCTGTTGACTTTTGTTTTCTAAAGACAGGGTATATAACACGACTATGATCTGATTATTTATTGAGGCAAAAGTAGTTCGTTTCTCATGATAATTCTCTTGTATCTCTGACACCATTGTCTTCCAAAATGTTTGAGGTAAACATGTAGTAAACAGTGGAATTCTGATAACACAACTGCCCTTTTAAATCAAGCTTTTGAGAGTGTGTTGTGAAAGGTTTTGTGTCATCCAGAGTGCTTTTTATAACGAACAAGGCAGTTGAGACTGTTGAATGGGAGTGTGACAAATATGGAACTGTGTTTAGCAATGTTTGTGTTTTGTGTTAAGCAATGTTTGTGTTAACAGAGTTCTACTGTATTTACCTCCTGTAATATAACGAACTTGCACCGAGTCAAACGGTATGTCTGAGTAACGGAACAGCGGGTTCATGCAGAGACTCATCCAGGTCAGTGTGACACTTGAGGCAAGGTCTGACACTGCAAGCCCCAGAAGGCTAACATTTACCGTATCACGTAAACCCTGAGAAAAAAAAACGCAACATCACCATAATTCAAGAATTAGTTTCGGTTTTTCAAAGCTATAAATAATCAAATATTACACTGTTCATTTCAAAAATGAACGGGCCGGAGGTGGGGCGCGGGGGCGGAGGGNTGGTAGTGATCGATAAACACCACTATTTTTACCACTTCCCTTTGAGCTTGCTTGACCTCACTATGCTACGAAAATGGCCGAGGTCAGACTTAGGGCCATATTTGAATAAAGATACTATGTTGTTTCTGATATCAATTCAATTCAATTCAATTTTATTCGATACAAATCCAGATTACACAGTAACATATGGGCCAGACATTGATAATGCAAGGCAGTACAGAGACAGAGCATTATAACTGAATATAATATACTCATAGACAGAACAATACATAGAGAAAACAAGGTCCATGCTGACATGTTAAAAAAAAAAATAAAGTTCACCTTTTTTCCCCGTTAAAATTAAAGTTGCAAATATACACTCTTTTCTGCTTTGTCATAAATATATTTCTTTCGCATTCTCTCTGAAACGATGTGACTTTTGTGAGCCATTTTATATTACTTTGCCTTTTCATCTGCCCATACATATTTCTATTTCTTTCTTTCCTTCTGTATTTCTTTCTTCCTAGTTCTCTCTGATTTATTCCCTTCCTTTCTTTAACTTTCCTCAATTTTCTTTTCTTTTCTTCTCTTTTCCCCTCTTCTCTGTCTTCTATTGTTACTCCGAGTCATCCTAATTTTATTTCCATTTTTCTTTTCTTTTCTTTTTCTGCACTTCTCTTTCCTTATTCATGATATTTGGTTCCCCAACATAGATGTTAGTTTATTGTGATATACTTACCTGCTTCAAAAATATCACTATGTTGGTAAAGTTGGCGAAGATTCCAAAGAAACTGATGATTTCAGTGACGATAACGTAGAATACAATCACTAGCACCTTACGATCATCGTCGCTGACTAGCTTCCTCTGAATTCCATCATCGTCATCCATGGCTTGACCCTTTAAGTTCTTATCCTCCTGTAGGTGTTGTTTAGAGACAAAGGAAAATTCGAGAAAGCAGTTTCCATGTCGATCTGAATTGTCTAGATCTAGTTGTCGCACATTAGAGACTGGGGATGTCTCTTCTGGGTTATTTTCTAAAGACAGTGAGATGCTTCAGCAGGGCGCTGGTATAATAATAATATACGAAATGAATTCCTCCAGTTTTTATCAGAGACTGAAGTCGACCAAAAATAAAAGTGAGTAGTTGATGACATGTTAGTGATAAGCAGTCCCCTTCCCCCCTTCCAACCCTTGCTACCCCGACATACGAGGGATGGGGTGTAAGGCAGAGAGGGTCAGGAGATATCCAAAAAGAGAATGAATAAACGAAGTAAGAGAAAGGAAAATAACAGAAGAGTAGAAATAGAGAAGAAGAGATGAGAGACTGCACATCATGGTATACTGCTGACCAACATAATACGTTCGACTCCGCTTAATCGCAACTCCTCGGGATCACGGAATAAGTTACGATTCAGCGAAGTTGCGATTTTGTGGAGCTGATATTTTCGGCCATTTATTGCAAAGGGTGGGGCGGGGTGAGCTCTACCGCGCTCGGCGCAGAGACATTATCGGGCATAGCCGAAACCAAGGAGAGGGGGGAAGCGTGACAGCTGTCACTCAGTTAACGGGTCTACCCTCCGTCGCGCAGTTTCAGCCATCAAAGGTAAATATTTAATTATCAATTGGAATCCTTCTACCGCTGCTATTTGATTTGTAGGGCTGCTGAGGAGTTGCGATTATCCGGGATGAGTTGCGAACATCCAGTGACTTATTATAGGAAAAAAAATCGGTTTCCTGGGGAAAGTTGCTATTAACCGAAGTGGCGATTAAGCGAAANGGGGGGGGGAAGAGAGATTAAGCGGAGACGACTGTACTTGTATTCTTTATGTATTCGTTTACTTATTTTGGATTTTGAGAGGGCCTAACATAATAGGTGTCCAAAACATAACCAATTTTGAACTATTTCGCGAAGGAACATTGCATACTATTGTCTTATCATACTGCCGTTCTTGCAAGTTCAAAGAAGACGGCTGAAATAGAGTCTTTTTTATGACCCCAAAAAAAAGTAACCGTCTTGCCCAACTGTAATGTATTAGTTCTCACAACTTACATTTGCTTGAGAGACATGTTTGAACAGCCTCTGAAATCCGAAGTGTTAATTTAGGATAAAAACACATCATAGGATATGAGATATTTCAGCATTAGGCTACAGACCGAAAGGCACGAGGAGCGGATCTTGATATGTTTAAGGGGCTCTGCGTGACCACACTGGTTTTCTTTGTCTGATAAATTGTAAACACGGTTGCTAAATGTTTTTCATGCTTTGACAGGTGGGCTGGTGAATATGGCACTTGTCAACTTGTCAGTGTATTCTTGATGAATAGTTTGTTGCCCGATTATATATTTCTATTGTCTTTTATATTTTGCTTATCATATGGAAAAGAAGGCATTTTGCCACGATAATATATAATAACAATAGTAATAATGCGGTTTATAAGTCTCCTATTCAGGCTTATGCCGGCTAACGTATCTTTACACTATTATTACATCAGCAGACCTGACCACTCTAGGACTTTTTCAACTCACTGGAGAGCATACAACGCTGCTGCCATTTATAGGCGCTGATCACTATCATTTTGACAATACTTTCCATTGGCTATGGCCAAGTACCCACTTTACAGACGGATGGACTGAGGAATATGTGACAGAAATGCCTCCCCAAGGCACTTACAGCATGACCTGGTGGGGAATCGAACTCACGACCTTTTGATCTTGAGTCCAACGTAGTAACCATCCGGCCATGTTACTCCACAGTTGGTTTAAGTACTTGATGTTTCATCGAATTATTATAGAGATAATAAGGTACGAAGGAAATGAGTAGTCACGAAGGGCGGGGTGGGAATGAAAAAGTAGGCTATTTCAGATTTTTTGAGTACCTAATGAACGAATGATAAGTGTGACGTTTTGAGTTATTCAATCATTATGAATTGCTTGTTGTACAATGTACCAGCTCTATTTAATATTTGAGCACGGATCATATGCTTGGAGTATTAAGCAGAAAGGTGAAAGTATATCGTTTATATTAATATAAATGATATTCTACATTGCGATTGGTCATTGGCCTGATTAAAATGAACTAAATTCTGCCCTTTTTTAATGTAGTAAGCAACTGTATTTCACAAAGTTAACAGAAAAGAACAAAACTTAATAAACGAGTTAATAAATTTATATGCCATAACTGTGCTGCGGAAATAGCCTGATATATTTCTCACATATCAATACTTCAGAACACGAGGAAATCATTTTTATCATGAATAAAGAAGTTAGAGTGTATATCTGCAATTTTGGTAAGAAAATAGTGGCGTTTTTAAATGCTTTTAAACATGGCAACATGGCTGTTGATCTCATAAACAACATGATACTACTCTTGGATCATTCTCGTAGCATCCGTCACTGCCTGTTGTGAACATCTTCAATCGTCTCTTTCCCTTTCTTCTTTTTACTTTGTTGTTCATCATTCATTTTAGTATACACGTTTTGCCCGATGAAGAAAGCATTGTCTTTCGAAAATTTGCGATGACATTTTTGTACTTCTTTAATTTTAGTTTATTCTTAACAGCTTAAGTGAAGTTAGAAGTACTTTTATATATGCAATGTGATTTTAAATACTTCAAGCATCCATAGGCTCTTGCACTGCCTGAGATTATTATTTGTATTACTTATCTTTTCCTTTCACGTCAGCTTATGTTTACTGGTACGCAGTTCCCAGGATAGGCTTATTGTTCTATTAAACTATACTTAGATCATTTTCATAGCACAGTGGCGATGCTGTAAGTTACACTGGTTGCTTACCAGTATCATCGATTGCCTGTGGACAGTTCTTTTTCTACAAACAATAATTTCATCTTTATTCTGCTAAATGTAATGTCTTTGAAATCATGATGGCAACACAAATTTACAGTTCGCAAATTCGTTCCGCAAAAACTGACTGTCCAGTGCCTCTGAGCATAATCCATACGTTCGATAACGTATTGCGTTAACCTCAGTGATCACTTATAATGTTTTGGGAGTTTCCCGTGGTTACAGTAATGCGTTAATAAGTTAAGGCATACGGACGGCCACAGTAAATGCACTTCTAAGAGCTGATCAGTACGTAAAGTCCAAAATCGAACTCCGGAATTTATTTTGTTTTTGAAATATAGAGTGCAGGTGTTGTTAACCAAGTGTCTCCTGGTATCTGCAATTTCTCTAAACTATACTCACTTTAATTTCCAGGAACTATTAATGTCAAAGCACGGCTAAACCTGACAGATGGAACAACTTTCAAAAGAGAACTTCACCTAATAAATACGACTGGTCGGTCAACTGGAAATTAATTAAATTAATTTTTAATTCAGGTGTTACTTTCATTATCAATAACAATCATAACTTACCAGGAATCTAACCGATAGTTGCCTTTTGATGCATTCGCTTTCACTGGCTGATTGAGATTGGTTGTTTTTTATTTTTTTGAGTTTGTCTTTAAATTTCGCTGTCCTCAATGAGGAACAGTGTGGCATACATCGGCTTCATGACTCTTTATATTCGACATGGTTGGGAGACAAGGCTTGTGATTTTTGCCTTGAAATTATCTTTCGTAGGAAAATAACATATCAAAAATAAATTTCTTTCATTCACCCAATAATTTCATTGATTGATCTCAAATCAAATCTTTTTTTTAGCGTTGCTCCAAGAAAAGACACCAATGTTAAATTCCGGAGAGAAAGTGTGTGATCAAAGAACTGTTTCTTTTCTTTCAAATCACAAAATTGTTTTGAGTAATTCATCGATTCCAGTATAATAACAGCCCTGCACAACAGGTTTTTAAGTCTGGCATACCAGAAATGTAGACCAATCATTATCTCTGTTGCAAAATCAAAAATCACAACACTTAACACTTTGGAAGAAAAAAAAGCAAACTTAACCATGGTCCTGTTTGAATGGCCATGCGAGTCCAAATCAGACATTTTGTTGGCTGTCTTATGAAACTCATTAAGAATGTGCTCACGAACAAAACATGGGTTTCATAGGGGCTGATTATAATTGGTATGCACACAATTTCTGTAAGAAATTCATATGAGTAACATCGGGAAAACATTGACACTCCCTTTGATGCATCAGATGGCATGGCTTGTTCCTTCAGTTTAATTTGAAGATTAGCAAGAAGAGAATTTCCTTAAGATAGGAATATGCGTTAGCTTTACAAGCGGATCTCACGTGGTTATCGAGAAAAATGGTTTACGAAACTGTTATCAGCAGATAAACAACTCATTATAGCCATAGATATGGCGACCTCTGCATTTTGATGAGGGAAGAAGCATGAAAACTACGTATGCAGGTCGATAAGACACAGTATATTAAAAACTACACAAGACAATCGGCGCTTCCTTATGCACGTTCTCTTGTCGTCAAATGTCGTCAAATGTCGCCAAATGTCGCCAGGTGACTCCAGGTGACGCCAGGTGCTATGAGGAGTTTGTTGGCGACTGTAGCGACACCATTCGCCGTAAGACGATTGTGCAGTGGGAAGAACCTGAGCCCGATGAAATCTGAAGTGGAACGTGTTATGTTCTCCACAAACGTTCTGTCCTTTAAGTAGATTATTATTAGTATCACTAGGAATTTGTTTTTCGTAACGACAAATTTGGAATCAATGCCTTGGCACAATGACAGCTGAAATTAATTAACAAAAACATTTCATTCTCAGTCCAATTATATCTCCTTCCCCAAATTAAAAAGACCGAAAGGTTATCGCCCCTGTTTGCACGCCATTAAAAATACAAATCTGATTCTTCTGTTGAGCTGCAGTAATGAACTAATATGAGACTGTTTCTCAAGGCATGTATCTCTTGAAACTTGGAAGACTTGGGAAAGATACAGATTCAAGGAAATAACACCTGGGAAGAACTGACAAACCACGGTGCTCCACCAGAAAACCAATCTTTCCTGGCGTTATGTGGCTACAATTTCAGTTGATCTGGTTTATTCCAACATAATCTCTGTAATTAGGTCCAATCATAGATGGATCAGTAAACAGATGTCAAGAAAGAACGCGGAGTCAGAATAATCAGTCACAAGAAAGTCAGAAAAAAGAAAAGTCCGAATTCAGACGTTTATTACATGTATCTCATATTCCTGAAATGAGAGCTGCATTTCATGTGTGGGAACAACGAGAAGTCAGACAAATTAATATTTTTACAAAACACAAAATCAGATTATCATTAGTAATAATCATTTATTTACCGCTAAGAGATAAACCAAAGACAGGAAAGGTGTATAATTATGTTTGTGGAACACAAGAAGACGTTTCTGGGTGAAAAAGCAAAATATTGGGTGTGTTTCTATTTCTTTCCAATTCGCCTTGTTAGTCTCAGACAGCCAATGAGCGGAGATTTGTGGGTGGAGCTTAGACCGTGGCATCAGTGTCGTTTTAGAGTCAATCCATTGACTGCCAGATTTGCCTTGGCTCTTTCGGATTTTTTTTCGGACTCTTTTTAAAAGCCCTTGGCATCCAAATTACTGACTCGCTCTTTGGCTCCCAAAGGCTTGCATTTCTCTGTAACTGTCCAGATATAGTTTGGCTCTTTTTCATGCGCGATTTGGTTCCGCTCAAAGAAAAGTCTGGCCACCTTGATTGGAAGCTTACACAACCGCGACATTATTTATCTGTGGCTTCAAATTTGCCGTTGGCACAAATTAACTTTCTGTTACATGCGGTCTCCGGGGGAACCTCCTTGTGTCGGAGATGGATGTGCAATAATCAAATGGCAGTCTGAATGCTAATGAATGAGACAGAGATATAAGTAAAGCAAAGCCACTCGGAGGTCAGCGCATGTCTCCTGTCCCTTCCGCGTTAGTCGCAGCCATCTTGGCTTGCTTATTGATAAGGACTTCCGGAGACGGCCCCTTTATGTCAAAATGACGTCACAGAAGACCTAAGAAACGCAGCCATGATATGTTTTGTGATTTTGCGTTCTTCAAAATCTGGGACGGGGAAAGAACTTTCTTAACATAACAAACAGTAATTTTCTTAGACATACGCATTTAAGCAAGTGCTTATAAATTATATAGCTTTGTGCATTTAGCAAAACAACTGTCGAAGCTTCCTTTATTAGTGCTTAGAAAGTGGCAGTCAGTACCTGAGTCACTGTTCTTCCAATGCTTTCATTCCAATGCTGGTTAAAGTCTACAGTTGCATTAAAAAAAAACAAACTATAAAATTGCAGAATATACTTCAAGGGTTGTTTTTTCCAAACATTCTTTTTCCTTAAATGTCCGCCATAAAACCATATTTATCCTCTCATGCAGATTTAAGTACTAACAGCACCGTATATTTGACGCTAAAATTGGAACATTCACGGGCAAATGACCTCAATAATCCATTATGACAGCCTTCGATTTTCGCATTTTGGAATCGAAGAAAAAGATATTTTACAAAAAAATTCCGGTCCCTCTACGGCTATTGGCAAGTCCTTTCCGAAAACGAAGCAAAATTTTGCTAGCGGATGATGTCATCAAAATTTGTATACGCGGAAGTCCTCATCGACGGGAATGGCAGTCGTGTCATGCCCCGGGGCGAGAGGAGGGTTGGAGAGACAAGCATACACCCAAAAAGAAAAAATGTTCAGAGTAAGTTTGGTCACCCCCCCCCTCCCCCGGCATCCCCATATTCCTCCCTTACTAATAATTCTGTTGACATGACGTAGACCAAAACCGATTAAAAATGGCGGNGGGGGGGGAGGGAAGGGGGAGGGGAATGGAGTCCTTACTTGAAGCTGCTCCTTTGGATTGGAAGGCAAGCCCGGCCTACAATCGCCAATGAACACTGCTTCGACTGAGATGGATTTGCTTTCATATATCAAAAACCAGGTGTTTTGACATCAATTCTTTTTTCCGTAATGTTTGTAGGGACGGTGAACTAGCGACTTGCGAAGTATCTAAGCAGAATGAAGTGTTAAACTTCTGAAATTTGGAAAAAACACCGCACTAAATTGGCGAGATGTTACACCGTGTGCTTTTCTCATTATCCCGTACGGATTTTTAAGTCAGACGTAAAATTAGTTTCTACGTTTTAATTTTTTGTTACCTGATCCACATGTGTCGATTCCGAAGAGTTGAGCAAAAACAGCTTTAAATCTGGAGCTCATTTTGTAATAGACAAAGACATTTACGGAACTTTTGATAGCTTCAAAACAGCAAATAATAGACCAGTTTACCATGTAAGTATTCTCGAAGTGTCCACGGACGTTGTACTCCGGTGACAAAATAACAATGACCACAGCATTGATGCAGCTAGGCGAGAGACAGATAATGAAAATGCAGGCTATGAATGAGACCATCTTAACCACTCGCTTGTCCCGAAGTGTAGCGGACGTTTCGTTGGCACCGGAAGCGGAGATGCCAGAATTCGTTTTTCGCCACAGGGATTTAGAATGTAGGTTTCGAATTAAGACGATGGTGCAGATGATGACAACTGGCATAGTGCTTAGCTTGGTGATAACTGCCAAGGTTAACACTATATTCAGTAGCACTGGCCCATCTTCCGTTAGAACTAGACCCAGTAGTGTTATGTTTCTGTCAGACACAAAGGTGAAGTCAAAACGAAAAGCGAAGAGGGCTGGCAGAGTGGTGGCAATCATAAGGAGAAAGATGCTAATGATGATGATGGTTGCCTTATGGATGGTTATGATGCCCTTGACTTTCAGCGGGAAGGCGATGCAAAGGCATCTTTCGAATGTGATGTAAGCGGTGATGCAGGAGGTAATTGAGGAAAAACAACTGTTGACCCAGCCTGTTTTGGAAAAGAGGAGGGGGGAGGGGGAGAGAGAAAGAAAGAGAGATATGACAATGTACAGCTTCATTAGCAAAAAACAAGTTTTACAGTAGTTTATTAATCATGTAGACTGTACACATTACATGGGCGGTCACAATAACATTTAATAAATGGCATGACAGACACGACAGATAAAGTGATATGGAACAGGAATATATAAATAGGGATTCATTTAAAATTGCGCATTCAGCTTACATGTTCGACTTTTAATTGAATTCGCGATATAGGACACGCGTAGGCCTATTTTATAACCAGCCAGCCAGCCAGCCAGCCAGCCAGACAGCCAGACAGATAGATAGATAGATAGGTAGATAAAAAGATAGATAGATAGATAGATAGATAGATAGATAGATAGATAGATAGATAGATAGATACATACATACATACATACATACATACATACATACATACATACATACATACATACATACATACATACATACATACATACATACATACATACATATCAAAGTTCTTTATTTCCAAAGTTGTACAGGGTACAATGACATGATATCACATATTAAGGAACCTTAATACTTACATCAGATCAGTATGGAAATCGTTACAGGACACTAGAGATGTACAAGTATGACCAGCAAGCTACAGATCAAAGAGCTGAAATCCATAATCCTTACATCTACGTCGCCAAATGTTATAAGAGCCAATTATTGCACTTATACTACAAAATCTGGACAAAAAGTATGCTTCGCTCTTACAGATATTTACTTTATATAATCCACTTTTAAATCTGTAATGGACATTCCCTAGACTTCCAACTAGTAAAATAATTATTTGAGTGTGGTAGTTAAGGCCATTTATTTCTAGTGACAATGGATAATATTTATTAAACTTCTCTTGATAGCACTTCGACAGATGTGCATCAAACGGCACTGCTACCTCAATAATAGTGACTTGTCTAGAATTATTATTAATCACAGTAATATCAGGTCTAGTATGTACGTGAATAAAATTGTTTTCATGTCCTTCAAACATTGTCGGTGATAGTTTCGTGTCTTTCAAGATCTCACATCCNGAAGACAAGCATCAGTACTTCACGGTCTGTATCGCTTATGAGCTTCCTCCGAATCCCATCATCGCCAGACACTGTATCGCTATTCAAGTTCTCATCCTCAACGGGGACATTGTTTACAGGCTGAAGTGAAGACATACTGGCAATTTCCATTGCGCCCTATATGTATCTAATTGTTCCGCGTCAAAATCAAAGAGTATCTCTTGTAAATTTCTGAAAGACAATTATTGCAAACACCCCAATACTCCAAACGCCCATGAGCTTTTCTCCTATCACAACAAACAGATCCTTTTAGATCTTAACAGTTTTTGTAAAGTCATCCCGCATTCCTGAACTGTCGATCATATTACTACGCAACATTTCCTCCCCAATCATACCCAATGTTATTACCATCTACACCGGAGAATGTTGCTATGTCGGGTTCTGTTCCTTATTTTCATTTCCTTTATTTAGTATATATGCAGTTATATTGTTTTGTCTATGTATAGCCATGCGTTGTCAATGTTTGACCACCCACATGTGACTATGAAACCTGAATTCGATTAAATAAAAATGAACTGAATTGAATATATTCTTCTTGTGTTATTTTCTGAAGACTACAAGATGTCACTTGCACGTGCTGTCTTCTACGAAATCTTTCGAACCTTTATAATTAGCCAGAGCTCTTTAATGCTCAGAAAAAGAAAAGTTTGGGTCGCAGAAGACTAAGTTAACTTCCGGCGAGATCAGAATGAGTGAAGAAAGCAGGCCCTTGCAAAGAATGTCTAGTTTGACTTTAATGTTGTCGAAAATTCCGCTGTCGAGGGTGCACAGAGCCGCGACGAGTGCAAAGTTGCAAGAGGTTGAGAGCTGTATCTACATCACAACACAAGTAAGCATCCAGATCTCGCAAAATTTGAAGAAATATTCCCACCAAGTTTGAACAACTAGATCTAGAGAGAATTTCTCTCAGCGTGTCGCCATCCCCGAAAGAGCACCTGGGGACAGATGGATGAGGCGAGCGGGGATGCGAGATGTTGAAGTTAATCTAGTATTGAACGTGAAAGATGTTGAAGTTAATTTAGTATTGAACGTGAGAGATGTTGAAGTTAATCTAGTATTGAACGTGAAAGATGTTGAAGTTAATCTAGTATTGAACGTGAAAGATGTTGAAGTTACTCTAGTATTGAACGTAAAAGATGTTGAAGTTAATCTAGTATTGAACGTGAAAAGAGCCACCAGGGGTTCATTCTGCAAAATTTTCCAAGCCACAAGGAGCTAGCTAAGCTTGTGGTAAAAGGGCACACAGAAACGTGAAAGAGAACGCAAGAGACATAGTCAAGATTGATCTAACATGAAATGCTGCGATAGACAGTAACAATCCAAGTTCATTGAAATTTACATGCATATTAGATCAATGAAGAGATACTGAAGATGTCCTGTATCTTCTTTTAATGGAATATGTAAACAAACACTAGCATTCCTAACGAAGGAAGTTCGAGTTTTTTAGGTGTTTGAGCTTTTGAGCCGTTCATTTTTTTTAGGCGTTCGAATTCATAAAGTGAATACAATTTAGATGCACTGGTCAAGAAAATAAAGCCTTGTAATGGGCAGGCGAAGAATTTGAGTCCTGAAGCTCGAGGTAGTGAGCTGGTTCTGTTCTTACAGATCGCCCTAAGTCACATCAGGCTGTGTGTGCAAGTTTGGCTCTCTACCATCACCAGTTCAGCTTTTTTTTATTATAGGCCTTTGCCAATACTGAACATCAATAAACATTGAAAAATATTTTACAAATTATCCATTCGCATCTTATTTCATACCGTTGTCTGTCGCACATCAGTCTTTCCATTACTATAAGTCGTGCCAGCCATTCGCGTTCACAACAGCACTTTCGACTGTCGACCACGCCCACACTCACACAGCAACCAAATGCTCCTCCTCACAAGCTATTCGTCCATACACGCTTTCATGCTTCCTAATAATTTACAATACACATCAGTTCATGTCACAGGCATTCGCCAGAAGATGTTTGTAAGGCTAGTTTCTGATAATTGTGTACAATTTTATGGCACGTATTTGCAAATGGTTTCATTTCCTCTTGCTTCAAACATTTCATAAAGGATATGAATTTTTGCATACTAGGTTTAACCGTGAGCCTTTTGGGGAGAAGGTTGTTTCTAAAAATGGTGAATCTGGGGCATTGAAGCAAAACATGGTATTCATTTACTATAACTTTACACATATCGCAGGTTCTTAAATATTTTATTTTTGGCATCTGCCACCTACCGCTTTCTACCATTAAAGTATGGAAGCCCAGTCTCTATTTAGTAATAGACATTCATAGGTATTTTTCTTGAATTTCAGATAAGTATCCCTCAAACTCAAAACCAGGTTTAATATATTTTTAGAGCCTTCTGTCATTGCGTTCTTCCACATCATTGTGCCATTTTTGTAAATGTATATACTTTTAACGTTGCTGGTAGTGCAGAATAAGTAGATCGAACCCAAGGTCTCTCAGATTGCAAGTCTGAAGTGTTACCACCATACCACAGGGACACTAACTTCACAGTTATTTAATCCTTAAATACCTACTGCCTGAATCGGTTCCTAACTTTAACGTGTGAATCTAGTGTTAACCCATGACCTTGATACATTTCCCGACTGTTCACATAAGGATTTATGAATATTGCCACTTAACTGAACTCATGAAATATAATTTTGTAGGCTCTGTGCCCTCAATCCACGTCCTCAATCTGCTGTATGAGGTATGTTACATTATGGTTGTTAATTTGTCTACCCATATACATGTGATTTCAATTCATAGATTGTGTATTATATATTTTGCATTTGCTATGTTGTTGGCTGTCATATACCATTGTACAAGAACTATGTAAAACTGAACTGAATGGAACTGAATTGTACATCATACTGTGGGCACTTCATGCCTACATATAGCGTCCTTTAAGTACTTTGCTGCGTACACCGACAGAGACGATGCTGTAAATGGGAAAGCGTTTATCCAATACAGCCAACACAGTCGATATTGTTTTCATGTTTTAATAAATAAATGGTGCCCCTCTTGCTAATATTTCAATGCATCCCTTGTTACCTAGCTGTGAAGTGGTTGATTATAAATGTTTCTGTCCTCAGGTTGTGAAGGCAAGATTTAAACCAACTCCGTGACTATTTACAGAGTTGTGAAGAAAAGATTGCAGTATTTCCTCTCCTTTATATGGAAGAAAAATATCACAAATAACCACTTGAGGTCTACCCAATAATTTTATTTCTAGTTTGTTAACCGTAATTAATCATTAGAGGTGCCTTTTAATATCACAGTTTAATTGTAGAGTCAAAAAAAAAAAAAAAAANAAAAAAAAAAAAAAAAAAAAAGGTGTGTCTTTTTTCCAAGATATACAATCACTGCGAAGTAATCTCACCTTTTCCAGTTTAGAAGCAGGTCAACATAAAAATTATTTTTGCTGAACCTGACAGAAGTGTTAACCAGTTATTATCTCTGTTTCAAAATTAGTATGGGAGCTGGGCTTCCGATATTGAACCTTCCAATCGAAGATGCCCTTCTGACGCTCTTGTTTCCCTTATCTAAGTTCTCTGACCTACCAGGACTGCTATGGGCTATGTACGTTGGACGTGAAAAAGAGAGTTATCGCTCATGCGGTCATCACGTGCCGAAGAATGTTAAAGTTTTAAAAACAGCAAACAGCATCATAAAACTTTAAAATATAATTATGCACGCTATAAGAATTTGAAACTAAACTAGATAATTTGTCCAAACGTTTCATAACTTTTGTACATTTTTGTTTTTACTTATCAATATAGGGAATTAGACAGATTTAACGCATTTTTTCTCCTTAGTGAAAACCTAAGATATCAAACTTTAATCAAACATGTCTGTTGAAACAACATTTCATGTCATCTTCTTGAATGTTTGTGAAATTATCGATATCAATATTGAAACTTTTCTGAGAAGTGTGATTGATTTTGATAATACAGTATTGGATAAACCTATGAGGATTTGAAAAATTTTACGAGTTGGCTTTCCAGAGCTTTTCAACCTCATATTTCAAAGAGGACTTTATTGACATTGTAACAGGAATTAAAGAAACTGACAGATCATTATAAATTAGTTGGTGGATTTCTCTTTTTTTTTTCAAATACTATACAAAGGTTCGTTGCCTTTTCTTTGTTATTAACTATTTGCGGCACGTGAAGTTGAACAGGTTCTCAAATGAGTGAAAGGAAGAATGCATAGATAAAAGCTCAGTTTTGATGTTTTCATATTAAAATTTGAAGTTCATTGGGTCTCTTGCTCTTAAAGGATATATAAATGTGGCATTAAAGGGTTAACGCCCTTGTAGTCATATAATTATATTGGAACGACAAGACATGTTTAAAAAAAAGAGCATACTTTCCATTAAATTACATAATTATTTAAAATGTTTGAAAGTACAGAGAAAATAGCAGCACAGAGCTATATTTTTTCATGAGTTTTCTTAGATCGGTCAATGTGGAAACGATCATATTTGAACCTATTTTCTTTTGGAAATAATGGAAGGCTGAGGTGTGTGTATAACCAGATGGGCCTGTTAAAGAACTTTTCAACATCTTTATACTATCAATGAACTTCGGTGCAGCTGTCAAGAGCAGAGAGGATATTGTTTCTAAGATGTTAGATTGCCTTCAATATCTGGGTAGTTCATATTATATTGAAAGGAGGCTGTCCTAACCGACGGTCAAACCATCTTGACTGGGCACCATTTGGCCTAACCAATCAAAAAAAAAATTGGGACCATGGCAGTGTTGTCAGGTCTCAGACTGAAAAACCGCCAACAGGGGGAGAAAAAAAATAGCCAAAATGTAGCCAAACCAAAGGGGAAAAGTAGTTTAAAAAATAGGTACTGACGTCATACCCGTGAACATTCATCTTCTAGGGGTGTAGGAAGCAGAACAAGGCCTTAAGCACGTGAAGGAATTTAAGAACAGAGATACGTGGTGAAGCATCGTGCTTACCTACTCACTCTAATTTACACTAAAATGCAGCAAAGTATTCAGTATAGAAGGCCAATTTTTCAGTTCTGAAATTCGGTGCAAGGACCCCAAAGTCTTGGTTTGATTATTTTCTTTCATGCCGGCATTGAAAACTTTACCATGTGACTTAATATAATTATTTACTTTCGATCACACTTCTCTACTGAGTCGTTTCATCTGTGCAGACGATTTCTTCAAGAATACGGAAAGTACAAACCATACAGACTTGAGAGTAGTTGGCAAAAAGCTGCAAATTAGTAATAAATTGTTCACGCCATGGGTCTACGTTATTGGGGGTGGGGGAGGGGGTGGGAATAGGGTATCAGAAATTAGAAAATAATATACGTTAGAAGGAAAAGAGGCTAGCATAAGAGGAAAGAGGCAATATGAGGCATACTTGGAACAATAAATCAGTGAAGCTGGTCATAACGGGGAAGAGCAAAAGATAACACAAAATAGGCTATGGTAGGAGACCCTGGGAACCCAGACTTTGAAAGATGTGCACAGCGAGGATGATAAGAATGGAGTAAGGGGCTGTGTTGACATGGAGCTTCACATCTTGGATGACTGAGCCTAAAGAAAAAAAAAAACATGCTAGTCTAATCCATTTATGGGAGAGATAGTCATGATTCGATCCCCCCCCCCCCCCCCNCAAAAAAAAAAATGGATCAGCTTGATTTTATAGCATAATTGTTAGGCCCTGATCATCCAGGCAGTTGGTCTATGTCAACTCATTGAAAATTGGCGACGCCTGTCGATCAAATCTACCTTTGGTTTGGAGAACATCATGCTAACGTACCTTTAATATGTATGTATTTCCATCCAGAGAAAGAATATTAATTTTTTTTCAACCTTTTAGTTGATTATTTATTTAATTTATCAGCTAGCCAGAAAATAGCGAACAAATAGCCAGCCCGCAAAGGATAAAATTTTCCCACCACGTCCTTTTAAATATGTAACCATCAATATCAATATAGTTATAAAGTTGCCAATCTGGCAACATGGACCATTTATACGAGGTGGATCCCAAACACTGTGTTTGATTTTTTTTTTTTAAAGTGCAATCATAAATGGACACATCACAATGCTTTTGTTTTTTTAAGAGCAAGGCAGAAGAAAGAAGACGTTTAGAAGTCTAAAGTTTATTATATCAAAATGATGAATTTTAATTGGATATAATATATCAGTTCAAGATTGTCGTATGTCGAGACGGTGCACAAAGCCCCAGAGCTTAAAACAAGAAATGCCGGTACTTATAAATGCAACACTAGATAACTTTGTCCCAAATGTTAAGTGAAATCACTTGCTCAATGGAAAGAGGACCGTCTTTAACAGCTGAGAAAAAGGCATTGTAAGTGCTGTTGCTAAACATAGACCTAGCCAACATTATGGGGTCACCAATAGACAGATAAGCCTTTGCAAAATATTCTCGTTTAGATTGGTGAAAATATGCTAGACCTAGAAACGAATATACACTGTCGCCTATAAAGGAATGCTTTTCGTTCCTTAATACTTCTACAGGATATTGTTTATCTCTTGTGGTGAAACATCTTTGCGCCAGTTATAATGGTTGTATATGGCTTCAGATCTGAACGTGCTGTCTATCCAAGCGGCTGGATTAAACAGGTAAAAGAGAGAGAAATGCTTCAGCAATTAAAATATCAAATCAGATATTATCTGTTCTGTATTCTTTGTCCGTGGATTCCAAATAATTTATTAAATGCAGCCCTAAATTTGGAACTCATGTTATAATAGACAAATATGTTTACGAAACTGTTGCCAGCTCCAAAACAATTGATAATGGCCCAAGACATGGCAAAGACGTCCTCATATTGTCCCCCCACATTGTAATCTGGTGAGAGGAGAATGATCAAAATGATATTGACGCAACTCGGCAAGAAACAAGCTATAAAAATGCACGCGATGAAGGAAACCATCTTGATCACTCTCTTGTCACGGAGTGTAGCTGCGGTTTCGTTTCTGCCGGAAGCGGAAATGCCAGAAGCCATCTTCCTCCACTGCGATTTAGATAGAAGGTTTCGGATTAAGACAATGGTGCAAACGATGACCAGTGGGAAGGAGCTGAGTTGAACGAAGGCTGAGATGGAGTACACAACAGTCTCTAGGAACTGCCCGTCGTCTAGGTATGCTAAGCTTATAAGAGTTTCATTCCTTGCAACGATAAATTTCAAGTCAATGCGAATAAAGAAGGCAATTGGCGATGTGACGATGAAATTAATAAGGAAGATGAAGAGTATGACGAGAGTCGTTCTCCTCACCGTTATGATGTCCTTGACCCTCAGAGGGAAGCCGATGCAAAGGCATCTCTCGAATGTGACGTAGATGGTTATCCAGCAGGTAACTCTGGTGAAACAGTCCTTAGGGATACCTGTAAGAATGGTGACGGAGAGGAGAGGGGACGAGAAGTGTAGAGAGGAACAGATATATTATTATCATCATCATCATCATCATCATTATCATCATCATAATGTGGTCTATAAGTCTCATACCCAAGCTGATGCCCTCGTACACGACTTTACACCATTATTACCCCCAAAAGGCCAGGTACCCTAGAACTTTCTTAAGTCCCTGGAGTGTAGCCCTGGCGCTGAGCACTAGCATTCTGACAATATCTTTCGATGCCGATAGCCAAGTACCCGTTTTACAGACAGGTGGATTGAGGAAAATGAAATGTTTTCCCGAGGCTCTTACAACATGACCGCGGTCGGGAATCAAACCCACGACCTCTGGATCTTGAGTCCAGTACATTAACCATTTGGCTATGCTGGTCCACAGGTGTTCAGTAGATATAATGTGGAAACCTCAGGGGAAAACATGCAAAGTGATTAGTAGCTTCCATGTGGAATGAACTGACTAATGGGTTTGTCATGGAACGGGCATGATGATTCTCGCCATTTCAGTTTCATAACAAGGTGTTTAATAAACCACTATATAACTTTACTTCTAAATAAGTCACTGTAGAAATTCAAGGAAAGTATTCATTGTTATTAAAGTGCCCGATTTTATTTTATTTTTAAAAAAGGAATGTGTTTGGTAGAAAAATCTTTAACAGTTGTGTGCCAAGAAGATCAGCAAAAAAAAAAAAGTAACCTGCCTGCTGTAATGTGCTGCATTTGCAGAGAGTCAAATGGTATGTCCGAGTACCGGAACAGCGGGTTCATACAGATACACATCCAGGCCAGAGTCAGGACAGAGCCAAAGTCGGACACTGCAAGTCCTAAAAGGCTGATGTTTACTGTGTCGTGCAACCCCTGACAAAGACACAATATCACACATGTTTCAAAAAGAGATTTTTTTTCTATATTAATATGTCTATTAATAACACCCATTCTTTGAATGGGCTTGAACAGCCAGTTTCTGAAACTGAGTATAGTCCTACTGACGACAGACAACAAAGCGTGGTATGGCCTTTGACCCGTGAACTCTGACTAAAGGAAGCAAAGGAAATTTTTAAACAATAACTGGCAGCTAGGCAAGCATTCCAAAAACGTATTAGTTTTGTTGTTGTTGATGTTCTTGTTGTTGTTGTTGTTGTTGTTGTTGTTGTTGTTGTTGTTGTTGTTGTTGTTTACTATAAAGTCCCACTAAACAGCAAAACTAAGACCTCCAGCAATTCAACATTGACGAAAATGGAAGCATGTCAAAATTTCATGGGTGCAGATGACTGTGAAATGAAATGCACAGGCGTTTCATGAACTCGACCTATTAGCTTTATTATAGTATGATACGTGAAATGATCAGACCGAATACAGGCGCTGTTTCATAGTTGTAGAGCAGAAAAGTAAGGTTACATTCATAAGCCATAGTACAATAGAGTATAAACTTTCGACAAACTAAACAAAATGTATTGTTTGAATGCCCTATCTTCTCGGTTTGCTTTCCCTCTATACTCTATTATATGTTATATGGCACGAAAAGTGTTGCTTAATCCTAATTAACCAATAGAAGAACCTGTCCAGGCTATTGATTTGAAATCTCTGCTCTTCAGACACACTGAAGGATAAGCACTCTGGGGGACAGCACAGACAACAACTACTACTACTACTACTACTATACTACTACTACTACTGCTACTACTACTACTACTACCAGGGGCAAAGCGCGGGGGTCAAAACCAGGTAGTTAAATGTGCTCATTGATTATAGGGTCACTCTACATTTACATTAAGGGGAGGTAGGGTAGCATGCTTGAAACAGAGAAACACAATATTATAGAGCAAGGTTTGCTTTACTACCTAAGGCAGGACAACATTACAACAATAACATAAACAACAACAACAACAAAATTCAGCGACTTTTTGTTTACTCTTTGTAGATAAGATTGATACCTTTTTCCTTCGCGTGGTAAAGTGATCAAGGATGGTGTCGTGAAAAGGAAAAGATAATTTTAATGATACTTTTTCGATCAACTTTGCTTGCATAAATAACATCACGTTTCTTGTTCATGTTTGGCTCACAGTTGAACGTGTGGAGTCTTTTTGTCGTTGTATGATGTTAATGAGTGCTCAGCGCAGGCAAACGCTGTCTGCTTCCTAAACATTTATCAGCCACGTTTACTAAGTGGCTTGACTAAATGCATGCTGTTGAAAACACAACATTTCAAATTATATAGGATCTAGACATAGACTAGATCTAAATCTAGATCTACACTTGATCTAAATCAAGATCTCGCCTCTGTTAGAAGCACCGAGACAACATCATCTGCCGTTTTTCATTGCCTCGTCTGCATATCCGTAGTCATTTAGATATTTGCCTTCAGGCATGGAAATTTTAACACTGCTGGCGGGCACAACTGGGGCTCAGTCTGGGTGCAGATGCTGATTTTTGCGCCTAATACGGTAGAAGAGGAACTGCATGCGAGTTCACGTACGTAGTCAAAATTCAAAATGACTACTAGACTGGCTAAGCAGCTGAGTTGCGCTTGGGGCTCAATCAGGGTGCAAGTGATATTCTTTGAACAGTAGAGTACACGAAGCGCGGCTCGAGGGGTTGACCTTTATAGTCAAACATTTCGCGTGGCTTGCGCAGGTCTTTTTTTTTTTTAGTCTACTATTAAACTGTCAATTCATAAAAGGCGATGAGAGGTGGCATTTCTTTTTTCAGTACTACTGTGGTAGTCATCTGTTCTTTTTAAGAACTGTATGAAGCATTCTTTTTCCAAGCGGTAGTCATTGACTGACTACCATTAAGCTACGCCCCTGACTACTACTTCTATTACTACTACTAATACTACCACTACTACTACTACGACTACAACTTCTACTACCACTACTATTACGAAAACTACTACCACCATTACGCTATCATTACTGTTGCTACTACTACATGTACTAATACTACAACCATTGCCACTCCTACTATTACTGCTACTTTAACTACTACCACAGTTGCAGTGGAAGGTTACAAAACAAATAAGGATTCTGCAACAGAAATTTTGATTATTGACAACGAAAGACGTCAATAATAATAGTGGTATAATAATAGTGGTAGAACAGCAGTAACAATTATTATTCAACTGTTTTTGCCCACTTCGATGCTTTCCTTTTTTTTGTGTTTGCTTCGTTCATTTCCATATCTTTCTCTCCTTTTTTTGCTCTTCTTTCTCTTTCTTTCATCCCTTTTCTTTCTCTCTCTCTCTCTCTCTCTCTTTCTCTCTCTCTCTCTTTCTCTCTCTCTCTCTCTCTCTCTCTCTCTCTCTCTCTCTCTCTCATTCTCTCTCTCTTTTTGGCTTTCAATCTGATCATATTACGGTATTTCCTCACCAACCACACATGTCATTTTCTTGCAGTATACAAAGGAGTCCATGAGCTGCCCTAACTATAGGGCAGACCTCTTAGCTCTTGCAGTATACAGACCTGTTTCAGGAAGATCACTATGTTGATGATGTTGGCGATGATTCCAAAGAAACTGATGGCCATAGTGATCACCCCGAAGAAGATCATCTCCAGCCATCTACGGTCTCTGTCACTGATCAGTTTCTCAACCTCGCTGTTCTCATGTGAGACGAGAGGTTTTAGGTTACCATCTTTGCCGTAGACATTGTCGAGAGGCATTGTAGACGACACACAGGCAGTTTCCATGACCATCTTAGTGTAGATTTAGTTCGATATGTGTTTAATCTTATGAAGGATCAACTTTTATCCTAAAATTCTTATATATTTTATATATTGTGATCAAAATATTTTAAATCTCTGAAAGTGCAATTTCTTGCTTATTTACTTCGCTGGTTTGAACGAATTTTTTTTTCGATTTTTCTTTAAATCAGTGTTTCAGATAGTGAGCACCTAGTTGTACTTCAGTGTCGAGTAAAATCTGGAAACTGTTCTCTGTGTCTTCGTTGTTCCTTCCTGAAAGCTGCAAGTTGCCTCCAGGAAATGCTTCTTTTTAGTGCACTTATTGGATTACCTATCTACCCAGTAAGACACTATAGATTAAAAAAAAAAAAAAATTTAAAAAACAGAAAAAAAAAATTTAAAAAACAGAAAAAAATTCTAAAATGAATGGATCTGTTTTTAACATCAGAATATGTCGCAAAAAAAAGTATCATCTAGTCTCTAACGTTAGTCTTTCAACATCCTTTGTCACCATTACATACAGCATCAAATTATTATGCGACTCGCGACATTTCCAAATTATCTTCATTTCTTGCTTGTGATTTTGAAATGAAAGGAAATGTCGTGTTACATGATGAAGTCAGCCTTGTAATTGTGTCACACCGATGATTGCCCTGTCAGTTATCCCATTGTTCAACTGGAAGTCTAGACCGTATCACTGGGTTGGGCAAAATGAGAGGGCGCTGCAATACAACCCAGCAAAAGCATGATCAAAGACAAGGCTCCTGTGTTTAATTCAAGACATAGAATAGTTTGGAAGAAAACGTATCGATTACAGATATGTGGTGAGAAACATGTTGCCTCTCTGAGGCAAATGATTATTTCAGGTCTCCGTCACTTTGAACAATACTGACGCGCTTTCATCGGTGCTAGCGAACTTACTCGTGGCGTCTGGTTACATCTGTTGGTAGTTTGCTGGGTAAACATTCATGCTAGAATACGTGTATGTCATGTAAGAGTTGGTATTTCCCGGTCGGGTAGAGAGTGTCGGAACTACTTTGTCAAGAGAGATTGGTTTGGTCATATGCATCGTTCGCCGAGCCAAAGAGACTTCGCTTCGTATCTAGTACAATATCCACTTGTACAGTCGAACCCGCGGTGGTGTGCACAATCCATACGTTAATTAGCGTAATGCGTTAATAACAGTGGACACAAAATGTACGAGTATAATGCAGAGGGGAACTGTTTGTGTTACATCTGATTCCCAAAATCAACCTGCGTAAGTCGACTGCCCGTTTAATGCGACCATTTTAATCAGGAGCAATAGGTGGAAGATTCCACTGTGCTATGCTTAAAACGAAATACTTCAGAATAGATTGGCTGTAATAGGTCAAAGGATGATATTTTTTGAAAATTATTATTTTAGCCATCATTGTCTTGCACACAAGACTAGATCTATGCCCACTATTGCATTGTACAAATACCGATCTTCACTAATAGCACGCACCACACACACTAGACTACATCGGTTTTCAAAGTTTAAGTTTGATGACGTCATGATCCATCCTGTGTAAGCTGTTTTAACAATAAAAAAAAAGTCGATCTAATATTTTGGAGTGCTTAGAGCACACCGTCTTGTTAATGTGGGGAAAGATGGAACCTTATAATGATGTTCACCCTAATGTCAGCTAGGGAGTGTTTCATTTGTATAGACATAAATAGACCCTTCCCTCCCTCACTCATTGTCACTGGTATACTGAAAATTTCCAAAACTAGGCGGTATTGGTATGTGGAAATATAAGGTTTGAGATTGAATTTTCTAAGGACTTTTATTTCTCAATGTTTGATATATTGCGGTCCACCAGCAGAGAGAGCAGCGTTTAACTGGTTTCTACTCACCAAAAATACGGCTATTTTCTTTGTCATGTGGATATTAAAAGGGTAGCAATTCCGGCCTTTTAAAGTTAACGCTGGAAAGAATGTTCAGAATCTGCTCATATGCAGCTTTCATTCGCCCACGCTGTTTTTGTACTGTGGTGTCATTAGACAACAGCCTGAACTTCAAGGTACCTGGGTAAGCGTGTTTTTATTTTTTGAAATTAGAAATGAAATCGTTAAATACGCAGATAGCGGAGGTTACACTGAATATGCAGAGGCAAATCACTCTGAAACCAGTCTTGTAAAAAAAAAAAGCCCAGAAAAGCAACACTTTGTCCAAGTCCAGTGGCTCTATGCCTAATTCTGCGTAAACATGCAAACTTATGTAACTACGGGGAAAACCCCGCACCTTTAGTACTGGATGCCTTGCTTTTTGAGAATGTGAAGCGTTCCAGTCAGATTGTCTCATTAGTGAAATGACATAATATATGATATTATATCCCTGTGGACTTGTAATGACTAAAACAAGCCACCTTATATGAATCTCTTCAGAAGACACCGAGGAAGAAAGACATCTTTTGTGCCACTATCGGATTTGTGTGAGATGAACAATAGAGAGGCCATGCCAACGAAACGGATGAATCTAAGGAAACGTCTTAAAAACCATAAAAATGACGAAACGTTTGTTAACTTTAATGAACTGGATACTATACATAAACAATACACAGAGAACATGAAATAAACAATGCACGTATGTATAATATCTATAATGATAAAAGAGAAATTTTATCACGTTATGCGCGTCTTTCTCCACTCCTCCTTTAGTACTGCTTGTGTAACCGAAAACATTCACGTACTGCTGGGAAGTGATCGCTTCTGGGACGCCTTGACTAAAATGTAAAAAAAAAACACTTAAGAAATTTCAAAATGTTCAGTTTAGTTAACAAGTTACAACACATTAAATCTTCTACCAATTTGCGGCAATGTATTGGGGAGTGGTATCAGAGTGATACTTACTAGAACGATTACACATACAGAGTCCATGTACTGACGACGGCAAAAGCTGTTGTTTCATACATGTAAACATGGCAAGGACTTTGGTTCTCCCTCCCTCTTTCTTCCTCTCTCCCCCTCTCTCTCTCTCTCTCCCCCCTCCCCCACTCTCTCTCTCTCTTTCTCATCGATCACTTTTGTCAGTATGTCTCGAAAATTTCGTCGCCCGGCTTTGTCGATCCGGTTCGTTGAATTTAGTCTTCGTATGCTTCGTAGTCTTGTAAACTATATAAAATTATAATTATGTAATAATTCAGTCATTACGTACTGTAAAACCACAATGCAAGCCGCTAACTTACAATAACCACGGCCTGGTTTTACTCACACAACGGCTAGTCACGCCAAAACAAACAAAAATAATTACAAAGGCTGGGACAAATTCTACCGTAACAGCCGAATTTTCACTTTTCTAATCTCGGTATAAAAGGGCTACTTATACAGCAACAAAGAAGAGAAGGAGACGAGAATAACTGTGTTCCTATTGAAGTAGTGCCCTTCTGTAATCTTGCCATCGACTTGTAGCATATCAATTAATTTTCGTACATAAAATTGTGCTTAATATTAACAGCTCTTACAGAAAAGCCCACTTCCTGCCTGAACGTGTTATATTACTACACGTTTTAGCCGTTCTCTTGAGTGGAGAAATTTTTGTTCCTCGTTTATTGCTGTGAAAATGTCATAACTGCACTCCGGACATGTCCTTAGGTCCCCGACACCCCAAAATAACTGCCCTAAAGAACTTTTTTGCGTACTAGATCTAGGCCAAATGACGTCAATGACTGTTCCTTGCCCTTTTCCTCTAATCTTCCTTCACCACTCTCATAATTTTTCGCTAATGCTATAAACTGCAATGTTTTCATTCTGGACTCGTTTCTTCTCCATCTTTAAGTCTTTTCGCAAACTTTCCGAGAACATCTGTTTTACCAGGCTTACACGGAATAAAATGATCCTTTCGCGCACAGATTTGTGATGGAGCAATAATCTATGGTTGTTCGAAAGATTTGTAGAAGTATGGAATCACAAAATTAACTATCGTAGCGGAGGCTTCTTAAAGTCGGCCTCCTGTTGGCTGCGTGGCCATTGTTACGGATAATGACCGTTCCATCTGTTGTCTGCTTACTAGACAGATGACACTGGGGTACAAAATTCTACCGCCGCGCTCAGAGATCGGCAAGGAAATGGGTATTATATTATTCTATTGCCGCATTCAAGCGAAGCGAGGGGGAAATAGAATGAATTCTGGCAACTCATCACAAAAAAAATTCTGAAATGTCTTATCATATTTTTACAGATGAAATGTCGTCCGAGACCATTCCTTGAATGTTTCTATTCTCGTAGGCAGTGATATTCCTACACATATGAAATTGTTTCCCTCGTGAAATTAAATGTTTGACTGAATTTAAACATCTAGGCCATTTTTGCTGAAGAATTCACTGTAAATGAATTAGAGGAAATTTGCAAAGAAACTGATATATCCCCACATTTCAATATGGAAGTTAAATGTTTAACGCTTTGTGCATCACAGTTGCAATGAAGAGCTGAGGGGAAATTGATCTGCTACAAGCTGTGGTGTGCAGTGCAGAATATATACACATTCTGTGGTTTGCAGCGTACAGGAGGGTCACTTTCGACAAAGTAATTAAAACCAAGGGCTTCAATTCGATAAAGTTGTGAATATCTAGAACAATAGAGAGCTGGTTTTTGCACTTGACAATCTTTTGAACTCAAGTTGCAGCTTGATGTTCTGGCAAGTGTCTAAGGCAAATATTAGGACACAACTCTAAAGCTCGGATTTGGGTTAGGCTCAGCTTTAGGATTAGGGTTAAAGGAGAAACGCAAAAATTGGAAATTGGGGCAGTGTAACGTTGGCATGTATTAGTCTTTCCACCCCCCCCCCCCNAAGCTCCGCTGGTGCTCACAAAATTTAATGTTTACTCTGTGTTTACTTGCCGTGACGGCAGTTACCCAGACTTCGGGTAAGTAGTTTTTTTTTTCTTCTCTGCATTCTTGTGAGTACAGAAGCTTGTTTATTAAATTTAACATTAATGATAATTACTGCAGTGTGTTCTGTATAGTATATTTATATCTCGGTCAATGTAAATGTGTGACCTCGGCCCATTACGAACGTTCTGTATCAAGACGGTTGAAGTCGGTTATCGAGACATTCTAGAATTCGATGAAGAAATATTTTCAAGGGCGTGAGTGTTTGAGTAGGTGTGTGTAAAGCGAAGGTTTAGTGTCGCATAGCATTACTGTAAGCCCAGCTTGACCCTCTTGTGCCACTGTTAAAAAAAACAAACGTTCGTTTTCTTCAGTATCAAAGGACATTGTGTTATTCATTGAGATAGGCAGGCGTTTTTAGAGGTAATGCAGTGATCAACTCTAGCTCCCTATTATACGTCTGTGTTGAGTCAAGTTATCGCTGCTGCATGCAGTTTCTATATAATTATTATTAGCATTGTCCATGAACTCCTTCATGTGTGTTTTCTCGTTTCTAATCCTGTCCCTAACTCTTGACCAAGCTCTATGAGGGAATGTCCCATGATACTGCGCCTGAAAGAAGTTAGTCAGATCTACGCGGTGCCAGTTTCTAGTAGTCTATGCTTTAAATTAAGATTTAGATATATATGCCTGATTTAAAGGCAATATCATGAGACGCTCTCTATGGCCTAAGCTGATAGTTAGGGGCAGGAAATGAACCCCAGAAATCCGCAAATTTCGAGAAACTGACAAACCTCCACATTTTATGCACGTTGATCAGCGAAAGGGATAAGCGCGCCGTCTGCATCTATACAACCTTGTTTTGCATAACTGTCTCTCGGAATGACACTGATGACGTGAAGCTTTTAGGTGTTCACAGTTATTATCACAATATTGTCATATTATCACAAATCATTTTTCGGATAAGATTTAGATCTTTGGTGCAAACTGATAAAGAAGTCTCAAAACTGTCTGGACTTTGACATTCTTGATCAGTAGGCCCTGCTCACTGCGGAGTGGTTTCTCCCAAAAAGAGATATCTGAAAACGAGTCGAAATTTAGAACTCATCTTGTAGTAGATAAGAATATTCACGGAACTGTTGATGGCCTCCAGATTAAACATGACAGCCCAGTGGAGCTTGAAGAGATTGCGGTTCTCACCTTCTATAGTGAAAGACTCTTGTGGGTATGTGATCAACATGGGTAGGATGATGGTGCTCGGAATATAACACGCTATGAAAACACTTGAAATGAGCGTTACCATTTTCACGATTCTCATCTCGCGGTTAGACGCGGCATTGGTCGAGTCCAAGTTTTGCACGGCTGTCTGCCGCCATTTTGATTTGACGTACAGGCTATAAATCAGGATGATCGCACAAATGATCACTGCTACAAGCGTGATGACTTGACTCAGAAAGTTCAAGATGACGCAGATGTCTTCCACTTCTTCACGGGCATCTGTGTAGGTCAACCCAATCAGTGTTTTGTTTCTTTTAGGAAAGTAAATCCAATCCATGCCCATTGTCGGGATGACGGGCAAAATGGTGGCGAAGATCATGGCGTATATGACGATAAGGACGACGACAGTCCTTCTGGTAGTGATGATATTCTTAACTTTTAAAGGGAGGGCAATGCAGACACATCTCTCGAAGGTGACGAAGGCGGTGATCCAGCAAGTGATGCGGGCGAAACAGACATGTGGCCATCCTGGAGACAAGAAAAATTGTAAAAAAATGCTTTGTGTGTAGATAACACCCAGGCTGCTTTGGTGTTTCCTTAGGCGGCCATCTCCAGTCCAAGGATTATGAATTCCACACTAATTTGTACAAGCCGACTCTTTTCTCTCTCTCTCTCTCTCTCTCTCTCTCTCTCTCTCTCTCTCTCTCTTTCTTTCTCTCTCTCTCTTTCTCATTCTCTCCCTGTCTGTCTCTCTATTTGTCTGTCTCTCTCTCTCTCTCTCTCTCTCTCTCTCTCTCTCTCTCTCTCTCTCTCTCCAAAAGCAGACGTTCCATTTTCCTGGATTTTATGATGGATATATGGTCAACCGTCTTATCGCAAGTCCTCAGGACAAGCAACAAGTAGCAGTTAAAAGGAGTTGCACTTATGCAGTGGGTTTTATATAATATATATGCAGCATTTTTTATGTGCAAAATATTGCGATTAAACGAAAGTAGCAATTATCCGGACAAAGTCGACTGTATAATTTGCATTTTCCTTTTCAACAGATTGAAGGCCACGTATCCAGACAAATTGAGCTGACCATGACCCCACGAGCTATGTAAACCTAGATTTGATAAAACTCAGAATCATTTTCAAGTATCAGTAATGATCATCTCCACACCATCCACTTCCTACAGCAAAGAGCCCCATATTATATGGAGTGGCAGATTCTCCATACCCATAGTAATGTACTGGATGTCATGTGTTTCCCAGGGGATGTCCGAGTAGCGGAACCAGGGATTGTACAAGACGCTTGAGACGACCAAGGTGAGCACAGCCCCAAGATCCGACACTGAAAGGCCCAGTAGGCTGATGGTCACCGTGTCTCTAAACCCCTGTGTAGAAGGGAAAACGGTAGCATTCAGTTTGTAGTACAAGTAGAGTAATCACAGTTAGACGGAAAGGAAAACGGTAGCATTCAGTTGGTAGTACAAGTAGAGTAATCACAGTTAGACGGAAAGGAAAACAGTAGCATTCAGTTGGTAGTACAAGTATAGTAATCACAGTTAGACGAAAAGGAAAACGGTAGCATTCAGTTGGTAGTACAAGTAGAGTAATCACAGTTAGACGAAACGTGAGATTTCTGTCTGATAAAATTGTAGGACATGGGTTTTTTGGCTGGGAAGCAAGATTACCCCATGGAGAGTAGTTTGGCCAAACAAGTAGATAAGGCCAGGAAAACACTATGTTCTCGAAAATTCATTACTTATTTGTCTTACATTTCCATTGTCAGAGGAATATGATTGGCTGATATGGTCTGTTATTTTGGTTTTTATTGGCTGATGCACGCTTTACTTTCGGGTGTGAGACTTGATGACACAGCCACGCTACAATTATTCCATTTTGATGAAAACGGAGGTGAGCTTTGTTGGAGTTGAATAGTTAACTATTAAACCGTATTTCAGGTAGAAACAACATGACAAGTCTTAACTTGTCCAGAGTTCATATGATTAAATATGACCAATAGTGTCATGTCTTAAAAAACATAGGTGAAGCGATAGATGGGAATGAAAATAAATAAATTCAAATTTTATTTACCACTTCCCCTTCCCCTTCCACTTCCCTTAAGTGAAAAAAAGATCTTTGCCTTTGCGAATATGCAGTACCTATCTAGCTCCCTACCTAGGGAAATGAAATGCTGAGTTTGAGATCATTAATTCTACGCCGTCTTTTCTCCAAACCCTTTTTTTTTTCCTGTCGAAATTCCTGGTCTTAAGCAATCAGAACTGAAAACTATACAGTTTTTCCATTTCTAACTTTTTTGTTGTTGTTGTTGTAGAGGATAGAGCACTAATATTATCAGAAACATAATTCTCTGTCCTAAACAAAATCAAGCTTGATGTCTGAATTTCTTAAAAATTAATATTGAATTAATATATTGCATATATAGCTGAAATACAAGATTTCACTTTAATTCAAAAACCCGTAACACAGGCCTGTTCTATTTCGACAAACAACGACAACAACAACGAAGACAAGAATAACAATAACTTTAGCGACAACAACAACAACAAAAACAACAACAACAACCGTTCAGTCTGATACAACACTAACTACAAGAAAAAGACATGGGAGCATGCCTACATTACCGAAGCCCTATATTCCTACATCTTTATCTTACCCCAAATTATGAAAAGCTTTCCCCATAAGGTATGCGCAGCCTTAGTTTAAGAAATGCAAGGAAGCCCATCATGACAGCAACAAGCTGGTGATCATGATAAGACACTGGATTAGAAAAGAGAGAGAGAGCGAGAGAGAGAGAGAGAGAGAGAGAGAGAGAGAGATAGGTAGGTAGGCTAGGCAGGTAAGTAGGTAGGTAGGTAAATAGGTAGGAAGGCAGATAGATAGATAGATAGATAGATAGATAGATAGATAGATAGATAGATAGATAGATAGATAGATAGATAGATGGATGGATGGATGGATGGATGGATGGATGGATGGATGGATGGATGGATGGATGGCTGATCTCGAATAGAAAGCATGATATTTTTCTGTTGTTTTGTTTTTGTGGCTCAAATTGGTACGCTGCTTTTATTATGGCCAGTAATTGGCTGGGGAATATTTACTATGAGCTTTACAATTTTGACAGATGTGTTTCCATAAATAAATTATGTATATAATAATGTGTCATCATTCAGTGACTTTGTTTACTGTGTGACCGACTTCTGGGAGGTCACTGATACCAGCAACACTGTAATTGATCTTTACTTTGTCAGCTATTGGAGGACCTTTAGAAAGCATGATATAATTTGACCAGGGATGCCTAACTTATGAAGCATGAGACAAAACATAGCCGACTGAGGGTGCAAACTATAACCCATGAAAATAAAGCACCATAAAGAGGATGTGTATCGTGCATTTTTTTAATGAAACATGCAGTTATGGGCAATATCCAGTGACTTGGGGCTGAATGAACATCCAGTCCTAGGGGCATAAGTCTATGGAAATATAGGGCGGACCCCAGATTCCAGATTAGCCATACTTTGGGTTTATCTTGTTCACTTAATTAATATTGTTATAAGCACCAGAGTGCTGCTGGCATAATACGATGTCTCAACTTTTTAAACAGTTTAGGGAAAGCTTTGCATGTGTGGGCAAACAGGGGTGTGGGACGATGAGGTCAAGGGAATGAAGTGTTGTTGGAACATAGGGCTATGAATACCTAGGGCTGTAGGAATATATAGGCATGCTCCTGTCTAAAGACACTCACTTGCTTAATGAAGACCACAATGTTAATGATGTTGCCAATAGTTCCTAAGATGCTGACTCCGCCCAGCAGAATGGACATCATAATGAGATCAACAAGGCCACTGACTTCGTCACTTATGGCCATCTTTATCCTTTTCTCTTTCTGGTACAGTCAACAAGTTTCTTTCTTTAATAGAGAAGCGGTGTGAGGTTAAAATATTGTTAAAGACCCGTCCAGGGTATAAGAGAACAAGGGAGGCATGAGGGAACACTGTGTTAATTTGATTTTGATCGCATGGTGTACACAGCGTTACTTTTCAGAAATTCACGAGTAAAACAAGTCATTTCATACTGCAGAGAAACATCGCAGATTACTTGGTCACTGTCCCTGCTAATATAAAGGGAATAGATATAAAAACTTCAAGTTTTGGAAACCTATGAAGGCAAATCCGTTTGAGACGAGGTAGTGTCCACAGCCATTTATAAAACTGATATGCGTTTTGATGTTTACGATTGAAGATATTCTCAGATTCCCGGAGAGCTGACTGTGTAGTTGACATTTACAGACGCTGATCATTATTATTCTGAAATCACTTTCACTGCCGATAGCCATATATCCATTTTATACACTAGTGGACTGAAGAAAATGTGGAGGACCAAGGCATTTACAGCATGATCATGGCAGGAATCGAACCCATAACTTTTAGATCCTGAGTCCAACACTGTCACTAATCGGCTATGCTGCTTTACATGATTAAACTTTAAATTAGTGTGATTCGAAACAGTCGAGATATGTATGCACCATTCCTACTGGGCACCCAATATACCAAAATCTTTCTTCCTTTTCACTCTCATGCGCTGGGTAACCAGGGCTCTCTCTGCCGTGTTGCAGGAAAATAGTTGATATGCGAAACTAGGTCAAATTCACTTTTTGGCATCTTTATGAAGAACTTAATGTTCTCCTTTAGTCCATTTGGGTTAAAATTTCTTAAAGATATATGCTTTATTTATTAATGAAGGATTACGTTAACCGAGTAACCAAAACAGAATCTGAAATGTTTGGTCATAACGAAAGCTTTTGTTTTTCTAACATTCACGTGCAGTGGAGGAATCTCGAACTTTTAGGCCCTGAATATGCCTACAGTTTTTCTCATGACTTTTAAATGTGGCAAATCTGAAATGGACTTTATCCAATAAGTTTGAACATTGAAAGGAAATCGTTCAGTTAGATAGGATGCATATATTATATTCAGATTACATGCAAACAAATGATAAATAAGGCGAACATTTGGAGTTTGTATTCTGACCACCAAATCCACTATTTTGCATTAGTTACACAATCAACATGTTGTTGCAGTCACTATGCATAGCACATCGCCATACTCGGATAAAGTGGTTTCCTGATGACTTTGGTAAGGATGTCAAAGGCGAAGATTCAAAAAAGAAAAAAAAAGTCACTGTGACCCATAGCACAGACTTATTTTCATCACGTCTCATGTTTTTGCTTCTTAGTAGTCTCTGCAGCCATCTTCTATTGACATCATCACTGGATTTAATACATTAAATGCTCTGCTCAGCATGCTCATATACTAGACTTGTTTCGTTGTTGTTTTGTTTTTTTCTCCCGATTATCTAAATCACTAAAATTCATTTTTTAGTTATTCAACACACTCACATATTAGACTTTTTTTCCCGATTATGTCACTTTAGAATATTTAGGGTTATAACATGTTTAGGGGAAATCAAAAACGATAAGAACATGCTGATTTTAAGGTGTCAGTTCTGCGCTTGAAACACTCACTAGGTTCATTCTTTTCTTTTTTTTTTAACTTGAGACATCCCAGTCCGTAAGCATTAAAGTCGTGAGCCTTTGGTAGCAAACAGGGCTATAATTAAGATCCAAGGCCCGTGGCATAATTAAACACCTCATCATATGCCAGTGAGTCGGACATCCTTGTTCATGTTCAAATTATAGGATGTCAAACTCCTGTGAGCCAGAGGTGAGCCTGGCTTAATAGTTAAACACTATCCTTATATATGACCACAATTTTAGTCATCTAGGGTGTCACATTCTGAAGATCAAGCGTACACCAGTCAGTCACGAACCACCCAGCTAGCTTGTTGTTCATGACGAAGATATGTGGGGAGAGCAGGTGGGAGGATAATGGGAGGAGAAGGGGGTAATGGTCAAAGTTTTTCCCCAGTCATTTCCAGCAGAGATACCAAGATAAACGCGAAAAAAGTGAGAGAAGGATAGGGGCCCATATCAAAATTCAAGTAATGCTATAAAAGAAGATGTGACAAGTCACAAACAGCTCCTACCCCACGCTCCTATCAAAAGTAATCTTCGTGTCACACCCCTGTGCGTTGGAATCTATCAGAAGCTGTGATCATGATACTAAAGGTGGATTGTAAATATACACTGAAAACATGTGTCCAGACTAGATGAAATAAGCATCATTCTCTTTCAATACCAGTGATTAAGTGCCAGTCTCAACCAGTAGATGCCTTTAGGTCACATGCTCAGAATCCCATCAGGGCTTGAAATCTGTAATCAATCCGGTGCTGACTCGTCAAACCTCCACGTACTTTGATTATAGCCAACGCTCTACCGGTACGTCATTAGCCCATTTAGAGTTATGAGTGTATTTTTTGTGACATAAATAAACAAAAGAAACAGGAAGATTTATTTTGAACCATTTGTACATAGAAGTACAAAAAAACATGGTACTCCAAAGACACTGGTGATGGAATTTAAACTGATGACAATACTAACAGTGATAGTTTGATGTTTAAACTGGATCCGGAACAGAGGAGAAATGGTGCGCCAGCATGCATCTGTTACGTATCTTGGGTGTGTCGTGGTATTAGTGAGAGAGAGAGAGAGAGAGAGAGAGAGAGAGAGAGAGAGAGAGAGAGAGAGAGCAAGAGCAAGGTATAAGGAAGGGTGTACGAACCTGCAAAAGAGGATAGAATGGTTTGGATATGTGAGTGAATGGATTAATGTTGTTGAAAACATAGCTGTAGCTTTAACTCATATAATGGACTAATTGTTCAAATCAGTACTGTAACTTTTACTCATTTATTGGATTATTGTTAAAAAACATATTAACTGTAACTTTTATTCATTATTATAGAGCTAGATGTTGACTGAACTCAACAAACATAATCTTGTTATTTTGACATTTTTCTTCATGAATGAATTTTAATGTGAAACCAACTTCCGTGAAGTTCAACAAAAATAATCATTATGACCAACTTCAGATTAGCGTTAAAGCGTTAAAGGTTTACCCTTCGGAGGAGCGAGCTTTGATATTGTATAGTTAAAGGAAGTTTCTGTCATTTTTCCTTCGTTTCTTCGCCCGTGCTTTTCCTACTTTCCCGTTTTCAGGAATGTAGTTAAAAATTCGGACCACAAACTTTGTCTTGCAGCATCCAACTGAAATACATCTGGATAAAATGTGGTGATTTTATCCCATAAACGTGCGTTCATTTGCAACACAAAAGTTCCTTTCTTATAATACAAAATTTAAAAAAAAAGACAACTATGTAAAGTCAATAATTGAATTATGGTTAGCAAATTACATCTATCATCAAGCTCATTCCATTTTCTCCCAAGTCATTTTTTGATGATTAGAGACGTTTATATTAGTGTGACCTTCCATTAATTATCTTCCCTCCTATTGTCAAATGTAGAGTTTTGATTCGTTTTCATTTCCCAAGTTTACAAGCTAAACCACATCTGCCTCACTGGTTTGCTTTGTGCAAAAGGTTGAGAACGGTAAATTTCCCAAGACTTGAAAAAGAATGACATATGTGAGCAGTCGGGAAGTGTGTTTGGGTCACGGGTGAACACTAGGTTCGCACGTGGAAGTTAGGGACCGATTCAGGCAGTAGGTATTTAAGAATTAAATTGCTGTGAAGTTAGCGTCCCTGTAGTGTAGTTGGTAACACGCTCTGACTTGCAAGCTGAGAGACCCTGGTTCGATCCCCGGCAGGGATAAAAATTTATAGAGTAGGTTTTTTTCGGCCCTTCTTCTCAAAATTGACCATTCACAGTAATTTAGTAAAATCCCTGGTGACACACTTCCTTAAAATAATATGCAACATCTGAAAAATTATCAGACTAAGCTCACCTTCCTCCCNTGTCTGTGTGTCTGTAAGTGCAGGTATTTGTGTGCGTGTGTCTGTCTGTGTGTCTGTAAGTGCAGGTATTTGTGTGCGTGTGTCTGTCTGTGTGTCTGTAAGTGCAGGTATTTGTGTGCGTGTGTCTGTCTGTGTGTCTGTAAGTGCAGGTATTTGTGTGCGTGTGTCTGTCTGTGTGTCTGTAAGTGCAGGTATTTGTGTGCGTGTGTCTGTCTGTGTGTCTGTAAGTGCAGGTATTTGTGTGCGTGTGTCTGTCTGTGTGTCTGTAAGTGCAGGTATTTGTGTGCGTGTGTCTGTCTGTGTGTCTGTAAGTGCAGGTATTTGTGTGCGTGTGTCTGTCTGTGTGTCTGTAAGTGCAGGTATTTGTGTGCGTGTGTCTGTCTGTGTGTCTGTAAGTGCAGGTATTTGTGTGCGTGTGTCTGTCTGTGTGTCTGTAAGTGCAGGTATTTGTGTGCGTGTGTCTGTCTGTGTGTCTGTAAGTGCAGGTATTTGTGTGCGTGTGTCTGTCTGTGTGTCTGTAAGTGCAGGTATTTGTGTGCGTGTGTCTGTCTGTGTGTCTGTAAGTGCAGGTATTTGTGTGCGTGTGTCTGTCTGTGTGTCTGTAAGTGCAGGTATTTGTGTGCGTGTGTCTGTCTGTGTGTCTGTAAGTGCAGGTATTTGTGTGCGTGTGTCTGTCTGTGTGTCTGTAAGTGCAGGTATTTGTGTGCGTGTGTCTGTCTGTGTGTCTGTAAGTGCAGGTATTTGTGTGCGTGTGTCTGTCTGTGTGTGTGTGTGTGTGTGTGTGTGTGTGTCTGTCTGTCTGTCTGTCTGCTAATGCAGGTATTTGTGTGCGTGTGTTTGTGTGACATCTTGTGTGAAACCGTGTGTGTTTGTGGAGTTATCGCTTATGTAGAAATATGTGCCCACAGGACTATTATGAGCTTTGAGCACTCCGGAGATGAAGGTCTTGATAAAAATGCTTTATTATAGCTATTATTATTATTATTACTTGTCATTTAAGGGGCATGACTCACTTGAAGCTGTGTCCGTCACGCCGATAAGAATTTTTTTTAAAAATCATGATTTTGTTTCCGATGGACGTTGAAATAAAAAAAAAACAAAAAAAAACATACATCTCCTGTACAAATAGTCTTCTCAAAATAATTTAGTAATAGTAAGGTCTCCCCTGATTTTTAGTTTTTCAAAGAGCCTTTTTGCCGCCATGGGGATCTCCATTCTCATCTGCTCCTCTTCCTGTTTGAATGCGTACACATCCAACAGACAAATGTACAAACAATCTAAATTAAAACACAAGGAGTGAATGAAAAAAAAATCAGAAAGCCATTCAGAGCTGATGAAGCGTTAAAGAAAGAAAGACGGTAACTAGTTCAGCCACACTTTTGTTTTTTTTTATTCCCCTGAAGTTTGTTTATATAGAATAAACTAATAAATGAGAAGAAGGGGAACGCGAGGATAGCAGAGCTCACCACAGTTAAAGCTGAGTACTAATAGGCTACGACCTACTTGACAAGAACTCAAAACAAGTGCAAAAATAAAAACTACCCCCACGTCCCCCACCTCCCCCAAAGCGCCTATAGAAATGTCATGTTTTGAACAGTACGTGATTTAAACATAATATAAGCTCACCAACGCCAAGCTCGAGGACTTGCAGACAGTAACAAAAAAAAAAAAGCTGTCATCGCTGTGTTTGCCACTCGCAGTGATTTTCCCTTGAAAAACGTTAAATGGCTTTACGAAAAGCCATTTTCCCCTACCTAGGTGAGACAAGATAATTATACGTTACGTACGTTGTAGGGAAAAACTCGTGAAATGTGAGGTAGAGTGGGTAAAATGTCCTTTTTTTCCTGTTTACACAATAAAATTATAGGATTTTTTTTCATATATTTGCTTCAACATCAAGCGTAGGAAAACAGAGAACAAAAATCACTGACAATTTAGGAGAAGTGCATATACCCAGAGTGGCATCACGATGTCCTCCACGTGTTGCGACTGATCATTCGGCTAGACGCCTCGGAAGAATAAGGTCGATTAGTTTGATGAAAGTTAGAAAGTTTGATGCAAAGGGAAAAGGGTCACCAGCTCTCTTTCGACATTAACACTCTCACTACATTGGCGAGGACGAGAAAGAGGATGAAGAAGAAGAAAATGACGACAACGTTGAGATGACATTGGTGATGTGCTGGTCAGTTTGAAAGTCTGCGTTCGTGCCAAAATACAGCCTTGGACAGACTGCACTGGAAGAGAAAGCTAAGGAGTCATGTTTGTTTTCGTGGGTCGTCTTCGTTCTCGATCTAGTTTGTTTTCGTGGGTCCCCGTCGTCCTTTTTTTTATTTTATTGGTCCCACCATCTCATTTTGTGCTTGTGGGTTCCGTTCGCTTCAGCTCTAAAAAAGCAATTCGTTTATTATAAAGTTAGGCGGGCGTGGGGTACATTGAAATGCTGGTGGTGGTGGAATGGCATGATACACTGTGATGTTAGTGAGGGTTTTGATGCATGCGGTGGTACAATATGATGATGGTGATGATGGAACGAAGTGGCACGTTGTGGATTTGATGATGGTGGTACATTATGATGCTGACATGGTGGTATATTGGTGATGCTGATGATGGTGATGCTACATGTGGTGGTACATTGTGATGTTGGTGATGCTGATGGTCATGATGATTATGGTCTATTATGGTCGCGAATACGTGAGATTGGTGATGGCAGCACTGCTGTGGTTCAGTGTGGTGAAGTCGCTGGTGATGGTGGTGCACTGCGCTGGTACATCCCGATGTTTGTGGTGATGATGATGATGATGATGCACTGTTGTAGTGAATTGTAATGTTAGTACTGATAATGGTATTGTTGCACTGTGGTGGTGCCGTGTGGTGTTGGTATTGGTGATGGTCATTGTTGTGATATTGGTGATGGTGATTTTGCACGGCAGTGGTACATTCTGGTACTGGCGACAGATTCTGATGCTTTAGGTGATGATGGCGATGGTGCATTGTGTTGGTGATGATGGTGATGGCACACTGAGGTGGTGAATTGGAATGATGATATTGCTGTTGCATTGCGGTGGTGAATTTTGGTGTTGTTATGGGTGATAATGATGATGCACTGCAGTGATACGTTCTGTTGTTTGGGGTAATGACGATGAAGCATTGCGGTGGTAGAGTGTGGTGTTGGTAATGGTAATTGTGGTGATACTCGATGATAGCGATGTGTGATATTGGCGATGGCAATCGTGCATTACAGTGGTAAATTGTGACGTTGGTGTTGGTGATGTGGCACCGTGGTGGTACATTCTAATTTTTGTGGTAAGGATGTCAGTGGTGCACTGCGGTGATACTCTCTGATGTGGGTGATTATGATGAGGATGGTGGATTGTAGTTGTGAATTGTGATTTTGATGATGGCGACTTTGCGCTACTGTCCTACATTATGATCTTCATGATGGTGCACTGTAGTGATATATGATAATGCTGGTGGGGATGATTATGTTATGCGAGGAAGCCTTGTTATATTGGATATGGTGGTGATGATGTGCTGCAATGAAGCATTGTTGTATTAGGGGTGGTGGTAATGATGGTGCTGCCTAGTGATGCTGGTGTGGTAATGGTGCATTGTAATGGTGATGTGATAGTGCTTTAAGATATTTGTGTGTTGTGATATTTGTGCATTCTGGTATTGGTGGTGGCAGTCAAAATGCACTGCGGTAAAGCATTATGGTGCACTATGGTGGTGGTTGTGCACTGCATGAATGCATTGTGATATTGGTGCATGTGATATTGGTGTTGGTTGTGATAATGTTCTGTGGTGGAGCATTGCTCTTGATGATGTTGATGATAATACACCAAGATGGTGCATTGTAATGTTGATGGTCGTGATGATGGCGCACTGCGATCTGGTGGACATGATAGTGCACTTCGGCAATGCATTTTGCTATTGTTGGCGATGATGACGGTGCACTGCAATGGAACATTGTGATAGTGGTAGTATTGATGATATATGCATTGCGGCATTACATTGTAATGTTAGTGTAATGATGATGGTGCACTTCATTAGAGCATTACGATTTTGGTGTTGGTTGTGATACTACACCCCCGCTGGTGGTGGTGGTGGTGGTAGTAGTAGTGATATAGTGCATTGCAGTGATGCATTGTGATATTGGTACATGTGATGTTGCTGGTGATGTTGTGCACTGTGGTGGTGTAGTGTGTTATTGCTGCTGCTGTTTGTGATGATGTGCATTGCGAATTGCATTGGAATATTTGATAGTAGTGATGGTGACAGTGCACTGCGGTGGTGCAAAACGGTGTTATTGATAGTGTACTGCAATGGGGCAATGTGATACTGGTGGCAGCAGTGATGACATTGCACGGTGATGGACATTATAATATTGGTGGTGATGATAAGGTGTAGTGCGGTGATGCATTGTAATAATGGTGATGGTGATGATGATAGTGCTCTGTGGATCATTATGATGTTGGTGGCAGTGATGATGAAAACGGCATACACTGTTTTAAATCCTGGGTTACAATTGGGTTAGGGGTATGTATAAGTCAGTTATACCGGCATTAGCTAACATTCTAACGGTGTATACTACATAATCTAGGGGTATAAAGTTGCCTAGGGGCACACCATCCTTACGTTGTAATCTGGGTGAGGGTGGGAATACATTAGCCTGTTGTGGCAGCATTAAATAGCATTTTAACAACGTATTTCATTGCCTATCGTTTTACGGAAAGGGAATGTTGTCAATATTTGCATTTGACTTGTTCATAAAAAAAATGACCTGATACATTAACAAAAATGACTTGTCGATAAATAGCGGGCATCCGCCACCGCATCATCATCATCATGTTTACCATGCTTCCCCCTCCTCTCTTTCTTCCTCTTATTCACCATCTTTATCACTGTCACTTCCATCACCACGACCCTGCTTCCTTGTATTCCTAACAAGACTAACACCCCATTTTACAAATGGGCAGCCAGGCAACGCACCAGCGGCGAAAGAATACCTAGCGCACCGAAAGGCATCATAGACGAATGCATTAGACTCCGTGAAAAAGTTGGACGACTGGCGAATCGGGCGGATTGACAAGATCTATCGGAGATTGTATTTCGTTGCTATACACATTCTTTTTTTTTCAAAAAGGGTAAAAAAAATAAAGAGGACTGATGTGTATAGTTATTTTTTGTGTATTTTTCTACGAATTTAGGTGAAAACCGCGTGTTTTTACGGTACGTAGTTCTCAAGAAATCTGTGACACAAATTTGGCTGAAGCGTTTTATTAATATAGATAATCATTTTTCTAGTGTAATCACAGTGACGACAGCGGCAACAAGGAAATTGCATAAATAATCAATACCAGTGACACCACTAACACGAAGTCATCATCTGTAATACTAGCTTTACCACACAACCACTGAAACAACCAACAGTTTCCATAATAGTGCACCATTGTGACATTTAGCAATCATCTTGATATTCCACTAACGGGGCAATAAATTAACAGTTCCAACAATAATAGAATAGTTACAGTAATGTAACAACCAACGATCATAGTAATAATGCTCCACCGTAATAAGCAACAATTAATATAGAAATGCATAATTGTAACAATTGAAAATCATCGCAATAGTACACGTTCAATAATGTCGTTGTAATAACCAACAAACACAGTAATACACCTTTGTTATAACCAGCAATCACCACATAAGTGCATCACCGCAGTAAACAATCACCACAATGATACATAATTGCAGCAACTGAGAGTTGACACAATCATACACCAGTAATAAACAACAGTCCCGCTGTAATACACCACCATAACAACTAACAACCATCATTATGCTACACTACCATAACAACCAACAATCACAAATATAATACATCACCGTAACAACTAACAACCAGCAGTATGATACACCTTCGTAACAATCACCATCACAAATAATAATACACCACCGGAACAACTAACAATCACCAGTATTAAATAATAACTCTAATCAACAGTCAGCATAAAAATACTTTGCCTTATGAACGAATACTCACTACAGACAGAACTACATCACCGTAACAATCAACAATCTCCACAATAATGCATCACCGCTCCCCAAACAGTCACCACAAAAAAATGTACAAATGCACCAACGTTAACAAGTAACAATCACCACAGTAAGACATTACCGTAACAATCACCACAGTGACATACCACAGTTAATCTTTTGTCAGCCACTCGACCGTCATCATCATCAGAGTCATTATCAAAGCAAACACCGTCACTGTCATGATGCTCATCCACCACCACGCCCAACCGTACCCTTCATCGCCATCTTCACTCACAACTACCTTTCGCATCCATATCACCATTCACAATTCATTTAAAGTAACATTACCCCTATTATCACGAACTTCCACCACTGTTGCAAGTCACCCTCAACTTCGTCAAAACAACATAATACTGACCACAACCATCACCCATACATCTCACTCATTTTAACCACCACCAAACAACAATAACAACACTACTACCACCATCAACAACAACAACAAAAACACCACCTGCAACATCACTAACAATATCACCACCAACACCACCACCACCGGTCTTTGCATCTGTCACCAGTCAACTTTCACCATCACCAATTTTGTTACCACCTTTGCTGCGACCACTATCACCCCACACTACCATATCCACTACGTCCACCATTTTATCATCACTTCTCATCATACATCAGGCATAACCAATTATCATGTCATCACCATTTCCACCAACACTACCAATACCATAACATCATTCGTTACCATCAATACTCATTAGCATCATCATTGCGCGCTACCACCACCTACCATCACTTTTACAAACTATTATCACCTCTACCACTACCAAGACACACTCGTCACTAACTGCCACCACCATTTCCATAATCACTTTTTATAACCACCTCACCACTCACTACTATCACTACCATCTCCGCCAATCGCCACCACTATTTCTACTCACTACTATCTCCACAACTCACCACCACCATATCGTTCGCGCCCACCATTACATTCATAATCTCGACCATTCACGAATGCACCTTCACAACAGACCACAACCGCTTCCACAACACACCACCAACACCTTCTCAACAACTTATCACTACCAAAAACATCATCACCACACCAGCACTACCACACTCATCACTTAACGACTCATCACCGGCAATCCACAACTCACCAGTTACACCACCACCACCATCACTAAACACCACCACCACCACCATCACTAAACACCACCACCACCACCACACCACATCACCACACCACATCACCACCATTCAACTCTACACTGACCACATCCACACTCATCACATCTATCACTATCAACTCTATACTCACTACTTCCTCCATCACCACCACATCACTAAACCACTACCATCACCACTGTTCTTTACTACATCTGCACCACTACATTACCACCTCATCAACATTAGTACCATTCACCACCACCACTTCTACCTCACGACTTCCATCATTCACCACCACCACCACCACCACCACCTCTACAACTCTACACCACACCGCCATTACTTAACACCACTCGCTACCACTGCACCACTACACTACAACCACACCATTGCCACCACCACTCACTACCGTCACACCTTCCACTCACCGCCACTACCACCCACCACCATCACTCACTACCACCACCACACTGCTATACTATTCACCACCACCATTACCCCACCTCCACTCACCACCACTACCAAACCACTTTCACCTACCACTACCACTCACCACTACTACCACCCACCACCATCATCACTCATTCATGTGCACAGTATATTCAACCATCCTTACTCTATGCTACTAGAGTTTGTTCCGGTGGCTAGGGTTTGAGAAAAGTTGTGCACTGGCAGAAATAGGCTGTATTGAGAATGAATGTTCTGCCCATGTCCTCACCAACCCCCCTCCCCCCT
>JAWQUT010000137.1:777207-793032 GCA_033807755.1 Ellobium chinense
GAGAAAGAGAGAGAGAAAGAGAGAGAGAGAAAGAAAGAGAGAGAAAGAGAGAGAGAAAGAGGGAGAGAGAGAGAGAGAGAGAGAGAGAGAGAGAGAGAGAGAGAGAGAGAGAGAGATGAGATGAGAAGCACCTTGCAATTTTCAGTCTCAGTGTTTAACCTCAAGAGTCTAGATAATCCAGGTGCCAAAATATCTCCTCTTGCCAAAATTTTTGTTCAGTTGAAAACGAAACAGGATTGTATTACTTCATTCCATTCCTTTGTTTGTCCATTCATTCCTTCTTTTCTTTGACCGACAGACCGATTGATTGGCTGTCCGTTCGTTTGTTTGGCTCGTTTCGCTCGTTCATTTGTCAGTCGTCTGTTCCTTCATTTGTCGGTTCGTTCTATTGTTCGTTCGTTTCCTCGCATGTTCGTTCGCTTCCTCGCTTGTTCGTTCGCTCGCTTGTTCGGTCAGTCAGTCAATCTGTCTGTCCGTCGGTCTGTCGCTCGCTCGGTCAGGCGGTCGGTCGGTCGGAAATTAAATGTATATTCTTCCTCCTGGCAATTGGTTCAGCATTTTGAAATAAGACAATTGGTTTGGCATTTTGAGAGAAGGCAACTGGTTTGGTAATTTCAAAAAAGTATAACACTCAAGATCAACCGACGTAAACGCATCTAAAAGATGTTGCAGATTTAAAACTAGACATTCTTGCAAATTGTTTGTATGAGTTGTTAGAAAATGTTTGCTGATTTACGCACTGCACGAGTCATATCCTCTGTAGGAATGCTAGGTTTTGTTGTCTTTTTTTTTTTTTTTTANTTTTTTTTTTTTTTTTTGTACTTCTGGTGTTAAAACAGATCCTGAAAGCTGCAGTTTTGTTCACCAATACACTCTATTTTAAGCTTAAAATTTTTTTTTCTGAGGATCGCTTTAACATTTTGAGTTTTTTCTAAGATCCTTGAAGTTGAAATGCACCTCGCTCATTTCCGTAGACTATATGTATCGATAATTTGACAATTTCAAAACTGTGTTGGAATGTGCTTGGCTCAAAAATGGCACAAAAAAGAAACACACCTGAGGAACGTTAACTGTGGAATTTTGTTCCAGGCATATTTTTATTTCTTGTTGTTGGACATTTCTTAGCATTTAAAACGGAAGAGGCTGCAAGAAACGTGTCTGTTCTATTTAAAAGAATTTAAATACTCCACGATTGTTTTTACATACCCATGGGTGATAAATTTTGAATGGTAAAGGCCATATTTAAAGCAAATCAATAACTGATAGACTATTAAATGTAATGCACATTGTTAAGAATGTACCAGCAAGCGAACAAAACCGGAACAGACCAACTCGGGGGTCGAAAGAGAATAAATAATATAAAAACAACGAAATGTCCCAGGACCTGTAGGTAACGATTATATTCATTAGGGGTCGAGTCAGGATCAAGAGTAAGTCTCCAAATATATGTATTTAGGCTTAAAAGTGAAAGAAAACTTGGGCCGAAAGTTGCTCGGTGCTTCTAAACCACGTGACGAGTTCTGGTCAGCATGCACAGTAGCTTTCACTCGTGGAAATGCAGTGGAACTTTGATATAACAGAATCTAGTCGTCGGTCCAAATCACTAAGGTCGTTTTATCTGAAGTTTTGTATTGTTTTAAAGTGCTCTTTTTTTGGTAAACAAAAAGGCAGTCGGGATTCTATAATTAGCGTGTGTTAGGCAGGGGATGGTTTGAATAATGGATGTTTTTAACAGAGTTCCACTGTTTAGCTGGTTAAAGAAATTATTTTCACCACCTATAACTAACTAATTAACGCCATGCTAATCATCTTATCACATCACACCAGCCTTCTTTGCAGCATCTGGAGACGTTCTGTCATGCAATAACAATACGCTAAATATATATACTGACCGGCACGAAAAACGCATCAGTTTTTAGGAACGGAAATTTTTAAGGGAATAACTTGCAGGTCCGATTGTTTTGAAGCATTCAGCTCGCCTATCACACGGGACTCTGAAATAATGCTCTCATGCCTGAGTGAGTGCTCCTGTTCGAGTAAGCNAGACATTACCGTAACAATCACCACAGTGACATACCACAGTTAATCTTTTGTCAGCCACTCGACCGTCATCATCATCAGAGTCATTATCAAAGCAAACACCGTCACTGTCATGATGCTCATCCACCACCACGCCCAACCGTACCCTTCATCGCCATCTTCACTCACAACTACCTTTCGCATCCATATCACCATTCACAATTCATTTAAAGTAACATTACCCCTATTATCACGAACTTCCACCACTGTTGCAAGTCACCCTCAACTTCGTCAAAACAACATAATACTGACCACAACCATCACCCATACATCTCACTCATTTTAACCACCACCACACAACAATAACAACACTACTACTACCACCATCAACAACAACAAAAGCACCACCTGCAACATCACTAACAATATCACCACCAACACCACCACCACATGGTCTTTGCATCTGTCACCAATCAACTTTCACCATCACCAATGTTGTTACCACCTTTGCTGCGACCACTATCACCCCACACTACCATATCCACTACGTCCACCATTTCATCATTTCTCACCATACATCAGGCATAACCAATTATCATGTCATCACCATTTCTACCAGCACTACCAATACCATCACATCATTCGTTACCATCAACACTCATTAGCATCATCATTGCGCGCTACCACCATCTACCACCACTTCTACAAACTACTATCACCCATACCATTACCAAGACACACTCGTCACTAACTGCCACCACCATTTCCATAATCATTTTTTAAAACCACCTCATCACCACCTCACCACTACCTCACCACTCACTACTATCACTACCATCTCCGCCAATCGCCACCACCATTTCTACTCACTACCATCGTTCGTTTCCTCGCTTGTTCGTTCGCTTGTTCGGTCAGTCAGTCTGTCGGTCGGTCTGTCGCTAGCTCGCTCGGTTGGTTGGTCGGTTGGACGGTCGGTCGGTCGGTCGGTCGGTCGGTCGGGAGGAAATTAAATGTATATTTCTTCCTCCTGGCAATTGGTTCAGCATTTTGAAATAGACAATAATTGGTTTGGCATTTTGAGAGAAGGTAACTGGTTTCGAAATTTCAAATAAGTAAAACATGCTCAAGATCAACAGACGTAAACGCATCTAAAAGATGTTGCAGATTTAAAACTAGACATTCTTGCAGACTGTTTGTATGAGTTGTCAGAAAATGTTTGCTGAATTACGCACTGCGCGAGTCATATCCTCTGTAGGAATGCTAGGTTTTTTGGGGGTTTTTTTTGTACTTCTGGTTTAAAACAGATCCTGAAAGCTGCAGTTTTGTGCATCAATACACTCCAGTTTAAGCTTTAAGTTTTTTCCTGAGGATCGTCTTAACATTTTTTTCTAAGATCCTTGAAGTTGAAATGCACCTCGCTCATTTCCGTAAATGTATCGATAATTTGACAATTTGAAAAGTGTGTTGGAATGAGCTTGGCTCAAAAATGGCACAAAAAGAAACACAGCTTTCCTTTAATTCCATGCATCTCACTTGAGGAACGTTAAGTTAACGGTGGAATTTTGTTCCAGATATTAATTTTTATTTCTTGTTGTTGGACATTTCTTAGCATCTAAAACGGAAAAGGCTGCAAGATACGTGTCTGTTTTATTTAAAAGAATTTAAATACCGGGTACTCTACGATTGTTTATACATACCCATGGGTGATAAATTTTGAATGGTAAAGGCCATATAAAAAGCAAATCAATAACTGATATTAAATGTAATGCACATTGTTAAGCATGTACCAGCAAGCGAACAAAACCAAAACAGATCAACTCGGAAGTCGATAGAGAATAAATATAATAAAAACAACGAAATGCCCCAGGACCTGTAGGTAACGACTATATTCATTAGGGGTCGAGTCAGGATCAAGAGTAAGTCTCCAAATATATATGTATTTAGGCTTAAAAGTGAAAGAAAACTTGGGCCGAAAGTTGCTCGGTGCTTCTTAACCACGTGACGAGTTCTGGTCAGCATGCACAGTAGCTTTCACTCGTGGAAATGCAGTGGAACTTTGATATAACAGAATCTAGTCGTCGGTCCAAATCACTAAGGTCGTTTTATCTGAAGTTTTGTATTGTTTTAAAGTGCTCTTTTTTTGGTAAACAAAAAGGCAGTCGGGATTCTATAATTAGCGTGTGTTAGGCAGGGGATGGTTTGAATAATGGATGTTTTTAACAGAGTTCCACTGTTTAGCTGGTTAAAGAAATTATTTTCACCACCTATAACTAACTAATTAACGCCATGCTAATCATCTTATCACATCACACCAGCCTTCTTTGCAGCATCTGGAGACGATCTGTCATGCAATAACAATACGCTAAATATATATTACACAAACACAGAGAAGGTACGGTAATTGTTTTTCTGAACATAATACAAGACTAACATAATTCCAAGTGCATGTGCACTGCAGGATGGGGGGAAATGGAATTTCACCTCTGATTGAAGCTCCTGGGTACACATCTCGTTTCATCGACAACGTTCTCTCTATTGTTAAAGATGATCAAATGAGACGGATTAATCTCTGGAAGGCACTGTACAGGTAGCCTCGTTTCATTGACATTCGCCAGTAGACAGTACTCGATCCGTTCATTTAGAAAAGAACAACAACAACAACAAAAAACTTAGGTATACAATACTGGCCAACAATGTCTTTTCAGTGTAAGAGATTATAAGAGTATCTTGGTACCGGTAATAATAAACATTTCCATTTGCGATTTACGAGCTTTGGACCGTCATACCATGATCAGCATGGCCGCATTAAAATGTTTATTTTGTTGATGATAAATTACAGAAGAGCAAAAAATAAGTATTATTTACAGAATTTACCACTTTGGAGGTAGTATTGTTTTTGACATGCCGGTTGAGGGAAAAAAAGTCTTTCCGTGTAATGTGGCCTTGATAAAATTAAATATGTTTCAGCTGATGTCAACTTTTAAAAAGTATGTGATTGAATTTTATTTAGTAATAGTACTCGATTACAGCTTAAGTACTGCATGGGTATGAAAGCGTTAATCTTGTGGGAACAATGGTTGTCGATGAAACGAGGTGAACTGTCGGCATGTGTCGATATATGGCGTATCGATGAAACAAGGTGCGCCCGTTTGGGGAATCCATGCCAACATTTTTTGTTTACCAACGATTCCTTGGTCAGATTTATGACCGCGCTACGAAAAATGGGCGTCCACGATGTGAAATTTACAGCTTCCCCTCCTTTCACCCCCTCCTCCTTCCATTCCCTGAGAGACCCTGGTTTCGATTTTCGGTAGGGGCATGAAATTTCCAAGTATTGGTTTGAAAGGCCCTTCTTCTCACATTTGATCATTCACAGTAATTTGGTAAAATCCCCGGTGACACACTTCCCTAGATAACATGTAACATCCAAGAAAATTATCAAATTGGGCTTACATTCCTTCCCTTAACTAATGAATACTGAATGTCTTGCCCTCAGGTTACGGCTGGAAAGAGACTTCATTACTAAGTATGGAAAGCTTTAAATTTTCGAAATATTTTTTTAAATGACTGAAGTCTGGCAGTTTTAATGAGGTCACCAAAAAATGTTAATTTTGAGAAATCGGGCTTTGAGGCTGGCATTGCAATTAATTATTTCAGGATCACTTTACAAAATTAATAAATTTAAAGCATATTTATTGGTTGAAGTCAAGCACAAGACTTCATCCATAAATTCGAAAATGGACTGTCAGAGTGCAATAATCTACAATTGCATGTACGTTCACCTATAACCACAAAGATTTACTTATTTCTCCACTATGCCGTTTGCGTCTTCTTCTTTCTTCTCAGGTATCCAATCTGTCTCTGGGTAACGCTATGTAGCAAAACTTCGCACCATGCCGTACACACATTTGAAACAACTGTGAATTGTTTTCTCATTCTAATCACTATTGCGAACTCATGTTTCTCAATGACATCCTTGCCTGCACTTCCCCAATCGGTCGATTGTCTGCTGTGACAGTAAAGCTCGCAATAATTGCGAAAGATGGTTTTTTTACTCCCTTTGGTTTCCTGGACTAGAAATATTGCAGAGAAACATTTCAACAGTTCAGAAAAATCGGATGTACGCTTATGCCCTGAAATGCTCAATAATTTTACTGCTGTGTGTTCAAAATATTACTAATATACAGTAGTATCGATGACGGGGTATTCGACAGCCCTATTCGAGGCCTGAGAGCACAGTCTCGATATACAATAGTTGAGACTGGAACCCATGCTCCCCCGTGACCTGAGACCTCTACTCATTCTGTGCATATATATAGCTATGTTTATGATTATGTATATAGATAAAGATTAGATAAAATTAGATAAGATTCGATAAGATAAGATACAACTTTAATGCCCATGGAAGGCACATCAGTTTCGCTTCCAGTAGAATAAAAACAAAACTTAATAGACATTAATGTACACTGCATTTTTATGTTAAGCGAACATATTACAAGCAACATACAAGGCACTCCAACTATACCCTCCTCCCACCCCAAATACACAAACACATACATTAGTGCACCAACAATCACACATCATACACACACGTATACGCATACACACACACACAAATACACACACACACACACACACATACACACGGGCACGCATACACCCACCCACCCACTCATTTCTTTTCAAACACAGAATAAAAAAATTAGACGAGTCCTAGTTGACTGCCAGTAATTTTTGTTTTATTGCTCATAATTTCTTCTACCACAAAGTCAAGACAATGACGAATATCAGGGGATATAACACCAACGGGAGGGAAGAACATGTGGCTCAAAATTCAAAATATCGCACCTTTACATATTATGTCTCTTGTACCTACTTACAAAAGAGAAAATGTCACTGCGATAACTGAATTGCTGGAACAAGGACAGGATACATGTGGATAAATAAATGACAAAAAATCAAAGCCTGAACTGACATAAATAAACAAAAAAATGTTGTACATTTTTAAATTTGATAATGACAAAACAGCCATGTAAAATGTGTTGCAATAACTGAAGATGCATGCTTGCATTATGATGTCACTATGAATATCCTCTGCAGTACAGAGTGACCATCTGCACTAAAACAATGCATGAATCATTAACTACTTGTAGATATGGAGTTATGGAAGATGACAAACGTTGTTGCCCTATCTTGCAATGTTAGAAAATTCTGAAAACAAAAAAAAAGACAATATTTTTCGGTCCCTTGATTCAGATCCACACTAGAGTTTAATGATTCATGGTCGGATCTTGCCGGACCTGTCCACAAATCATTACTTCGGTTGATTCATAGCACTCAGACTTACCCAGCTCTCAACACAGCACACAATCATGGATGAAAATACAACATCCTTGGCGAAGATGACAACACTGAGTAGATGTAGAATACAAAAAAGTACGACTTTGGAGTAAAATAAATCACTGCGCTGCACACTCACTTTGGAATACATACTGGTAAAAGTTTGAGATATATTGTATACATAGCTCCTGTCATGAGAGCTGTTCCCTGAACTTAAAGCTAATGAGCAAATTAAATTGTAAGTAAAACATAGTCAAAGGGAAAATGAAATGTCTTGCAGTAAGTCCAAATGAAGCTTAAGTCACTTTTTGACTACATCAAGTTATTGGTATATTATATATATATATATATATGAAAGCTTCATGACTTGATTCATAGTTATGTGAAGTAGCAGGAGGTCACCTGCATGCAGTGGAATGACAGGTAGAGAAACTGCGATTAAAGAACTATTATTTCACATTATATGTGAGCAATCGGGAAATGTATTAGAATCACAGGTGAACACTACACTCACACGCGGAAGTTAAGGAACTATTTTTACTCAGGCAGTAGGTATTTAAGAATTAAACTTCTCTGAAGTAAGTGTCCCTGTGGTGTGGTAGTAACATGTTCAGACTTGCAAGCTGAGACACTCTGGGTTCAATCCCTCGTGGGGACAAATTGTTCACAGTAATTTGATACAATCCCTAGTGGCACACTTCCAAAGATAACATCTCAAAAAAATTAAAATCAGACTGGGCTCAGTATTCCTTCCTCTTAATGATAAATTTTTAAAAACTATAGAAAAGAATATTCCCAATTTCCACCCGCTTGTCATCTGCCTAATGAAAACATAAATAATATCCGTACTGAACATCTGTCTTTAAACTTAATAACACTTAATTTGTGTACACACATGATTTTGCTCTTGATTTCTGCAGCAAACACAAATCTGGTGCCAGATTGCTGCAATCACCCTCAAAGCCTGATATCTAAGTCTCTCGTAACGTAAGCCTTATTCTGACCAGCTGCAAGACAATTAGAGTAAATGCAATGTGCTTCAAATGATTTGTTAAGTTTTCAGATGTGCATGATGAGACATAGCTTATGTAGCACAGCACTGAACTTTAAATTATTTTTTAAACAATTAAGATGTCTATGATTTAATGAGATTCAAAAATTCAGATGTCTGTGATTTATTGAGATTCAAACATTCAGATGTCTATGATTTGTTGAGATTCAGTTTTATGTTCATAAATGAAAAAAAAACAACAGTTAATCACAGTCATGAAGGAATTAAAACAGGTGCATTATCCTCGACATGTTAAAAAAAGAAATATGAAAAAAAAAGACTTAAGGAAGTTAAAGCTTTAGGTCACAGCCATTTTGTACAAAACTTCTTAATAGATGCAACCTACTTATAATAAACAGTACACACTAGTGTAAAGAAAATAGGTTTTGAAGTAGCCTCACTCCACCTTTGACAAATTCCCCACCCCCACCTCTACCTCTTCCTTGAGAAAGGTGTGTTTTACTCTGTTTTCTTATGTCCCTAGGGTTACAAAGCTATAAACCAAGAATACAGGAAGAGGTTGAGGGCCTTAACTGAATTTGTTTGCACTTCAGCATGGAAAACTGACTGCTTTAATCTTAAAATAAGATAGATTTCTCCTTAAAGACAACAAAAAAGACAAAAAAAAAGGATACCAAAAAGCTCAAATGCAGTAACCAATTCACCTTTTCCAATCAGCCAGCTAGCCAGTCAGGACAAACAGTATTTGCTATGGCTTGAGAGTGAGGCCGGAAAGCTCGAATGACTAAGCAATGCTTACAGTTCTTGGTCATCAAGCCCTGTGGTTGGAAAACACAGCTGTGAAGTGAATAAACTGAAGGCATCAGCTTGCCCAGTTTAACCACTGTAAAGCATTTTTTTTTTGCTTGAAAAAGATTACATGGTTTTCAGACATTGAAGGGACATCACAGATCACACATTACAAAAAAAAGGTACTGATTACCCTGAGGAAACTCATAAAGAATGTAAGAAACAATTCTGAGTGTGATATTGCACATGATGGGATAAAGCCAGGAAATTTAAGAAGAACTCTTCTCAAGGAAAATATTGCACATGCCCAAATGCAGTTATAAACCAGTACAAAAGTAGGGAGGATGCAGAGGAGGGGAGGTGTCTTCTCCATGTGCCCAATAACTTCGGTAAGTGACCCCATGCAGGTTAAACAAAGTCCAGTTCTTGAAATAAGGTGAAATAAGGAACTGGCTCTCTTAACTGTACAGTTTGTTAATCCTTCAAACGATATTTACAAAAAGGGCATCACCCTTGCTTGGGCTTTCAGTTTTGAAGTTTATATGCTTACTTTCCTTCCTTCATCATGTGTTAAGCACAGCAAGGAACACAACTCAAAACATTCTCAGGCAATAGTTTTTAAACTGAGTAGTCTCTCAGTAAGGCCACAACAAGAATGCATAAATAAACTGAGAATAAAATTTCTGTGTGGCAGTCAGTAAGTCTCAAACAACTTGGCCTGCTGTAATATGAAACAGTGGCTATTACTGGTAATAGCTGACACATCATTTACCTCTAACTATTTACAAATACAATGTCTGGGAGAGTATCAACCCCAATCTGAAACTTGAAACATATTATTGAGAAATCCAATAAACAGCTGTGGATTTTCATTTATATTTATTAAAGTATTTTAATAGCAAGTAGGAATGCAATTTCTGTGTAGCAGTCAGCAACTTTTAGGAAACTTGGCCTAATTGCTTGCTGTGATTTGAAACACTGGCTTTTATTGGCTGACACATCCTCTCGCCATATTTCAGACACAACTTCCATGAGTGTTTCACACCTAATCTAGAACATATTAGTGAGGAATCCAATACACTACTGCTATGTCCTTCCAAAGGTTAATATGTATCCTATTTCCAATATATTGATGAACTGCATTAACTCAGTATAACCATCATGACAAATAATGTATTCCTATCCACCACTACCAGACCCACAATACAGCTGCATTAGCTGATTTTCACAGTTAATACTAACAAGATGAGATGTCCTAGCACCGCCTAGGACAGGAGGGGAGGGGCAATCAAACCCATATCATATGTACATATTATATTTATACTGTCCTACCTATCACAAATTTTTTTGATCGGGCATACTGTGGAGTATAGCCTAATAATGCCAACCTAGGCAACTCAGGATTGCACTTTTATGCATTCCATTAGCCGTTGGCAAGCATGGAATACTGCTTTGCTATTCTTGTTAGCTAATGAAAACAGGGCTTGCCCCGCCTTTTGCTTTCACATTCTGTGTGACATGAAAAGCTCATTCCCTTGGTTCGAACACCAAAGGGCCTCTCTAAATCTTGTGTGGCCCAAACGGGCCACCTGGGACCACAATGTCTTTCTCACCATTTCAGGATGTTTTGCAAAATTTGAGACACATACTTGAAAGGATGGGATTTCTATACCAGGCAAACCCACAAACAAATCCAGCGATGGGCTATCATTTGTGTCTACTGTGGTATCATCACTGTTTTCATGTCTTCCTAAAAATCTCATTCTGAGAAGTAGCTGCTGTGTCTTGCTCTTACTGTTGTGAGAAACATCTTGGCTATCAATAACATGTGCATGTACAATGTATACAAACGCTGAAATTTTAACGGAATATCACCAATTGTGGGACCAAGCTGAGTGAGGTCAGCTAAACAAAGCCTGGCGTTGAAACAGAGTAAGAGGTGCAAAACAGGAGAAATAAGTAGCTCCTTAGTAAAGTAGATAATATGTTCTATACCTTGTCTAGCTCTGATGAAAATGAAAAATTCCTGACTTGAAGATTAGACATACACTGTGGAAAACATTGCAAAAAAACTCCAATCACAATAAAATATGCATGATTAAATACATCAGTTTAAATGAATACACATGCTCTGGATTCACAAAGAAACAGAAATGCTGACCTGTAAACAAAGGTAATATCACATTAAAGCTGGTTGAGATCACAAACCCCATAGTGACTGTACACAGAGATACAGAAAAGAGACTTTAAACCAGTGTGAGGGGTTGTCTGAATTAAAAAGTGATTAATCTTGCTGACTCCTTGTTAAAGGTGGCTTTGACCCATTCTCATAAAACACTCCAGAAACTGGCTAGGACAAACATGACCTGAGGCAATGGACATTTTGAATTACACATAGTAAACTGACCATTTTATTCTCTATCCATATCATTCTATCCCCAAGAGTACGAGAGTATTCATATTTATCTACATACTGCTGTTTTCCAGAAAAAAGACCAAAGGTGCCAAAGTCACAATTTTACAGATGTCGTTAAAAAACAAGAATCTCTTTGCCAGTAAATCAGTGGTGCATATAGTTACAAGCCTCAGAAACTATGATAACTTTGAAAGAATAACACAGATGGTAAGAGAGAGAACATTATGTTGTAAACATAGATGCCAAAGGATAAAGCTAGTCTGAATCGGCATATACCATCTTGTTCAGTAAAATAGTAGAATACTCACAAATAAAGTAAGAACACTGTGCAACAGTGTCTGTCAAACCTGGTTGCACAATTCCGCTGTCTCACAGCACCACTTGCTGACAACTGCCTCAGGCATACTCCACTGAGACAAAAATATGGATGACAGCGCCACTTGCACAAGATGAATTCTCCGAACAATAGCATTGAAAATGCTTTCTTCTGCCCCATCAGATATGTTTTATTTTAGAAAAGACAGTAATTATCTTCATTTAAGCTTACTGTCTTTGATAGACAGGAATATTTTTAAAGCAACCACTAACTCCAAATCCCCCCAAAAAATAAAACAGATGGAAATGCTTCCTTAAATGTAATGAAGTAAAGCTTCTTATCCAAGCCTTTCTCAAATTCGCCTGGCTTTAGATTTCTAAATAAACAATACAAAAGGCCAAAACACTGCACAACATGACCAAAATTAAAGTGGCACTGATATACGGTTCTACCCGTGCAGTAAGGCGAAACTCAAAACTACCTGATGTGTTGGAACAAAAGATACATGAGTGACGCGGAAGCATGGTGCGGTCAATAAAATTACTGTAGGACCAAGAAGAACATGGTAACAAGCATAACAACATCAACTCTACAAGGGTTTGTGTTTTACAGTCCTATCGATCCATCATCTAAAACATGAGCAGATGGTATTTAATGCATCATATATGACTATTGTTACATTTCCTAGCAGCAATATTAAATACAGTGTAAAATAACTTCAAATATTGTCATGAGATCTGTGAAAAGTCAAAAGAATATAAACATCTTCAGTTATTTTGATTTTTTGTGGATCCATTACGATCTGGGATGGACAAGTCTAATAACCACCATAATGAAGACCTTCGGATAGCATCAATTTACTTTAATTTTTTGCTTAATATTTATAAAATTCCAAGCCCTCTCAGGATCAGTGTTGCTTTCTCAAATTACATCCCACATTGTCAATGTTATTTGTTTATGCTGTTTTTTGTTTTTTTTTATTATTTTGTAATAATGTTTGGATGCCCATATGTCAGACTGTCATGAGCTAATAAAACTTTCTTGAATCTTCTTGAATCTCACTGTCTGCTGAGAGCTAGTTTTACCCGATGTTGAAAGTAATAGCAACAATTTCTAACATCTCTAAGGATGAGCTCTTTTTTCCATTTGTCGAATATTTACCAAAGCTCTCAGAGGCGAGGCCCGAGTCAGAATTGGCATCCACAAAAATGAGGCTGGTCTCAATGAGATTCTGTGTGGGCGTCGTGTATGTGTTGGCGGTGTTTGGAGTGGAAACCGAATGGCTGTATGTGCAATAAATCCTGGATCTGGGAGGGACAAATCTCTCCCAGTGTCTGCAGAGACTTATTTCTACCCAGTGTTGGAAGTAATATCAACTATTTCTAAAATTTCTGGGGATGAACTCTTTTTCCCATTGGTAGAATTTTTACCAAAGCTCTCTGAGGCGAGGCCTGAGTCGGAATTGGCATCCACAACGATGGGACTGGTCTCAATGAGATTCTGTGTGGGTGTCGTATCGGTGTTGGCAGTGTTTGGAGTGGAAACCGAATGGTTGGTTGAGTCCAGTTCTGGCCAAGACCGGTTCACGGCCTGACTGTCGGAGTGCAGAGGGTCAACAATCACAACTCTGTTAGCTGAGCTGGGGTGAGGGGCTGCGTTCCCAGTCATGGTGGCAGAAGTGGTTGTGGTGGTGACGTGTCTTTGACGTGTTCTATCTTGTAGTTTCTGATTCAGTTCTCGAATACGATCCTCCATCTGTGGGAAAATAGGTTTCATAATTAACCGTTTTTAAAGTAGCATTCTGAGGTTAAACGCTCGACTCATCTTTCTCTGGAAAATATTCCATCAGTACCATGTAGCTAAATCTATAACTTGCTGGGGGCTGCTCATGGGTACATTATTTTCTAGACACCGCAAAAAGATAAAAGCAAAGAACAAACAACAAAGTCAGATCAAGCGCTTTCATAGTAATTTAGACAAGTTCAAAAATATGATGCAGACAGGACTGTGTGATGTGTAGGGAGGCTTGGTGAAAGAAATATGCCGCTAAATACAGAGATATCCAGTATTTTCCTTATGAATTTTATCTCAGGATTTCATATCTCATTTTCATAATTATCAAACTGCATCCACAGCTCCACATTATGAGAATGATTTTCATACAGTATAAAACCACGATGATCCTGTTAACAGACTATGCAGTAAGTCTAGTAATATAGAGAGATAACTGTCATGTTTAATCACAACTCCTAAGAAGCTTTAACAAAATATTCAATTAAAAGGAGTTTGCAAATATCCTGTGACTTTTATGCAGCCCAGTAATCTATCATGCCAAAACAAAAAACATAATGCATGCAAGTTGCAATAAAGCAGATTCAGCTGTTTTTGATTTTCACTCCAAATAGCCTAAAGTTCCATCACAGAGAGTACTCTTCACAAAGACATCAAGGAAACTGACAATTTTATTTCTTCAAGAACTATTAGACCCTAGGCCATGAAGATAACTTCAATACCAAAACTACAATATCTCAATAGGGTCTAATGTAACAGGATGCCAAAGCATATTCCTCCATTCTTTCCTTATTAACACTGGAGGAATGTGAGCTCAATCCGAAAATTTTTTAGCTGCTACATATTATCTCAGGAAGTGTGCCACTAAAGATTTTACCAAATTACCGTGAAAGATCAACTTCGAGAAGAAAGGCTGAAACTGAAAAAAAATTTAACAGTATAAAATTTCTAGTCCCTACCAGGGATTGAACCCAGGGTCTCTCCGCCTGAGGGTCTGAATGTACTACCACCTCACCACAGGGATACTAACATCATGGCAATTCAAACCTTAAATACCTACTGCATGAACGTTGTTCCCTAATTTCCATGTATAAGCCTAGTGTTCACCCTTGAGTCTGATATACTTGTCAATTGCTCATGCTAACAATGCTGGAGAAAGAATAAAATAACAAAGAAGAGGACGGAGGGATGCTGACTAACCTCTGCAATCTGTTTCTTCAACTGCTCATTCTCTCCCAGCATCTTCTGATGTCTCTCCTCCTCCTCCCGGCTCACCAGAGAGTCTGTCAGGTTTTTCACCTCATGCCCATCTCTTTGTGGGTTCTGGATGATTTCCTTCACCTGAATGAAGAGGTTAACCCTATTAGGTTACAGAAGCCTACTTGGTCCAAAACCAAAAACCTATTAAGAGTCAATAATAGCAGGACAGATTATGTATAGTGGTGAAATAACTGTATTATATGAACCTACACCACAATAATGGTGAAACAGTCCTGAATTTGTAAAAAATATTTGGTGCAGGTAGAGTTTCTCTATGACCTCTGCAAATTTCATCTGTGTGGACTTATGGTCTGCAAAAAAAAAGCCAAATTTTTAAGCCCTTTCAAATTAATTAAAACTGTGAAAAACCTAAACGAAGGACCCCACTGTAAAATAATAATGATGTGATTTATAAGTCTTGAAACCAGGCTAATGCCCACTGACACCACCTCACATTATGTGATGCATATAAATTGTGCATGGTGATAACTCCTGACTTACGGACTGGACTTGGACATCTCCGAACATTTTTCTAGTTCAAGGTGAAAGTTTTATTAAATAGCTCAAACAAGCTTTTACAGGTTGGCTCCTGCAATTTATTTAAATACCAACTTCAGCATCCTCTGTCTTATTCTATATATCATGTCAAGGGGTACAACTTACTTAGAATTGATAAAAACGTCACAAAAAAGTATATATACATTTTTTCTTTAATGTTACGTGGTGTAGTGCATTGTCCTCTTGTCGTCAGCATGCATCAACATTCAACTGTTTCGAGCTCTGCATCTAACTTCTAGATCAGCAGTTTCATTAATGTAAGTGTAAAGATATATGTGAGAGAGAGAGAGAGAGAGAGAGAGAGAGAGAGAGAGAGAGAGAGAG
>JAWQUT010000137.1:803138-842389 GCA_033807755.1 Ellobium chinense
TGTTGAAATCTAGAGAATCTTTCTTCTCTGCTTACCTGGTAATGTGCATCGGTCGCAGGCTTGGGGCTGCTGCACAGCACAGTGATAAGACATATCATATATTCATGATACTTGGTGGTATGACATCTGCTCCAGTCTTGTATTCTCTACTATTTACCATTAAGGGGAGAGGGGGGAGGAATATGAGCCTGAACCAATATGATCTGGACAGTGTACCTTTAAGGATTTTACCAAATTACTGTGAAAGACTGATATTTGGAAGAAAGGCCTAAACAACACTAAAATATTTCCTGTCCATACTGGGACCTGAACCAGGTGTCTAATCTTGCAGTTCTGAACATGTTACCCCTACACCATAGGGATTTTAACTTCATTGTAACTTGAACCTTGAGTATCTACTGCTTGAATATTGTTCCCTAACTTCTAAGTGTAAGTCTTGTGTTTACCCATAGCCCTGACACACCGCTTACAAGAAGAATAGAAGAAGATTACTGAAGAGTGCTAAGCCCTTGAGCAATTCTTATCACATTTTGAATTTACCAATATGGCAATCCCCTCAAACAGTTTATTTTCTTACGTTTTATTATACTGTTTGAGACATGACAAAGAGAAGTTGCTATCACATTAGATAGGTGGTCACAGGAAACACGACTTTAATCTGGTCACTTTAGTGGGTGGTCAAGAACTACATGACCACTGGTCATTATTATGCAGACTGGTGGAAAGATGGGGAAAGGGGGAAGGGGGGAGAGGGAGTTGACTTCTCTGTGTGTCCGTGAAATCTGGTAGGCAATGCCATGCAGGCCGAACAAAGTGCAGTTTTGGTCTAAAAAAAAAGAAGCTGACTCTCTAAAAAAAAATCTAGAGTTCACTAATTCTTCCAATGATATCACAAAAAGGATGCTGCCCTCCCTGGGGCTTACTATTGGGTTTTAAGTTTATATGCCTACTACTTCTTTCTTTGTCTCGTTGTTCAGCACAGCAAGGGATACCACTCCAGAAAATCCAAGGCAAGGGTTTGCACAGAAAAGTCTGCTGTTTGAACAGAAAAGTCTGCTGTCCTACAATCCGACAAGATTTAATGTTATGAAAAATAGATACAGAACATCCTTACTATGCCCACATCTGTCAAAGTTGGCTCCTGATGCAAGATGACAGCCTCAGTGGTGAAGTGACCCTCAAGTGCCTCCTCCAGCTGCTCCACGGTACAGTTGTGACGGTCATCCTTGACCTTGTACCAGTTATTTGGGTACCATCCAATAATGAACCACACATACTTCTTGCCAAATAACCGCTCCTTGTAAGCCTGAATGATGAGGTAGGTATCACAAAAACATATAATAACAGACTGCATTTATTGATAATCCATATTCTATCTTGCCTCTGAACATTTTCCTCACACAAAAAGAGGAAAAGTCACCAGAAGCTCTACTCACTGAAGACTGAGGATGGGTATACACATCCTCTGCTGAAAACCTTCAAAGAACTGACAGTGTGCTATGAAGTAATCTTCTTTGCAAATTGCTGAGTGCTAACTAAGTAATAAGATGTCCTACACATTCACTAAGCCAGTCAAACTCTCTCACGCTGTAAGTTGGAGATTACTCTTGAATACTGTATAGTTTTAGTATGATAAATTCCATATCATTATAACCTGTCCAGTCTTCAATGAATTAAACAATAATTACAACAAATTTATTACATGTCTATATGTTTTCTTTTCTAACAACATACAATTTACATGCACACACCATTACAATGGATAAGTATGGCCAACTGTTTATGGTGACTGGATCAAAAGCTCATGTCACTGTCTTGCTGCAAGTGCCTTGGGAAGGCATTTCGATCACAACTTCTTTTATTCCATTCATTGGTAAAATAGATTATTTGGCCAGAAGCAGTAAATTATACCTTCCTGATGATAGTCATCAGTGCCTGTAAAATGGCACTGATAATTTTTTTTTTTTAGGAAGCTGATAATTATTGAGTGATCTTGTCTGGTGGGTTAGTAGTATTAAGTTGTGTTAGAAGGAGACATCGCCTGGATATGAGAGTTAAAAAAGTAATAATTATTAACAGAAAATTTGTCTCAGTTGACAAGATTTCTCCATCTTAATCCTTCACAGACTTATGTTAGAGAAATTCTTGGACCGGTGATATCATAGCTTTATAAAGAAAGATATGGAAGAAACTGCTCTTCACATTTACTGACACAATATTGGTATAAACTCTTTAGAAAAAGTGGTTTTACCTATGCTGATTTGGGATTATTTTGTTGCTGTTTCTTTTTATTTCAACCTTTATGCAGTAATGTGAAGAATGTCTAGCAGAGAAGGGGTTAAATATGATGTCATCCTGCTATGATATTAATACAAGCATTGACTCTTAAATGATTTAATTTTCATCAACACTATCTTATCTCGGAATTTATGCAGTGTGGTTAACCCTTGCAAAACTAGTTAAAGCAGTTCCCATTACTATGCTGAACATGACAAACAAATAAATGCATATGTTAGCGTCCACTCTGTGAGGCTGTGGCTGAAATTTGCAGCCCAGTATCAGCTGACCTGATAACACACTGAATACTTATTATCAATAAAACTGAGTAATGCAGCTTGTGGACGGATGGACACTGAGTGCCTCATGCTACAAGAATTAATTCCACACCTTTTGAGTCACCAAGACCTATCACTCAAACAGCCCAGAGAACGTGAATCAGAAGTTGCATTAACCTTGCCAGTATACACATCTCAAACATGAACTGTCCCAGCCAAACCACAACTTACCTGACAAAATACCCTGCGAGCCATATCCTCGTAAAATACCCCAACAATGATCCTGGCGTCTTGACGCTGAAATTTAACAAGAACAAAACTTAGGAGAATGTGGTAACACATGTGCTCCTAATCAACCACTGGATATCATGTTTCATGTATTAGTTGTACTGCACAATTTCAGAGCAAATTTCCGTAAGGATTAATAAAGTTTATCTTGTCTTATATTGTACAGAACATTTCTACCTTTAGTTTCTATAACCACTTAGCAATTTTTGTACCAAAGCCTTGTCAAGTTAAATACACTTTCAATCCCAAGACTCCTCTTATAATGTAAATTCATAGCATCACTTAATGTTGACACTTAATCACTTGACACTCTATTTCTGTGACAATGTGACATTAACGTGAGGTAAAACTGAATGAAATATTGCAACAACGGGACACAAAGTGTTAACTCCTTCCTAATACGTATGAAGTTTGGTAAACTACATTTTTTGTCACAAACACAATGTAAGCAGATGTTGCGTTTGCACCATGCCTCGGGAGATGGCTATGACTTGCATGATAGAGAAGTAAAGAATATGACAGATTTCAGATGTAATAAATCATTAGGAGAAGTTAGAGCAAAAATAGCTGCATCTCAAAAACTTTCTACATTATAGTTTAACCAAAATCCATTTTCATATACACCGCTTATGTAATTTTTAGAAAAAAAAAATTTGGCTCCTAGTTTTGGTCATTACCTGGATGATGCTTTCAGTTCACACACAGCGGTGAAGCTGTAAAAAAATACTGCCATCCTCACCTTTAGGTTCCTCACTGCATTTGTGGGGTCTGTCAAAAAGCTCTGTCGCACTGAGATATCAATACCTGCTTCCTTTACTCTCTTCTCCAAGTCCTCTATGGTCTGTAAGAAGATTGGACATCATATTGTCAATTTGCCTTCAGCATAAAAATGTGAAAAGTGACTGCTTAAAGTCTGATGCTTTTACCAGCATTTCCACTGGATACAAACTTACTTTTCTTTTTTGCATTTGTTAGAAAAACATCAGAGCCATCCCATGATAAACATGTAACAATTTCTAGGTAAACTGCATTAGTTGCAGTAAGATTTAGATGATAAAAAAACATACCTTCATGGAAAGTGTAAAGATTAGATTCAATCCAAGTGCCTGTGCCAGTGGGAAAACACTGCATGCAATGTCTTTGCTGCTCAAGTTGTCACTTCAGAGGTTCCACTGTTTATGCTGGACACTGAGCCATATTATTTTACAGTGCTTTGAAAATTGCTGAAGTCCTTTTTAACACTTCTGGGTTAGATGTTGGATTTACATTTTAATGACAAAGCAAAATGCAGTTGGTTTGTATTTTTGAAACAGCAGTTCTGGCAATATTATATCATATAAAAAAAAATGAGGACAAAATATCTGAATTAACTCTGGGCCATTTGTTTGTGTATCAGATCCTCACCACTCCCCTTACCCCTTCCCTTCACTGCTAACATATCTCTTCTCTTGTTAGTGTCTGAGATAATCAATGAGGAAATCACTCTACATGTTCAGCAAAATTAAAGAATAAAAGAACGGAACTCCTTTAACACACATGTACTCACTGAGGTAAATAACTCTTGCGTTTCCTGTATGGTGGAAATCCTGGTCCACTTAAACTTCTGAAAGACCTTGACCCTGATAGGATTGTGTAGGGTGGCAGAGGGGTGCGTGCGGAAGAATGTTGGAAACCTTTCCCTGTTTGACAAGGCAGGAGAGCTTCCTCCGTATGACAGCTGAGGATGAAGGTGTGATTAAAATGTTAATATGACATTATCCCATAAGCAGTTACTATATAATTATAGCAAAACATCATGACTGAGAACTCAGGCCCAACGTAATGGTCAAATCTGGAGAACCCCAATATCCAGATTTTTTTAGTAATAATAATATTGTGGTTTAAAAATCTTGTATCCAGGCTAACGCCCGCTCATGCACTTCACACTATTATTACCCCAGCAAGCCTGTTCACTCAAGAACTTTCTCAACTCCCTAGGAAGCATACAGTGCTGCTGCCATTTAACATTAGCATTCTGACAATATATCTTCCACTGCCTATTGCCAGGTACTCGTTTTACAGACAGGTGGACTCAGGAAAATTTGAGGCAACGAAAATGAAATATCTGAGATAACCTTGACTGAAACAGTTTTTCACTATGAAAATCATCTGTTTCACAAAGACTCAAATTTGTCAATAATTATCAACCATTCGTCCAAAAACCCATGTTTCTGTTTACAGGTCTGATTTTATTCCTGATTTCTAAAACAAACAAAAACTTGAAATCTGAGGCCCCATTCACCTTTAGGTTCTCTTATTGCAGTTCCTAGCCCAGCATCATTAGCCTTATCTTCGGCGGTTGCAAGATCCTGCCATTGATATATTACTCAAAGGCATTACATTTCATGCCATCTTCAATGTTTCGAAGATATAATTTGCGCTTCAAACTTTTAAACATGTCCTTGAAAAGAACGAAATGGGGAGAATGGTACAAACTTGCCCATTCGTTATCAATGGTATCTTGAACGTATGGTAACTGTGAGCAAAAACTGACTTCATGCCTTCTCAGACTGACTTCAATGAGGCTAGTGGAACTGATGGAATTTTATGGAAGGCAATTTCAACATTAATCGTATTGGAAATGAACATGCCATGCCCCTGATCCACCAACATGGGTCCCAATCCAGATATAGTGGAGCACATACCATGTGTATTCCTTGGGACTGAACAAAAGTGTACTTATTAACAGAAGTACACATAAATCATTACACGTACCATTAGGGAAGAAAAAATCGGGTCTAAAAATCCTGAACTCAGTATCCTTGTTAACATACTAAGCATGTCCATATTAAGTGTGTTCTGCTGTACTTGAATTCATCTCCTGCTCATTGTAAAGTTTCAGGCCCTTGTACTACATATTAAATTTAACTTGCAGTGTCAAGAATTACATAAACTTCAGTTTCCCAGCTGGTCTCTTGAAATCTGAATTTGTGAGAGGCTATACTGTACTTGAAGTGTGGGAGTACACATAATGTTTAAAGGGACAGGGTTAGATATTAGCTTCACAGCCTAGAAAATCCACACTATTTTTTCAAAACCTTTACATTTTCCTTCATTCTGGCCATTTCTAAGAAAACTACTGAAATGTTGAAATTTCACCCTCTGTATGCCGCCGAAACTCATGCCACATGACATCATAAAGCGAGACAAGCTAGTAGATGATTCGTGGAGATGCATTCATGAACTGTCTGGACCGATTGTCTCATAGCCTATCTTGCTTTTAGACATTAACCAGCATGAGAAAAGGCGGTGTGTCCTAGGTGAAAATTGCAACATTCCTGCGGTGTACTGTGTTTTCTAAGAAACTGTAAAAGGAAAAATAAATGCAATTTCGATTTTAATAATAAATAATGTGGACTTACTAGGCTGTGAAGTAGATAACTACCTATGTCCTTTAGCAAACAATGGACTGAGAGAATAGTGCAGAGTGAGGTTGGTTGGTGGGTCTGGTGTGATGGGGCGAAATTGAGTGGAAAAGGAGAAAATGAACAAGTCAGCAAGTGAGTGAACATCAGAGAACTGGTGAACAAGAAGGGCAGATCAGGCTTAGAGAAGAACAGAAAGGGAAACAGGAAAAATGGAAGGATGGAGGAAGGGAGCAAAGAGAAGGAGAGCAGGGTGGGTGGAAGGCAGAAAGACAGATGGAACCAACCAGAGGAACAATATTACTTTAAAGTGTAAACTCTAGAAGAATCACACTTAATAAAAAACTCTGATTTGAAAAAAAATAACAAAACAGGACACTAGTTTTTCTCCAAACCACGAGATCACATGATTCATCCTTAAATTTCAAATACCCTGCAGCAATACACTGAAAATAAGTTGATCTCCCTCCTTTCCTGTAATCAATGTTTCCACTGTGTGATAAAAACCTCTGTAGAACTTACAAACACCCCCTCAAAATTATGGCAAGGGTGGAATATCTTTCTCTCTCTCTCTCTATATATATATATAGAGAGAGAGAGAGAGATAGAGAGAGAGAGAGAGAGAAAGAGAAAGAGAAGTACAAGTGAAGTACAGAAGTACAGTGATTTCAAAAAGTTTAAAAGAGGCTCTCAAATACCATACCATATATATATCTATCTCCAAACCCATATGACCTGGAGAAAACTGGGAAATACCTCAGGCTGGTACTTACCACAACAAGCTTCCACATTTTGGCTGCCTGAGCCACAAATGTTGACACTATACTGCAGCCTGTCAGAACCAGAAGCTTGGTTGGCTTCTCATACAGTAACTTGTACAGAACCTTTGTTCCCAGGCCAGGCTTGCACTGAGGAAAGGGAAAAACTTGTTCTTTTCTTTGCTCAATAGACGATTAATGCATTTGACTTATGATTTTTCTGTGTATGCGCCATTTTCATAAACAGACCTTAACAGGGGTATTCCGAGCTGAAGGAAGAATGAAATTTATAGTTGTTTTGTCCATGTTGTCTCCTACTGTCTTTTGAATCTATGACGTGGTCTATCATAGTGATCGTAATTATTCTACGAATTGTTTTTCACAACTATGGTAATTCATTTTTGGTATGAGCATTAAAAATTGGCAGGTTACTTTGTTGTAAACCATACTGTTTCATTTCCCTCCCTCTGTTGGCAGAAAACCATTTAAGAAGGTCATAGTACTTAAACTTCTTGTCATCTAAAGTATTAAGCATAGACATGAGAGGATAGTCGATATAGATCTGCTGCACAAAAAAATGTAAGATTATGCAAAGCTATGAGTCACTGTTATCTATTACAGCAATAGCTTTATGAGACTGGGCAAGCATTAGATTGATAGAAGGCATGATGCAAGAATGCAAATCTGGCCACTGTGTCTGTGGGTAGTTAGGAGCACAAACATTATTATTATTCCCCTTCCTAACTTCCATGTTTATCATCTAGTTTGAAAAACATAGTATGGTCTATATCTATACTGACAGAAATGGATGCTATCATTACATCCCACAATATTTCAATCTCCTGGCACTACATGGAGTGGAAACATACACACATACACACCCTGAAGCCTCACATTCTGTGGTTATAACTTTTTTTATTCTCATTACAGTAGTAATTATGACAATATGACACATAACAGTAGTTCAGTGTCTAAATTATCCACCTCTTCTTTCCGAACTTCATTATATTCTACTACTATATTCCTCCATTAAGAATCTGACTTTCCTGATCATCTGCAACTGAACAAAAACATCTTGCAGCCAGTCAAAATGGAGCTTAACCCTTGTGATGTGGTGATAGAATTTATTTTTCTGTCCACTTGCTTTGCCGACCACTGAAAGCGGCAGTAGAATTTTGCATCCCAATGTCACCTGACTGGCCAGCAGACAACATATTATGCGATGATCATTATCTGTAACAATGGTCATGCAGCGAGTGGGAGGCTGAACCTGAGGGGCCCCCCCTACAAGAGTTATGTCACTTTTTGACTATATCAAGTCACTGGCATGGCATGAAAGCTTAAAGTGTGTACTTTGACTGCACTGTGGTAGAAGGGGGGTCAACCTAGGTAATGGAAATATATTCTGACAAAATCACAGCTGAAAAACCACTTTATACTATAAACTTCATCAAGTATGCCTCACAAAAACAAATTTATTCACGATTATTGACCATCTGCCTGTGACATCAGTCTTTGTGTAATGTTACTTCCATTGTCCACAACAAGAAAAAATTAATTATCGGATGACCCACATCATCTTTAGATGTTCTATCTCCGTTCCTAATCTAGTTATGTAAGACTCAAACTGTTTGGCTGCAAGAAGTATGGTGATTTCACTAAAAAGGCTCTCAAATACCAGAGAAATTTCATCCATAAAGGACAAAAAGAAAAACTGTCTTTTGTAGTGGCTCATATGCTTCAATTACGAGTTATTTATTCAATTCTTATTGATTTAAATATCTAAGGCTCTCGTTGACAAGGTAGCTATGTTTATGTACTATATCTTATCCTTTTGCACTAAAATTCTGCAACAGTATTACAGTGACTCCGATTTTGGGTGTCTTAAAATATTAGTCAAATTTCCAAAACAGTCTCACCTGACTGTCATCCCACTGCATCTCCAGTCTGTAGTCTGGCAAAATATCCGATCTGTTGTTCACGTGCTCTAGGGCCATCTCGACAGCAGGGAGGCAACCCACCCCTCCTGCCCAACTTCCAGACATGGGGAAAATGCCTCCGATTGTCAATGTCTTTTCTTTGAAGACTTCCCCACATAGCTGTGGGACCAACATGCTTATCAAAAACACAGCTGTCTTCATTCTCATTTCCATGGTGATTTACGCTTGTGTAGGCCTAATATTCCCCAAGGCTGGCAAGATTCAAATTCAATGCAGGCATCCTTGTCATATGAACACAACCACTGTGGATGGAACAATATTACATATTGTTAAATTGTGCTAGTTATAGGCAGTTTCATAGCCAGTGGATATTGCAGAGCAATGTCTTTTAAGATGATAGTGGTGTTGATAATCAGTCAAATTGAAACGCTAATGTCACGTTCATAGGTGGCAGTTGGCCTATCTCATCATTTGAGAGAATTTTTCAAGAGATGGAAAAAAAAACTGTATTACATAAAGCTATAAAATAATGCTTATCTCAAGCCCTGCAAACTAACATGCCTACATAAAGGCTTATAACCATACACACACATGTATTGTATACACCAGTTATTATTTGTTATAAAGTGCAAAATATACAGTATTACAAAATATTAAAAGAATATAGGTTATTAATCTAATTTATTTCAGAACAGAGTTCTGTCATATAAGAGAACTGATACATATATCATTTTACTCGTAGTCTCTTTATAAATGTTAGGTTTATAGTTTTAATGAATATATTTAATTGAGGCTGTTTGTTTGTTGTTTGAGTTAGGTTTTATAATGTATGAGCATAATTACACCACAGACATGCTGCCCCTTTCTTTTAGGAGACTAAATTCCTGGGTAGAATTATTTTGCCTGGACAACATTCAGTAGGTTCACTCTTTTTTTATTAAAAAGGGTCAAAAGATGTTTAACACGCACAATGTGCACAAAGGACCCTCGTAGTTTTTTTGTGCCTATCTGAAAACACTAAACCCTGGTTCTCTTACTCTGAATGCCAGAAAGTGACTTCCTTTGGGATTATAAAGTGCTTTGTCTGGCATCACTGTCTCAGAGACCCATTCTAGAACATACTGAATGATACCATATTGAGGTGTGACATTATCAAAAAGATTATTGGATAACATGGACAGATCGAGACATCTATATAATTATATATAATGTGTTACAGACTGATTCAGATCAATGTTAATGTATATCCTATGTATATCTTATCAGGCTATGTAGATTGTATCAGGGTCCTACCGTATCAGGGTCCTATCGTATCAGGGTCCTGCCGTATCAGGGTCCTACCGTATCAGGGTCCTACCGTATCAGGGTCCTACATTTAAGAGAAAGAATACCCAGTGCTGGCTATCTTATCATTTTGCCCTGAAAACTACCACTGCCGAAGACTTTGCCAAACTATTCAAAGCCAGCTTTAGTAATGCAGAATATTAGTGAGAACTGAAACAATGCTCACTTTACATGGGTTAAAAAATATTGTGACAGAGGAACTGCAAAGCGAAGTTACATGACCTACAGTCAGTATTAATAACTAATGTTAAATTAATGCCATTGTCTTCTTACTCTTAGCATTTCTGTCATTTTGTTCCAGCAGAAGAACATTAGGGCCAGGTCAATGCAGCCCTCCAAGACTTTTGGCTTGGTGTATGTATACATTGTATTTTTGCCCATGTACCACAGCTGTAGTCTGGGCTTTCCCAAGAAGAAACTTGTTAAATGTGTTGTCAAATTTGAGAGCATTTTCTAAATTGTTGAAGCAAAGAGCACAGAAAGTTTGAATTTTTAGAGTCACCAGAGATGTCGTTTATAGTCAACTGTAGACTCCATTATCATAAATCATGGATTTTAATAAGATATGATGAAATAAATAAAAATCAAGCTATAACTGATTTGTCCTCATAATCAGAAGACTCTCAATTCTATGATTTGTGGGTAAGATTCTCTAGTTAGATGATTTACTCTTTTAGCCACTGGAACATTTGCTCCCTTTTCCCCACTCCACCAAAGTATACAAGTATCTGGTTTTAACTTTAAGGCTGGGGGGGGNGGGGGGGGGGGGGTTAGAAGAGGGGGATCAGGGAGCTATATCAAGACATCTAGCAGGTGACTTCATTTATTAAATTTCAGCTGAAATAGTATTACTGAAACATATCAGGGTTCATACTCATACAGAAATGATAAACCCTTTCGCCATAAGACATTAAAACTGGTGGGTAATTTATACTCAGAAAATGAATGAATCCTGTGCTTTTTTTGGCATTGCAATTTTATGAGTCAGCGTGTAACTGACTTTGCAACCGCAATTTTGGTGGGAATATGTTAGCATACTTTGATGTTTTTGTTTTTTTTTAACATGTCAATATGGGCCTGATCTCTGAAACAATATGATGCCCCTATTAAAAAATAGCCTCAGTCTAGCAAGCCATGTTTGAATCACAGTGACAGTATGATAAATCCAATTCCTTGTCTGTAGTGTAGAAATAAAACTGCTGCATGATCACAGCCATTTCTACAACTCCATTAGAAGTGTGGCGAGGGTGATTTTTAGGTAACCTAGCATTGCACTTACATTCAACCAGCTCACTGTTTTTACAATACATGCCTAAAAGATAAAAAGACACCAAAAATAATGCTACCTCTCCATCAGTATTGTCAATTCATGTAACAAATAGTATTGCAGAAATATGAATGTAAACTATCACAATACAATTATCATTAAGCACTGATGACAACAATCAAACACACTGTGGCAAGACAGTTTTCATTAAAAAATGAAAAGAACTGAGGTATATAATCAGATGGAATTCTGAATGAGATTCACATCCCTAACCAGAACTCATGCCAGCTAATACATCCCAAACCCTACCCCTAACCTTACCCTTTAACTGTAACCTTATCCTTAACCCTAACCCTAATGCCCAGAGAGACAGAAATCTCAGTCGAGGGAAATCCCTATCCCTAATATCTGCTGAGACAGAGCATCAGGCACGAGTCTCATTCTCATGACTCTCTTAAAATCTCTAATAAAATCTCCTTCCTTTTGCACCATCTTAAAGAAGCAGTAAGAAGGTTACCAGTCTTTGAAGTAATTAATATAAATTAACACTGTTCATCATCAGCCCTGCAATGTTCAAATGTTTGTTATACCATCTACCAGCCTCTTGCTGCTGAAAGCAAAATAAAAAAAAAAACACGAAAAGGAAAAACTAGGGAAGATATTCACAGTAAAAATCTTGTGCGAAAAGAAAAATTAAAAAATAACAAAAACTGTCAGCATGTATTCGAGGGTAATCTATTTTCCTCTCGGAGTATTGGCCACCTGTTCTTCCTTGACACTAGGCTACCTTTGGATGCAATGCGTTGTGAATATGGGAGCCCTGATTCTGTGTGACAGTTTTTTGGGTTTCAGATTATCAGTGAAGATAACAAACTAACATTGACAAATTCATATTGTCAAAGCCTTTAAACAATTAGGATTAGTTAAACTGTATACACAATAGTATATTGGTAATCTCCTGATTTATAGATTCTATAAATGCTGCAACCCCGAATTCCATCTCACTGAAATGAATGATCAGGTCTGATTTTTATAGCCTCTAGACTATATCACATGTCTTCCATACATAATGAGCCCATTGATTTAGAAATGTCTTGGGGCTGGTTTCAATAGCCTTGAATTATCGACCATGTTCATTAATTGATTTTGCGCGCTGATGTCTTACACCTGGAATAAAAACCAACGAGGGCAAGAACGTTTCCACCAACTCAGCCCCGACCCCCCCCCCCCCCCCCCNCCCCCCCCCTCAGAAAAAAAAAGGTCTTGAAAACGCACCCGACGAAATGTATCGTGATTCAGTGTAGTACTGAACACAAGAATCAGCTGGCTAACTACAGTACTTGCTGTCTATATCGGGTCTATGAAATGCCAATATTTCAAATGTTTACACACCCATGGCAGCTGCAAACAACAAAAAAAGGTAACCTCACCAGGCCTGAAACTAACCATGCTCACCCCAGGGGAAGCCGTCTAAGACGTCGAAGTAGTCTAGTAAGAGAAGAAAAGGCTCACCTTCCTACGCATTTGCCTGTCCACCACTCCCCGAGAATGAAACACTCGTACAGATCGCCGCTGCCCGTGGCTATCCTATGGCTAGAGAACACAGTTGCACTGGCCTCAGATGAACCCAGCATCTAGCTGGCTATTTGGGTCATAGCCTAGCCTACATCACAGGAGACTGACCTCGCGCGAACCGAGCGCCGAGTGGCTGCCAACGCCAGATTTTGATTGTGCGGGCGAGGAAAACGCACAATACCCGTTCACTGAATCGATTGCATTCACAGAGACACAGTTTTCCTGCCTAGACCTATGGACGCAAAGCGCAGCCAAAATTACAGCCCTAATGTCTACTGTTCATAAATATTAGAATTTATTATGCTGAGAGGACTCAGCATCACATCACTGGCATCGACAAAATGAAAACAAAACTGCGGAAGTTTACGACTTTACTGTATGGTGGCCTGTGATACTACCGTATTTTGCCGGCAAGCTTTCCACAGTGACTGCTCGCTGATCGATCAGATGGCCCCCCAGAAAGGAGGGGAAAAAATGGTATAAAGAGTGAAGAAAAGAAGATGTAGAAGAGATCAGAAGACAGACAGACACACAGACAGACAGACAGAGAAGGAGGGAGCAAGAGATTTGTATTTCATGACACACAGATGACCAACTAAATAGTTTATAGTCAAGTCTACTTATATACATGTATTCATTTACTTATTTGGAGAGGGGATTTAATGTTTAAAAAGAATGGGAGCCCCCAAAAAATGTTCAGTCAGTTTGCTGAAGACCAAAGCATACTGTATCATTTTCTTATGCTGCCGTGTAATTTCAAAAAGGCGGCTTGAGTAGATCAAACTAGAATGTGTTTGTTGTGATGAGAACAAAATCTTGCTAAAATGTAAAATTTATCAGATTTGGCGATTTTCTGTACTGTTTGAAAGACATGTTTTCATGGTCTTTGAAATTCAAATTATATCCTGAAAATAGGGTATTCAAACATTACAGATATATTCAAGGTATCAGGGCCAATTCAGGGGATTTGCGGGGAGGGAGAGGGGGATCCGATTGAACCCCAAACCCCTTGGTTGCATAATCAATATTTTTCTTTTCTGTAAAATTTGAAGAGTTAACAAGGTATGGTTTCCTTTGCTGAATGTGTTTGTTGCAATGACACATAGACAGATGAATGCATTTCATGTGAATGTATTATTGCTGAGTATTTCTCTTTAAATTAAATTTAGAAGGGTTAACAATGATATCTTGTTCACCAAACCGTGGAATATCTTTTGTGTTTATTTTCCAGTTTGGATTAACACTATTAGTCGCATTTTATAATAAAGGCTTTGTATTATCAATCTTTTCATATAACCCAGTGGTAAAGTGTACTCTATTCACGTTATATGAAAATGGGAAGTAAGAGGGTGGGAATGTGAGCTTAAACTGATATTGTTTGGAAAGTGTGGCAGTACGGATTTTTCAGAATCACTGTGAAAGATCAGTTTTGAGAAAAAAGGCCGAAACACCTAACACTAGAAACTTTACTGTCCTTATCAGGGATCAAACTCAGATCCCGTCAGTTTGCTTGAATATTATTCCTAACTTCCACATGTGTGCATAATATTCATCTTTGATCCTGACACACTTCCCAAATACTCACATTCATATTAAGCGTATTTATTTGTGATGAGCGTGTTTGAGCGTTTTCTGATATCTTCATTGATATGATACACATGTTATTAAATAATGATTATTTTAAAATTTCTGTTGTTGTCTTTGTAAAATTGGTTTATTTGACTGATTGCATTGGAAACTTTAAAATAGCAAATGTAAAGAAGGTAGATGCATACAGCCAGAAAGACTGACAGACAGACGAACTGATTCAGACTTGCAGCGTAGCAGACATGTTAAAGATACATATATAAAAACAAATGATTATAAACTTAACAGAGAAATTTAGATTTACAGCATATGCCTAAAAATTTATTACTTACTACATAATTATATTCATTAGCATCACACAATGGCAGCCTGATCAAAATTGTCATCAGGCAAAGGCTTGACTGTGTTGAATGTATTGTGTCATTATTCACAACAGTGAACCAGAATTGAAGGCAAGCACCAAAACAAGCAAAGCATACATAATATTCTAAACCCAAAACAAAAGTTATCTTGACAAAAATAATTAACACTCATGATAGAATATCAAGGACACTGCAACATAAACCGCCTGGCCCGAGAGGTGAACACACAAAGCCTAGACTTAACAGTCTTCAGTTTCTGAGTATGACTCACTAACCACACAACCATGCTGCCTTCCGCACAGTCTAGAAGTGTAACTNATGGGCTCCATAGTTCTCTAAACTGATAACAGAGATTTATGATAGCAAAATGCACACTGTGCCATACATGTATTTATTTACCATCAAGATACCAGAAGAGTATTTTAAAAGTATTTTTTTTTTCATATCAAGATACTTGAAAAGTGTTTGTTTAATATCAAGATATTTGAAGAGTGTTTGTTTACCTCAAGATGTTTGATAAGCATGTATTTACCTTCATGTTATTTGAAGAGTTTTTATTTACTATCTATATATTTGAAGTGTATTTACTATTGAAATCTTAGAAGAATTATACAAGATACTTGAAGAGTATATATTTGACATCAAGATATTTGAAGAGTATTTATTTACAATTATCAAGCTACTTGAAAAGTATTTATCATTAAGATAATTGAAGAGTTCTTCATTCTGTTTAATCATCTTTTCTTCAATCCTTTTGTCTAGGCAGTCAAGGACTTCTTTCACATCCAGTAGATCATAATCTTGTAATGCCACATTGTAAGCCTGAAATGGTTAGATCAAATATCTGGGTATGACTTGTGTTCAGCCACAGTTAACTAACCCCTCTGACAGTCCAACAGTCCACCTATGAAACCTCTGATATAAGGGTATATACTGCAGTCAGTTAAAATGAATCTGAGGTTACCTTCTGATCCAAGTTATTGATACTGTATTATCTTGTCAGAATCACAGGCAGCTCTCTTATCTCAGAGACAGTTAGGTAGAAACTTGGGAGACATCTGTGCCCTGCTCAAACTAATACACCAATCAAATTTTACAAAGCAAGCAACAAAGTCATTCATTTAGAACACAGCGCCAAACCATTTCGCTGGAGTCATGAGATTTTAGCTACACTAGCCTAAACCCTATATCTCGATTGTATTAAATTTGCCAAACTCAACTCATAGGAACAATATTAAAACGGTTTTTTCCTCTCCTGAAATACTCACTGAAATGAGATAGGGAATCTGTTTAAGACTGATGATATTGGAAGGCGAGAATTCCCCAACCTGTCCACTCTATATAATACAGTCTTCTTGAACCAGCAGAAATTCTGAAACTTGGCTCACTGACCTAATTGACAATTTATAGATCATGGACACAGACTGTTTTGCTTGGGAACAAAATATCGTACATAATCAAGTTTACCTGTGGAAACTTCTTTTACCCTGCTCAGTTAATAAGAAACCCTGCAGTTATCCAACTTTTTGTTGAAATCTAAGACACTTTTCTATAATGTGTTTCATATCTAGCTCTTTGTCCCTGGTGAGACTGGGGTGTAAAATTCTACCGCCATGCTCAGACCCCGGCAAGACGATGCGTAAATATTCTATTGCTAGACTCGAGCGAAGCGAGCGGACGGTAGAATAAATTCTATCACCACATCATGAGTGTTAAATATTAATTATGCACAGCTCCATACTGGAAATATAACAGTGCATATGACAAAGTTCCAAACAGAATGATGCTTCATACTATAATGGAGAAACATACCTCCAAGTACAAGGTAATATCCCTAATTGCCCTGACATGAGCACGTAATTTCGCTTCGTTTTCTGTATCATCTTGTTGGGGAAGTGCAACAGCATTCTCCCTGGTGATGACAGTCCACTGGCAGTAGCTTTCAGTCTTTCTTTTTGGGGCTGTTTCTGGCACTGGTATTGAGAAGTTATTATGATAAAGATAATTAGAGTGATTTCAGAACTGGGCTAAAAAGTTTGGAAATCAGTTTTCTGCAAAAACTGATGAGTAANACGCAGATATTCTTCTGATTCGTACAGTGCCGAATCATTATGTGGATTATTGCCAGTCTGAGCTGCGTTCATCAGTGCTTCATTTCGAAGCTCACTTATGGCTTTTCTGTGTGCAGTAGGACTTCCAATCCTTACAGAGCCTTGTCCAAGGGAAGACTCAGCCCCTGCTGAAAAATGCTCTGTTCTCTCTGTAGAGGCTTCAGTATTTGGCACCTGTGTTGATCCTCTGTCATGCCTCTTCGCTGCTGAGATTCCATTTTCAGTTTGCACAAATGTGGAAGTGTCCCTATCCTTGCTAAGCTCCTTGCTATCTCTTTTCTGGAGATATCTATAGTGGTAATGTGAGAAAAGAAGAAAAAAAATGCCGTAAATCGTGTCTTAAAAAATTACAGTGGACAGTTATGGAAAATGCACATGCTCAAATGCATATCATCTCTCTCTCCCTCCCACACACACACAGACAGAGAGAGAAAGAGAGAATCAGGGATAGAGAGGAAAATCTCTTTGACTTGACTAAGAATGTTCTGTTTCTTAGTCACAAGCCCAAGAACAGTTCCAAGCCATGACTGAAACACAGGAGTCATAAGCAAGCAGGTGAAGTAATCACAATACCAAAAATATAACTTTCTGCAGCTTGATGTCTGACAAGCAACTGCAGGTGTTAAGTCAACTCTGCTTAACTGCAACTTTTTCAGAACATGGAAATGGCAGTGATTAGAATAATTGTGATTATCCAACTGCATTAATACAAAACAAAACAAATATAGACCCACAGTATTCTGTGATCACAAAAAAAAACTGTGGTAAAGCAGAAGGTGTGATTAATTGGAAAGCTGCTGTTTAATGGAATGCGATTAAACAGAGTTAACTTTATTAGGTAAGTACAGTAACTGTGAAAGTATCCCATCTTTTTTCACACTAGGCATTCAGTAAGCTTTTGGTTAACATTTCTTTACCACTGGACCTAGAATACATAAATATCTTCAAAGACTGAGCTCTGGATAAAACACTGTCTATCAAATTCTCAATAGCCTAGAAAGGCAGGTTTCAGCATTTGGTTGCATCTTTGCATTAACCAACCAGGCATAAATGCAACAATATCTTTTTACTTCTCCAAATTAGGCTCATTCACCTTCCTTTCAAAATTCTAGATTAACTTTGGCATACACAGTCATCTCTAAATCTTGCCAATGGTGGATAAGAATGGTAACATATGTGAATAATAAGAAAGAAAAAACAAACAAAACAAAAAACAAAAAAACTCACTGAGTTCAGGAGCAACATATATACTAGATTTCTTTACCCATGTGCAAAACTAGCAAATTATCAAAATTTGCAAATAATTTGCTACTAAAATACCAACAGTAACAAATCAATAATCACTGTTTATCAACAATTTGAGGCTAGGAGCATTCAGTGTGAGCTGTGAAACACATAATATAAAATGAAATGCAATTTTCTTCTAATTATGCATCTTTTGCTAGAGTCCATTAAAAGTTACATCACAGTGACTCTGTTTGGTGTGATATATTAACTCTTGTGATGCGGTGACAGAATTTGTTCTACTGTCCACTCGCTTTGCTTGAATGCTGCGATAGAATATATATTATTATACATATCCTTGCCGAGTTGTGAGCCTGATGGTATTTTTGTATATCCCAGTGCCACTTGACCGGCTGGCAGACAACATATGCATTGGTCATTATCTGTAATAGTGGCCACACAGCCAGCAGGAGGCTGAACCCGAGAAGTCTCTCGCTATGATGGTTTAAATCATTCTTGTACTCTAGCAATCCTGCATTCTGCATTCACGGGGCAGACACAGAATGCAGGATGCAGGATTGCTATTTTTTTCAAGTACAATGCGGACTGACTTTGGTAATCATGGACCTCAATTCCTGTCTGTCTGTTGTCCGCCTTTACATTTCATTATGTATATTGGTTTGTGATCCCATCCAACATGCCTCTCTAATCAGAATCTTCTCCCTTTGCCTTTTTCTTCTTCGTTTACCATTTAGTTTTCTGCTGAAGTGTTGTTTTCTCATTAAATGTCTATGAATTTTGATTTCATCATTTCACTGCCTTAGTGAATGTTCTTTCATGAATGCTTCCTTCAAGATCTGCATATTTGTTTCCTCTTCAGTCCATATTTTGAGTACACCAGGCCAATGGTAAAAAGCAAATTATGATAATGAAATGCCAAGGTCCCACACAAGGACTTCTATTTATATGCCTTCATGTCTTGTTATTATGGTTCCAGGAAACCAGAAGCCTGGTCTAAACCGAAGCATCATATTGGATCTCTAGAACATTACTAAACTACATTAATTTTTTTCTACTTTTCCTACTTGCCCAATACTCTGGAAAGTTCAATAATTAAAAAAATACATAGGAATAAAAAGATTTGGATTAAGGAGATACAGCAGTGCTTGAAAGTGAATAAAAATTTCACATAAAATGTTGCTTAAATGAGCTTTGCTCTCATAGGGTTGCTTGAATGTGATCTCTAAGAATTAAATTTTGTGGTGAAAAAGATGGATTTGTATGGCCCAACCAATGTCAACAATTAATGGGGACATCGGATAATCCCACCCTGCCCTAAGCATCTGAGAGAAGCGAGTGATTTACAAACTTCCTGGTTTCAAAAGCAGTAAACCAGCAACGTTCACAGTAAGGCAGTACAGTCGACTCCGCTTCATCGTCTTTTCCGCTTAATCGCCTCGTTTCCCAGGGAACTGAATTTTTTTCTTTATAAAAATCACTGGATAATCGCCTCTCACTCCGGATAATCGACCACTCTTCAGCACCCGCGATTCAGAGATCAGCGGTTGAAGGGTTACAGTTGACAAACAAACAATGTACACGTGATGGATGGCAGACCTGTTGACTGAGTGACAGCTGCCACCCCGAAATAGGTGTGATAAGCCTTTCCTCCCCACCTCCCCCTCCCCTTGTCCCCCTTCGTCCCACGCTACGCATCACTGCCTTCGCCTGTCCGATAATGCTAATGTGCCGAAAGCCATAGAGTCTCCTACCCCCACGTCTTGATTGTGACTGTCTAGTGGATTTCGGTTAGATCAGAGAACGTGTCATGTGGTTGGATGGACTATCCCGACCGTGCCATCCTACTCCTTATTGTCTGCTGGGCTACTGCGAAGTGACCAATGAGAGAGATCGCGGAGATCAAATATTTTGTGCGCTAACACCGTCAAACTCGAGTCTGTCCTGAGAGTGGTGACGAGAAGCTGTCAATGCATGATATCAAACCATGACATCAAGAAAATTTAACCCCATTACCAAAAATATGGCCGAAATTACCTTCTCCGCTTAATCGCTTCTCCGCATAATTGCCCACTTTTTCCGTGATCCCAAGGAAGGGCAATTAAGCGGAGTCGACTGTATTAGGGTGAATGTGCTTTCATGTTGGTGGCAGTGTTGCAATGAGCATTGAAGCTGGGTGCACATGTTAAGAATATTTTTTTGTTTTCAAGTACTTTTTCTCTCTGAAAATTAACAACTGTGCCAGCTGAATTATTTCATGAAAAAAGAGCACATTCTTGATTGCACTTGTGTGTTTTATGATGCAGTAAGGAGAGCTCAGGTGACCGGGATTTGGCTCTTGTACCAAGAATTATTCCCTTTGCCAAGCAGCAGAGGCTTGTTAGAAAACTGATGATGTCATTGCAGTTTCATCATGTATGAACACGTCTATCAGATAATGTATTAATTCGCTTTCAATCAAGAATTCTGGACATCCAAATTCAAAAGTTTTAGTTCACCCATGTGAACCATAAAAAGTGTTCTGCATTCTTATTGTCTCCGCATTATTTGTTTGACGCATCTTCTTCTTACAGTGAGGTTAGAGGTCTGTACCAATATGTAATCTACTGTCCACCTAATACTAGCTAGACGGCTTGGTCATATGTCCAGAACATGTTTGTAAAAAGCTTATGACTGTCACATGCACAATGGGTTTAAAAATGTGGATTTGGTGTAATGTTATCGTGTGGGTTGTCTAGGGCAGGGAACATTCTGTTGGCAGCCACTTGAAAGACTTTTTCATTTGAATAATAGGGACTCATATGGATTAATACAGTCTGGGGACATTTCAACATTTCCTTAAAGTGACAGTCTGTCCTGAACAATATGACTGTCATTTTCTTACCTTGGTATATCTGTGATTTCATTCAGTGCAAGAATGGGCACTTCACTCCAAGTTTTAAGGCGCTTGGCACCACTGGCACGGTGAAGCATAAAGCTTTTCTTGTTCAGGCAAACAAAGTAATGTTTTCTGTACTTTACTACACTTCCAACATGCTGCCTACATGGTTTTTCTGAATCCCTTAAAGGTTTACTACAACAGACAGATCCAATTTTGAAAGCATCATCCAAACGTTCAAAATTGTCGGGCATCAGGCAGGAAGATAACTTCACAGCGTCCAGGAATTCCCTTAAAAGAGAATAAATAAGAAAGAGAGTTTCAATTCAATTATAGCAGGACCTCAATAACTCAAGATCCAAAAGACAACTCCATAATTTTAGTTATGCATAATATTTGATGCCTGAAATGAGGGTATAAATATGGATCATAACATCATATGTGTTTTGAGCAAACTATAAGGTTCAAGGTCATAAGATCCTTAAAGTATAATGAATCAAAATTGTGTATGTTTCTTCTTTTCATGTGAGTTTTCTCCTCTTTATCATGAAGAAATGTGGCCAAATGGATATGGATTGGATTCAGGATCTGAAGACCAAGCACTATTTGCATTTGTGAAATGCCCAAGTAAAAAGCAGAACATAATATAAAATCACTAAAACAAAATATTGGATTAAATGAAGTAACTTTTAGTATGCTTCAATGAATTCATGCCATGCTTCCTCAGTTTCAGTGTTGGTTGATAATGTGTCCCATGTTACAAACATTGTTACTCAAGCATGGAATTCCCATTCAAAGAATGGTTACTATTGCAAGCTAACCTAAATGGCAATATTAATATTATTTGTCTAACCTTTCCAACTAAAATATTATGATACCATTGGTCTTGACCTTTTCTGCAGGGAAATGTAGACAGTTGTGGTCATATACATTAAATAACTTCTTGAAGGCAAATGTTTGACAATGTGGTGCAACCAACAATGATAGGACATAAGGTAGCTCTATTAAAGGCTGTGATAGAAACACATAATTAATAGGCTTTGGATGAGGTTACACATACAGTGCCACAGTGACAATTCTCAGCACATAAATACTCAGAAGAAAAACTATAAACATTATGGAAACATAATTAGCAGCTCCAGATTACTGGGCCTTCATTTAATGGCAGCTTTTCCTAAAATATATCTATGCAGATGGTATCAAATTAAGCTTACATCAGCCTATATTTGCAGATTAGTAATCAAAATGGGTTAACAAACTAGTGTCAGAAATTTTCTACATAGATAAGTATGTATCTCTACTCACCTGTCAATGGAGACAAAATACTTTCCATGGATGCTTCTCACATTAGTGCCATCAAGTGTTGTCCCACAGCCTCCTTTGCAACTCTGAAATAAAGTTAAACTAAAACTGCAAGCCTTTCAGAATTACCGATCTCATTAATCTACTTAATTTTAAAAACATTTTGATCACTCTGTGTTTGATAACTAAATGAGGAAGGCCTATTTGATTACACTATATGTACGAACTGTTTCATGTGTTTGATATATCAAAATACAAAGTAAGATCTTGGATACAACAAAGGAGATTAGATCCGTCCTGCTTAAACCTGTTAGACTATAATGTTATATTCAGAATATGTATAAGAATAAATAAAGAGGCTTCTGTTTGCAGCATGTTCTGGCCTGAGTTTATAAAGTTAAGTATTAATGGTTATTGGATAAAATGTCCCATTCCTATTGTTTTCAGATTTATTAGATGTCACCAATCAAAATACATGAAATTAATTAGTAGGACACATTTTACTTTGTCAGAGGTGCTGAAGATAGCTGGGAGTATGAAGCATCATAACATGGGCAAACACCTGGGGACTTGACACAGAAGAGACAAGACAGTGGTAACTGCTGTCACATGCTACAAAAGAAGAAATTTTTTGCTCAAGCACAAAGATGACGTTGCAGTCCAAATCAGGAAAAAGGTGATCTGGAACCTTCAGAAGCACAACAAGGGAGACTGAGGTAGATAACAAAGCTCTAAGATGGCCAAGCTGACAAAGTGTTCCTCATGCTGTCACTGTCATGGATTCTAAAAGCAAGTTACACAAAACTAAGTAGGAAGGCTGAGAAGAGAGTGAATGCAACTACTTGGATCTTCCAATATTGCAAGAATATTTCTGTGCAGGTCAGTTGGGATTCGTGGTAATGGACACGCAGACAAATTTGGCACAAATGCAACAGCTTAGAGCTCCATCAGAATAGGACAAGGTAAATAAACTCAAGACCCGTGAGTGTGAAACTCAAAGGTATGAAATACCAGGAGGCAGAGTTTGCAGTGGAAAGGAAGACTGCTATGAGGATGAAGAAAGGGAAGCCATTACCAGCTACTGCTCAGACAAACAATACCAAAAGTTTGATAAGTACAGTAAGCCAGCAGACTCTCCTTTGGCTGTTAGAACAGGGGCAAAGCACATTTTATGGGAATGCCATGAGTGCAACGACGCAGGTTCCACGAGCAAATAATGAACTAGTGATTTTACTACGTCCATTTGCACAATTAAACTATTTATATAAAACTGAGGAATTCAAATATTAAAGACAAAGAGCAGAACAACAATGGCATCATGACAAAACAAAGAAATGGCATATCTCACACAAAATGATTTATTTTTTTTTAAATTGCAGTAACTGGGTTAAGAGTGTAATTCTTCCAACACATAAGGTCTGCCACATCAGCCATCATAAAATTGTCTTGCCATATCAAACCCCGTATACAGCTATAGTGGAACCCACTTATAATGACCGCAGTTATAATGAGAGTCCCGTCTAAATCCCCATATCCCCCGTCTCCTTTGTTATTGTTAACCCTCATGATGCTGTGGTAGAATATGTTCTACCTCCTGCTTGCTATGTTTGAATGCGGCAGTAGAATATATGCTCATCTCCCTGCAGAATGTTGGGTGGGGCAGTAGAAGTTTGCTCTCCAGTGGCAGCTGGTCAGCTGGCAGAAAACATAGGTACCAGTCAATGTCCTTAACAATGGTCACGCAGAGAATGGGAGGCTGGAGCCAATGTGCTTCCTGCTTCAAGTATTAAAATACCCTTATTTAGTTTAACAGGCCTAGTAGAGCCTGATATTCAGCTGTTATGGTGTAACTGTCTCATCCATAGTAGGAAGATTAGCATGACTGGTTTGCTTTGACACAGATAGCTGATGTGTCTGTGAAACCAAGTTGAAGTACTGTTTCATATAAAGCAACATGCACCAATTGCTGTTAACTAATTTCAAGCATGCATGGCAGGTCCCTGAACTACTGACACAACAAAGCAAATGCATTGTTTTGTTAGTGAGAAATGACAGTGTAATTTAAATGGCCCTATATCTCATCAACTGCATCAACACAACACATCATAAAATCATAATATCATTATTTCAACATCTTAATTTTTTACTAATTACACAGAATTCTAGGCTCATTACATGAAGTTTACATGTGGCGCAGCTTTGCAAGGGTCATATTGAAAGTAGAATCATCTGGTCTGAGGGGAATTTATGTCATATCAGATACACCCGAAAACAATTCTGTGAACTGTATGGGATTGACTAAAGCATTTGCATTGGGCATATTTTGGATTATCCAGGATGGAAAAAAAACAAAAACTGAAAGTTGTCAAACTTAAGCCCACACGTGGCAGGACAACAAAGATCATGCATTATGTATCTCAAAGGCTCGTTTGTAATTAATTAGTCTTGTCTGGCCTTAATTGAGAAAGTCAGGGGAGGGAACTGATTCATTGTTAGTGAAAGAGATTATGGTTAAATCTGAAAAATGTGATTGCCCATTGATATAGAAATACTTCATAGTCACAATGGTTTTTTTTTTTGTTTTTTTTTTTATCATAGCTAATGATATTTCTCAATATGCCTAATGATATATATATAAAAAAATATTGGGACGTGCAAGACATCTCTTAATACTGATGTTTTGCATTTCATTAGTTTTAGGTTAGCAATGAATTTATATGAGGATAGACATCCTGTGAACCTGAATAATTTAATTGACACTGAAGGAATTTGGTGAACCCTGAGGAATCCTTGAGATCAAAAGACAATTTTAAAGAACTGCAAAATTTCATTTTTCTTACCAGTTTAAATGGCTCATTCTTCAGTTTCTCAAGCTTATTCTCACGTTCTTGTTCCTCTCTGAGTCTTTCACTGAAAAAATTGTCTTGATACTTCTTGATGCACTGTTCAGTCTCATGGCCTGGCAAACTTTGGATACATGCAATAGCTTCAGTCATTAGCTCCACCTTTCTGTGATTGTCTGCCTCTCTCTGAGAATCTTTATCCATGATGAGCCGCACAGCAAGTCCTCCAACGGCTCTGCATCTTCCTAAAGATTAAGAAATTGTAGACCAGTGCTTATCTTCTTAAAGGCTAACAAAGTGTAGACTGGTGTTAGGGAATGAAATCTCAGTTTCCTAAAGATTACCAAAGTCTGAACCAGTGGTAAGGAAATGTATCCCATCTTCTTAAAGATAAACAAAGTAGACTGATGTTTAGGAAGAGAACCTAATTTTCTTAAAGATTAACAAAGTGTAGAGCAGTGGTATGAAAGGTAGTCTAAGTTTCCTAAGATTAACAAAGTGTAGATCAGTGACAAGGAAGGGAGTGCAGAAGAGGCAGAGTGACTTCTCAACTGCCTGAGAACTCAGTTGGTGATCCTATGCTGCCAAACAAAATGCAGTTCTTGGTGAGGTGAAAAAAGAAGCTGGCTCTCTTCACTCGTCAGTTAGCTAAAAAATTCATACTTCAACCAATATATATATATAATAAGGCCATCATTTCCACTGGTGCTATCAGATTTGAAGTTACCCATCTAGTTATCTCTTTTGTCACATGTTCTGCACAGCAAGGGACAATACTCAAGAAATCCCCAGACAATTGTTCTCTATGTAGGCTGGCTAGACCACAAAAATGGAGGAGGATCTTAAGGTATGAAGATGCCAATAGCACCTGACATAAAAATATGCAATTTTAAATAATCCCTATAAAATCAGAAAATTGGCCATAGGGAGTAGGGGAAAGGTTGGATTTTAATTTCAAAGGCTTAGATAGGTGCAAATATTTGTGTAGATTCAGAATAGGTGAGGTTTAGTTACTCAAATATAAAATTTGTGCTTGTTGCTAGGTGGGTAAGGTTACCCTGTTTACTGAGTGAAAAGGCCTAAAATATTAGGTTGTCTGCTTCACTGCCTAAGTTCTCAAAAGCTAACTGGTTCAGGTGCATTTTTCTTTGTGTCAAAATATGGAGGAAGAGCTAAACAACATACAGTATTTGGAAAGTATTTTGACATGGCACCCCAGGATAAGTTAATTAGAGGTTTAAAACCTAATATAGCCAACAGTAAAAAATACATTGGCATCTTCATACCTTAAAAATTTGGCATCTGGCATCGGCAGAATCTTAAAAATTGTGTTGAATAATGAGAAAGCAAACTGGAAGAACAGCACTGGAAAGAGGCAACACTGACAAGGAAGATCACTAGTACCAAAACATTATTGAATAAGAATGTGACCCTTGAACTCTTTTTTGCAACTGTCTTTCCCCTCCTCTCTCCCCCAACCCACCAGTTTAGGCACACTGCCTCACTCCAGTCCCACTAGTAAAGAAAGATTGTACCAGTACAGCTTTAATGTTTCAAGCACTTATAAAGACGCCAAATAATTAATTTTGTACAACCCAATTAGTCCCCTTATATATAAAATCTCCTTTTTTAAAAAGGCCCCTGCCAGCCAATGTCAGGATGTAGAAATATGTAAAAAGACCGAGATTTGAATAAAACATCCAATTTTAAAGTTTCAGGTACAATTTGAGCATTACAGATATAAACATAAAGGGTCTTAGGCCTAGGCCTGTGTATTAGTAAGCAGTCAAAACCAGCCTGATGAAAAATTGGGGACCAAATCAGAATTCAAGATGACTATTTTGTATTAAGATTTATCAGAAAATTTGGGCACTGACCCCACTTTTTCTTCCCCTTTAAAGATTGCGCAAAGAAATAACTTCAAACTCCATGGGAGAAATATCCTGAAATCACAGTAGAATTTGTAAAAAAACACATTTTGTCCATAGGGCCAAAAGAAGGAAAAACAGCAGGTGCCAATAACCTCAATAAATTAATAAGATTTTGATCTTTGGGCTCTTTCTTGCATTTCTCTCCCCNTTGCTCCTTCCTTGTTTTCCTTTCTTTCTGGATGTCCTTAAATATTTTCTTTTTTTCTTCTTCCATAATTAATGATGATTTTAGAATGTAAGCTGACATGCCACTTTTCAAGCTACATATCCCTTATCTGTTACTGCAATCCTTCTGTTCTATAAGTGTTTCATCTTCAGCTAAACCTACCTTTCAGCTGCACCTCATTACCCAAATAACTGTACTGAATCACAAGGTTGCACTCTGGGATATCCAATCCCTCCTCTGCCACGGAAGTAGCGACAAGAAGATTCACCTTCCCTGATTTGAAGAGATCAAGAGTAGTCTCCTGCTGTGACTGACTGCAGCCTGTGAATACAACCACTTCAATTGACCTTTGTACTGAAACTCACAATAATAATACATTAATAATACATTACATTTACATAGCACTCAATCTACTGGCAGTTTCTGAGTCCTTACTACACTGACAGACCTACAGATTAATTCATCCCCTCAACATCACCCATTTCTCAAGATCTCTTTATCGTTCTTCCTCTGTCTCTCTCTCTCTCTCTCTTGCAGACAAGCACACACATCCATTAATCACACATTTACAAACGTTACACTGACAGAATTTTCATTTGACATATTAAAGCTTGATCAAACACATGCTGGCTGCGTAGCCATTGTTACAAATAATGATTGTTGCATGGGTTGTCTGGCGGCCAGTCAGATGACACTGGGGTGCAAAATTTTACTGTTGCACTCAGAGCTTCTTGAGGAGATGTGTATATATTCTAATGCCGCATACAACCAAAGTGAATGGATAGTAGAATAAATTCTATCACCACATCATGAGGTTTAATCTACATCTTGGCCTTCTATTTATTGAAATAAAAATCTAGGGCCTTAGGTGGTAGACCATTTGACCACAACACGTAACTGAGTGTAGATCAAATCTGCATATTTTTTAATTTTCACAAGAGATCCTTTTTTTCTTCTGCAGAAAAGATGGCAAGCCTAACCTAAATGAAGTCACTTCTCTTGTCTAAATATCTCAATTTAGAAACAGCATAAAATAATAACAGCCAAATTTGAAAAGTCCAAACCAACCACCCTCTTATAACCGAGTTCTGTTGTACCATGATACCAACTAACCTCCCTCAGTTCTTGAAGCATTTCCACCAGTGAAGATGTGAGAACACACTTCTAGCCCTGGAAGCACACTATTCTGACAACGCTTGAGCCATGACACCAGGGCCTCTGTCATGTATCTCTGTCGTACAAAGATAATGCACCGCAGGTCATCACCCTTCTTACAGTGGTCCTGTAGCACCTTGGTGAGTTTGGACAGGTTTGGATTCTCATTTCCATCTTTGCAGCCAAACTGCTGAAGCTCTGAAAAATTTAACTGAAATACACTGACTCTGCTTAAACCCAAAATAGGAATTGGCAACTTCCACTTAATCACAACATTTTACACAAAGCAAAATGCTTTCTTCCCACATTCAGCCACTGCATCATTGCAACTCATTTCAACTCCAACTATGTCCATTCTCCTGAGGAGTTGTAGATTTCACCGTACATGACTGAATAAACGTAATGAACCTTCATACAAGTTAATGAAAAGAAGCATTGTTGTGGGCAAAATTTAAAACAATTATAGGAGTCGATAAAATAGTTTGTGGCCTCACCTAGAAAACATGTGAATTATGACAAAATGAAAATACTGGGATCTTGAATAATGCCTTGTCATATCATTGCACTAAATATAATTATGATACATGTTTTTTTTTTGACAAATGACTGAATCTTAAAATGAAGCAAGTGTGTGAAGTTTCAGAAAAAAAACTTGTCCACATACATGTTCAGGTTCAGAAAGCTACATCAGTTGATGGACCCATTTTAAAGTAGAATTAGGGGCATAAAGATGAATTTGAATGTGTAGCAAACAAATAAAGGCATGATGATAGCAGGACACTCCTTCTATTCACTTTTTTAAAAATGTGCATCTTCTCCAAGTTAGAATCCTGTCTTCTGCAAAAGAAAAATCATTTAATAATAGAATTTGGGACCCTGTCAAGAGAAAAATTGTTGAAGACTCTGTCGTATGCACTTTAATAAAATTCATACGTTTTCTTTCAAACTCTTTGATCGACCCTCATTCATCAATGGATTTAAGCCAGATGCCGGGGTCATATTTTACAAAGATGTGAAGAAGATTATCAAATGCTGGAGCCCACTTTGTTGTCTGAGAATGAAATTGAAAAAGACGCGAATTGGGGTAGATATGCTGTTTTGCACATGGACTGCGGTATAATTGAAACATTCAATGTGCAAAGAATAGCAATATAACCTTGGTGAGCAAAATGTTGCTTACAATATTAAAAAATACCTTATGTAACCATCAACAATCTTGCTAATACTCATGCTGGAAACCTCAGAAAACACCCTTATGGTCTAATATTTGAAGAAAAAGCTAAGAAAAGTACAGATTTTCAGAATAAACTCCATATATAAATACATAAACCTTCAAGAAAAAGCCAATGAAACAGAAACAATCTAGAAAGCTGAATATTTACAGACATAATGAATTCTTGAAAATTTAAGAATTATCCAAGTAATACAGAAATTCCCAAATGGGCTCCATAGTTCTCTAAACTGATAACAGAGATTTATGATAGCAAAATGCACACTGTGCCATACATGTATTTATTTACCATCAAGATACCAGAAGAGTATTTTAAAAGTATTTTTTTTTTCATATCAAGATACTTGAAAAGTGTTTGTTTAATATCAAGATATTTGAAGAGTGTTTGTTTACCTCAAGATGTTTGATAAGCATGTATTTACCTTCATGTTATTTGAAGAGTTTTTATTTACTATCTATATATTTGAAGTGTATTTACTATTGAAATCTTAGAAGAATTATACAAGATACTTGAAGAGTATATATTTGACATCAAGATATTTGAAGAGTATTTATTTACAATTATCAAGCTACTTGAAAAGTATTTATCATTAAGATAATTGAAGAGTTCTTCATTCTGTTTAATCATCTTTTCTTCAATCCTTTTGTCTAGGCAGTCAAGGACTTCTTTCACATCCAGTAGATCATAATCTTGTAATGCCACATTGTAAGCCTGAAATGGTTAGATCAAATATCTGGGTATGACTTGTGTTCAGCCACAGTTAACTAACCCCTCTGACAGTCCAACAGTCCACCTATGAAACCTCTGATATAAGGGTATATACTGCAGTCAGTTAAAATGAATCTGAGGTTACCTTCTGATCCAAGTTATTGATACTGTATTATCTTGTCAGAATCACAGGCAGCTCTCTTATCTCAGAGACAGTTAGGTAGAAACTTGGGAGACATCTGTGCCCTGCTCAAACTAATACACCAATCAAATTTTACAAAGCAAGCAACAAAGTCATTCATTTAGAACACAGCGCCAAACCATTTCGCTGGAGTCATGAGATTTTAGCTACACTAGCCTAAACCCTATATCTCGATTGTATTAAATTTGCCAAACTCAACTCATAGGAACAATATTAAAACGGTTTTTTCCTCTCCTGAAATACTCACTGAAATGAGATAGGGAATCTGTTTAAGACTGATGATATTGGAAGGCGAGAATTCCCCAACCTGTCCACTCTATATAATACAGTCTTCTTGAACCAGCAGAAATTCTGAAACTTGGCTCACTGACCTAATTGACAATTTATAGATCATGGACACAGACTGTTTTGCTTGGGAACAAAATATCGTACATAATCAAGTTTACCTGTGGAAACTTCTTTTACCCTGCTCAGTTAATAAGAAACCCTGCAGTTATCCAACTTTTTGTTGAAATCTAAGACACTTTTCTATAATGTGTTTCATATCTAGCTCTTTGTCCCTGGTGAGACTGGGGTGTAAAATTCTACCGCCATGCTCAGACCCCGGCAAGACGATGCGTAAATATTCTATTGCTAGACTCGAGCGAAGCGAGCGGACGGTAGAATAAATTCTATCACCACATCATGAGTGTTAAATATTAATTATGCACAGCTCCATACTGGAAATATAACAGTGCATATGACAAAGTTCCAAACAGAATGATGCTTCATACTATAATGGAGAAACATACCTCCAAGTACAAGGTAATATCCCTAATTGCCCTGACATGAGCACGTAATTTCGCTTCGTTTTCTGTATCATCTTGTTGGGGAAGTGCAACAGCATTCTCCCTGGTGATGACAGTCCACTGGCAGTAGCTTTCAGTCTTTCTTTTTGGGGCTGTTTCTGGCACTGGTATTGAGAAGTTATTATGATAAAGATAATTAGAGTGATTTCAGAACTGGGCTAAAAAGTTTGGAAATCAGTTTTCTGCAAAAACTGATGAGTAAACAACTGCAATGCTTTGGTCCTAAATCGTAATATGCTGCAAATGCTGGGTAGAGAAACTAAGGACAATGACTGGAGTTCAAAATATTGAAATTTAATGGTTGTCTGCCTTGTCCCAGAAAGAATTTCAGATAGTCTTTTATCTATCATGAACAATTTTTTTTAAAACGTCTAATTTATGCGAATTTCCTTATGGCCTCCAAATGCAACCTATTACTGAAATAAAGGGATGCATCCGCACGTGGAATGCTATTGATCCTTCACAGTAATTTGGTAAAATCCCTGGTGACATAATTTCCTAAAATATTATGTAACATCTGAAAGAGCTTACATTTCTCCCCCTTAGTAGTAAAGAATGAATACTATACCAATTACCTTGCCACCCGGTTACACATAGATTATCGACTTTGAAGTTAATATGCTTACTACTCCCTTCTTCGTCTCGTTGTTCAGCACAGCAAGGGACATTACTAGTCCGGTCCGAATGTAACAAAAAAGAGTCGAATAGTTCATTTTCTATTACCAACATGCCATTTGCACAGATTATAGAGCAAATTTTTCTGAATCAGAATTGAAGGGGCTCCATGTTCAATTCTGACTTTGAAAGAAGATATAGAGGTTCAAAAATTAAATTNGATTTTTTCAAAAAGACATAGAACACATGTAGATCGATGAGATGATATACTGCAGTTTCAATCCCAAGAACACTCATACCTCCTTCCTTCACATTTTGGGAATGCAGATCTATGCCACAGATATTTTGAATCTGCTTAATATGGCCATCAACTTTTCTCTCCAGGACCTCCATTACTTCCAAGAGTTTCTCAATGAAGTCATCTTCATCTCGCTCTGTAAGCCCTTCCAGCTCTGGGATGTATATAAATACATAAAATGATATCATTAGGTCAAACAGAAAACTTCTCTTTCAACAGCGACACTGTATCACTGCTCTCTCAATTCCCACTTTTCTTTCTCACCTCCTCATGCACAACTACTAAAAAGGGCACGAACATTCAGACATCGTTAAGTGCCTTTGCAAAATGAAATACTGTTCAGTACAGATCACTCGAATTCCAAGAGGCTACTTCATCCTAGTTGGGTTTACCGGGTTTTGAGGAATACATGAAGTACTAGCATAGGGAAATTAATCTGGATCAGAAAATTTTATTTGAGGGAACCACAATTTCAGCTTACACTGTTCAAGGTCTTTGTGCTCCGCTATATCTATATGTTGGACTATGTGAAGTAAAGATTAGCACCATTTGTCTAATACTCACACATCCCCCTATCCACAGTTTAGAAGAGCAAGCTAAAACCACTTTTGAAACTGATCATTAGGGAAAATTTCAGGTCAATGCATATGCCCAAAATCAAACTCTGATACAGCCAAACCTAAGCTGCCTAATAATACTAATCACATGTGTAACACAACAACCTGTTATGGTACATGTGTGAGCAGTCGGGGAAGTGTGTTTAGGGCCATGGGTGAGCACTAGGCTCAAACGTGGAGTTAGGAAACATATTCAGCAGTAGGTATTTAAGCTTAAATTGCTGTGAAGTTAGCGTCCCTGTAATGTAGTCCCCAAGCAACCCAACTGATTGAACTCACTCTGTTCAGGCACAGGAACAGTCTTGGTCAGCTCTTCAGTGTTTTCTTCAACAGTAGATATAGGTCGCACATCCAGTTTACCACAGAGTTCCAGAATGCTAGTTCTGGCCTTTTCGGGGGAGTCTGCATCATCAAAGCAAATTGTAGCAGTTAGACCAATGATCTGAAAGACAAAAAGTCAGTGCCATGAACAATTACATTGGATTCTGGCTATGATGTTTGAGAGACAAGAAAAATGGGATCTTATCTCAGGTGGGTGAGTTCTTACTCAATGATCTAGGAAGAAGAGATTAGATAAACACAAATATTAAATATGCAGCATAATATTGCTATCTCTGACCAGAGAGCTTGCTACCTATGAGGAGGACCATCATTGTTGGAGTGAATGACTTATTGTTACAGAATGGCATACAGCCTTGTTACAGAATGGCATATTCATGTTGATGATGTCTAACAGGTATAACTATTATTAGACCCATATTCTGTCAGTCCCATTGGGAAAACAAATGAAGAAAACTGGGATCTTAGATGAAAAAAATTATTGCAGCCAAGATATTAATTTGGTTGCCTTATAATGAAACCATTTGATTTTATGAATAGAACAGGATCTTAACCAAAATGGGATGTTCAATGGTGGGACTGCAGTCAGACAGCACTGTATTAGATAAAGCCAGGTACTTATTTATACCTGAGTGAAGTGAGGAATAGGGAGTGAAGTAGCACAGAGAACAAACTGGAAGTTCATTATCATGAAATTTAAGGGTTCTGTTAAATTATTTTCTATTTAGCAAATATGAACATGTAATCATACTATCTGTCACTGGAAAAGCATCAATAAATGTAAAGTTTCACTCCCCCACCCCCATCATCCATCCACCCCCCNTTTTAATATGGTGACCAAGTTCTGCTGTCTTGTAGGATTTTGTATGATGTGCTGTGACTGGTAAGGTAAGCCAAGGGTTAGGGTCTTATGTGCACCAATTGTTTTCGGTTACACATGTGCATTAATTTTGAAATCATGTGAGTTAAGGGTGATCTATTTACCACATCAGATTTTTTCTCCCTCTCAGGCTCCCAGTGACCTTAGCTATGGCCTGAGCTAATGCATCTGTCACTTCCCTGGCCAGTTTAGTTTTAATTAAAGAGCACTATTTCGGATCAGAGGATTGAAAAGATAGGGGCTGCCAGTGAGCTAACCACCTGTTTTCTTGAAAAAGCCTGAGGCCACAGCTGGCTTTTCATAGGAGTGAGTCAAACGAAGAGACATGACAAAAAATTTTACTTGTCATGGGTTATTAAAAGTAATGTATTTTTTTTAGGATAAGGTGCTTATCTTCATTATTGTTGAGTGGGAACAACCAATGAAAATGAGGACTGGGTTACACAGTAATATACAGCCCGTGTGTAACCTGAATTTACAAGTGGAAAATACAGAGTCTATGGTTAACTATGGATGAAAAAATATCTCAGAAACACTTTCTAATAAAGACAGTTTTCAGATAATTGCTATGTGTATTTTGTAATGGGCTTTAGAAAGTATATGTCAAAAGAATATCAGCATTACATTTGGAAAGTTTTTCAAATTGTCACTAGTTCTGTAATTAGGGTGTTGGTAATAACTGTCTTTGGGTGTGCACTAAACAAGGAAAAGATGGTCATGGCTTCAAGACTGTATGTTCATCATTCCATGTACTTTTATATATGTAATGTCAAACTCTGCCATACTCCTTACCTGAGGCAAATAACTGCTGGCTGGAGAATAAGACTGGTCTTTAGCCTGGCAGGTCTGCTGCTTCTTGATCTTTAAGTAGGCAAACATAAGTGAGGTGTAAGGCCCTTTCTTGCGGGTATGATGGCATTCATCCAATACTATCACAGAGAATTTCCTTAATTCTAGAGGACCATGCTCTGCAATGTGGTTCGCAAGGATCTCAGGTGTCATGGCTATCACCCTGAAGTTCTCAAGAACTAGACTGAGCTTCCTATTGTTTGAATCTTCACCTGTTACTTTTGCAACCTGTGGAGAAGTAAGTAAAATAAACTCATGATTTTTCTCATTCAAACCTGAAGATCCAGCTGCATAAGATTTCAGACCATGTAAACACTGTTATTTCTCTAATTAATGCCCCTGATACTTGGAATAAAGGGGGCAGACTTGCTACTATTGTACAAATTATATTGTATTGCTGTAGTGTGCACTGCCCCTGGCCTGAGCAATGGTTGTAAAGGAGCACAAGCACTCACATTGCTGAAAACAGTCTGTTGTGAACAGGTGAAACCAATATTTCAAAAAATACATCCATACATTTGTTTTCAAAGTTAGAAAATCCATAAAGTTACAGGCATGGCAGTGGTAGATGGCAAAGTTTTCAGGACACTAACAGTAGCATACATTCTCTTTTCAGCTGTCATTTTTTAAAATGCATTTGTTTGTTGAAATGCCCTCTTTCTTTCCTCGGATCTGATTTTCAGTATGTATTTCTATAAAATGTCCAGCATTTTGTCATCATTGAAAATAGAGTAATAATTTACCAAATTTAAAACATGTGACCACCTTTGGCATGGATGCAGCAGTCACAGAAATGGTGGTTCACAGAAAGATCAACCCTGCTGAAAGAATCTTGAAGGATAGTATACCATTTCTGTTGAATCTAACATTTTTCACTATGCCTGATTGAACACTATTTGTGGAAAACATTTGTAGCTCTGAGACTCTTTTGAGCGATATACATACTATATACGGATCTCGTTCTCAGAAATTTTACCAAGGGTGTCCTCATACAGCATGTAACACAGACATATTCACTACCTCATAAGAGCTTGGAAGGTACTTGCGCAAGACTCTGAATTGTTGCCTCACAAGACTCTTGGTGGGTGCAAGAAAAGCCACTTTCTTTGGATGACCTAGGAGGAAATGGTAAAGACAATACTTAACTTTCCTGATCCAGCAACCATGGTAAAGACAAATAAAAATCTTTACATAGCCTGTGCTTGTTATTTTGCGAGTGGAGTTTGTGATCTCTTAAAAATCTTGAAAGAAAGTAAGAAATCTGATACTGTCATTGGCTTCCTGAAAGTGATGCAATAGTAGATGACAAAAAAAGATGAAATATGAAAGTGAAAATGAGGAACAGTATGAAAAAAAACCAAGAAAAAAAAACAGATTCATCTTACAACCTGCAGAATATTGATAAAACAAATTAATTTTCAAGAAATAGGGTTAAACATGATAAAACAATTCATTCTCTTAAAATTAGACTACTATGTGCATGTAAGATAAGATACAGAATGCTAAAAAAAATGGTTGGTCATTCATCAACCTTTCATTGCAGTTCACATGTGATCTTTGTTACACCAGAAGCAGTTTATAACTTAGGTGTGGCTTTAAATCAGTCTTTTCTTTCTGTTCCTACAAATATATATTTCCCTTAACTTTTGCATTCAGCATCCAGTAAAGTTTGATACTATACAAATGCTCCTGAAAGTGCATAGTGAAAAATGTCCACTATCAAATTAAACAAAAAAACATGAATAGTGCTTAAAGGGGCAGGGGTAGATATTTGCTTTATGGTCTACAAAATCTACATTACTTTTTTTTTTTTTAAACTTTAAACCACATACATTTCCTTCTGCCTAACCATTACTGACAAAACAATGCTGGAATGCCGGGATCTTCACCGTATATACTCCGCCAAGTACTTGTGCTGTATGATATCATAAAGTGAGAAAAGCTAGCAGACAACTGATGCAGATACATGTGTGAACCATCTGGACCAACCTATCTCGCTATTTGACATTGCACAATGCAAGTAATGGCAGTGCACACAGGGTAATGCAAAAATCTCAACATTCCAGCAGTGTTTTCTCAAAAACTATCTGGTAAAAGGAAAAATATACACAGTTTAAATTTTATTACAAAATAATGTAGACTTATTAGGATTGTGAAGCAACTAACTACCCTTGTCCCTATAAACTTTGCCAGGGACCATGTGTTCTTCACTGAATAATGAATATTCTGACCTCTCACTTTCAAGTAATTCCATTAGATGTCATTCTGGAGGGTTGATTGTTACTTAGATATTGTTTGTTGTGGGCTTTAGGCTGGTTGTCTGGTGGAGCAGTAAGTTATCGGATGCCCCCTCAAGTGCTCCCTAAGATGCTTCCTTAAAGCAGTCTGCCCAGTATAAAGACTTCTAAACAGCCCAAAATATAGTTATGCTTGATGAATGAATTCAGAAAATACTTCTTCTGAAGGTTCATTTCAGAGTAGATATTAATATTTGAATACCCAGACCCTATGAGCACATTTTTGTGCTTTGTTTTGATGATATTTTGCAGCACCCAGCCCATACCCCTTCCAGTGCAGTAACAAATCACAAAGCTCAAACAACCTTCATTATCATCCGTCTTCAGATGCTCCTTTATTATGTGTATTGCAACTCTTGTTTTCCCTGAACCAGTGGGAGCAGATATGATAGTGTTGTCTCCCTTCAGCCCATTCTTAGCAAGCTCCTTCTGATAATCCCTCAGTTTCAAAGGTGGAGGATCTCCTGGTGCATGTGTTTCATCATCTTGCCCTTGCTGGGCAATCTCATTAGGATCCCCTGATGCCTGTGCTTCCCTATCATCTGAAGAATAAAAATAAAAAGATGTTGGTAGGAATGTAGTAACCTTAAATTGCATGGCCTCTGGAAGATAGGGTAGCTCTGCGTAATGGCTCTAACTGACAAAAGTGGTTGGTATCTAAGGGGCATAGTTTTTATGGGCAAAAGAGAGCACTATAAAATCATATCTTCTTTCTGGTTTATAGTTACATAACAGATCAAACCAAATATACAGAGAATCTTTATAGTTGTAGTCTGACTATCTCCTGATCTTGTTTAGTAACAGTAGAACTTTGCTGATATGAAATTATAGGGATTGGCTAAGTCATCACAAGTTAAACGAATGTCATCCATTTATATTACAATGTAAGGGGAAAAAAACAATGAAATGTCAGATGACATTGTTTCAAAGTGACGGCTTCGATGGCCTTGATTGGTTATAGCACTGTTGGGGAGCCACATTTTATTGTCATAACCTTTCATACATACAATATTCATCATACCACTAATGGACAAAGGGAAGGAAAATACTGTGGCAGCGGTTAGTTTTTTTTCCTCTTGCTGTCAGTTTTTCCTCTCTTGCTGGTGCATCTTTTGTCATGTCATCAAAGCCTCCCTGAAACTCATTATCAGGTTAATAGTAAACTTCTGCTATGAATAAATAAGGCCTCAGGATAGGGGTTTTCTTATCTGTTGAGTTAACCAAGGTTTCGGGTAAAGCGATGACGTGTTAATTTTAAGTGAGTTCTTAGGTCGTCAAAACTATCCCTCTCATTATTTAAAAGCCATTAAGTCTTGGATCTATTGAGTGACATGAGTGAATTACCTTCATCATCGGAGAAATCAATCCATGATGCTTCTGGCTCATGTTGTTCAGTTTGAGTCTCTTCATCTGAGTCGTTCATGACAATAGCAGCCCACTCTCTATCACCATCATTTCTGCAAAGCTGTAGCAAAGGACTAGAATCCTCTTCATCCACTGCTAGGACTTTTTCATGAAAATAAGAAAATAAAACTTTTATTGATCCTGTGTGGAAATTGGTATGCCATACAATGTTATACACCTCATTCATAATATATATACTCTGGTCTCCCCAGCACTAGAACTACTTACTGTACATCTGAGTTGGGATGGGGGTG
>JAWQUT010000137.1:843195-885695 GCA_033807755.1 Ellobium chinense
GGGGGGGGGGGGGGTATGGGTGAGGTTGAGGGTCACTAGCCACCACTGATCTACACCACGTCCATTTTGCAATGATGCCAATCTGTAACAATAAAGCCTTTAAAATATTTACACTGTAACCTACAGTGGTAAGCCATTTAAAAGTTACCCAGTTTCTACAATATTTTGTTTTCAGGAAATATATCACCATTAGTCATAGATAGTTTGCTTATCATTTTTGAGGGAATTTTTCCGGATGAGGAAAAAGCTGTACTAGATGACACAAGAAAATAATGCCGATCTTAAACTTTGGTATTGTTTTTGAACCAATGATTTTGTGATTGGCTTTTTCTGTGATATTTGACGGCTATAATGGGTTGCAACAAGCACAAAAATGGCCCAGTTTAAACTGCATATCTCTGAGATAGGCAATCTGCCTAGCTATGACCATGATGATATAAGCCACTCACTTACAGTATGAAAACAGCAGCTTCAATTTACCTGATCTTTCAGAAAAAGCTTTCATAAAAAATAAAGTTTTCAACGTGGCTAAACTCAGCCACTCCAACTGATTTAAAAAATAGGCCACGGTCACCTACTTCTATTAACTCTCCAGCTCTACTTTCCGGTTAAACACTTTTCAGTCACTGATATTTTTGAGTCTCACTCTGGGACTCGGGCAAATACAGATTCATTTGTCCTGGCTGGTTAATTCAGAATGGTAAATTCAGCCAATGAATGTAATTCATACAAATATGTTTTAATATCACATACCACTGGAACATACAAAGTATAATATTGTAGTCAGTATTATACTTACATTCTTCTTCAGATGCCATACCAGCAATGACTTGTTGCAACAACTGTTATCTTTGAGCTGTGCCTCTACCACACCAGTCTACCTGGAGTAATGGAAGAAATTTATTTGCCTGTCAAAACAACAACAACAAAAAAAAGCAATGGTTTTTGCCATGTCGGTAAATGATGCTGTCACTACGTGCCATCTGTGAATCTCACATTAAAACTTTATAGTAGCGGCGCTTTAAACAGGCCAAACATAACAGATATTGACGATTTCGTAAATTAAATCTCTTGATGTAGTGAATTAACCCTTTTGCTTATGATTGTTAAAATTCATATTATATTAATACATGCTGTATGTACATTTCCCACGCTTGCCTACTTGCTCGGCCCACCTTTATTCTTAATTTTAAGATTACTTCGACCAGAAACTTTCTCTAAATCTTCCATTGACGCATACAAATTTCACACAGATTTCACCTACTGAGGAAACATGCAAAAATGTCTGAATCTGTCACTCAAATACTATGGGCCTACGTCATGCACTAACGCCACGTTATTAGGGAATTACCGAAAAAAAACCCAAAAACCCAGATGGAGTGGTGGGTCTTTTCGGATTCTCAATTCATGGATTGCATTACCGTTGAAAAGTATGCATTTCGCTTTCTAGCAATATATTAGCACTACCCAACTGAACCTATAGTAAACTATCAGGATAGTTCATACTAATAAAACAGCAGAAAGAGGGCCTTAGAGTTCGACTTTATCGATAAAAATCAATACTTAAGTACACTCACACCGTGAATTAAATATCGTTTCCTCTTAAAGGGCAACTACTTTACTTGCCCATCAATAGAATAATTATTTATTATTAGTTTCAGTTTCGGATTCCCGAAATAGATTACACGTAATTTGGTTTAGGCCTAACATCATTCTCCTGCTCGGTAGAATCAAAGAAGACAAATCAAACGGTAAAAACAAATACTCACGTAAATTTTAGTATACTGTTTAGTCTGCTAGCCAGAGAATGTGATTCTTTCATGAGAGATTGCATTATGTTGGATAGGCCTATGCTGGAAAATCCCAATCCGCGGCCATGCCTCTTTGGATGAAAGAATCGCCTCAGATTTCATTTCTGAATTTCTTGATAAGCGAAGTGTCACAGGGCTGAAAAAGCCTATATTATTGGCAATATTAATTAATGTAATATGTAGCGATATGCTAGAGTGCTGCTGTCCAAAGTACACAATTAAAATGAAAAGGCCATAGACGCCTATATACAGCTGTTGAATCTGAAATAGACTATGTTCGGCTAGGCCTAGACTATGCCAGGTCAGTAATCAGTTCTCAGAAAAAAAAAAGGCTTTCACTTTCGAGAAGTTCTTCCAACGAGCCAGTCTTGACTCCTGCTATTTTTGTTGGGTCTCTACAAACAAACAAACAAACAAACAAACAAACACACACCGCAAAACGATCAAAACCGGATTTTATGAAAAGATATAATTCAGATTCGCTTGTTTCTTTGTAAAGTATTTAAATCGCTGGGAGAAATGCAGTGCCTGCCGAATCTAGTCGACAGAAACTAATCTAAATCTGGAGTAGGAAACGCAAAACTTCAGGTTTTCTAAAGTCGTGTTGAATGTTAAATTTATTGTCTGGTAAGTTAACGTAATTAGACCTATAGCAAACTGATATTTAGAAAAGAAGGTTCGTTCTGGGATAGCACCAGTATAATTGTTCATATAGTTAATAAATCGGTCATAGAGTTAGAGAAGACCCAAAATATCTGCAGAAGTGCCTAGACTCTAGACCAACATGTGGTAACTAAGAATGTGATGAATCTCTAGACTATAGACCTACCAGATTTGAGACGTCTGCTTAATGGCAACTTTTTTGTTTATAAAACATTTCTTATACTGAATCCTTCTACCTGATCAAGATCTAATTGCAGCTGCCTCCGTGCTTCTGAGAAGTTGTGACTGAGCTGAGCAGAATGGAGCCAGAACATGGACCACATAACAAATTTAAAATAAAAATGACGAGGGGTATAACTTTATCCTCTTATTGATTACAAGTTTGAATTAAAATGAGAAGAGTAACAAACTGTGAGACACTGCATTTTTTTGAGCAAGATGAGTCATGAGATAGCCTAGAATTATAGTTATAGCTTTAGACTTTCCAGTCATTGCTCATTCAGAGTATTTGTTATATAGTTGGCTCCTATTCATCTTCTGCTTAATAACATCTTCCACTTAATCACAACATTTATCAGGAAGCAGAATTTTTAAAAATATAAAACTCACTAGATAATCACAGCTCACTCCAGATTATCATAACTTTTCAGTAATCATTATGCAAAGATCAGTGGTGGAAAGATTAAAGTCATAATATACAAATATTTTAAGATCACTGAAACCACTCAGTGAAATAGAGACAAAGGGTCTACTGTCAACAAGGTGATCAAAAGTACTGTCAAATAGCTCTGTCATAGGTATACTAAAGACCTCCCCGAAGAATCCCAAAATATTTTCCCAAGATTAAGAACATTAGGGAAATGAGTTATTAAATAATTTGATAAAGTTACTTCTTACAATTTTTATTTTCCTCTTTCTTAAATTTCATATTATTCTGTTAACATGGATCTAGGAAGTATAGTTTTATATTCGAGGAGACAAATTGTTAAGACCTTAACACTTAGTTGTTGATCTTTGACTGGTCTTATTGATCTTCAAGCATGCTATTGTATTTCTTGTGATAACTTTTTAGATCTTAACTTCAACAGTACTACACTGCTATTGCAGCCTAGGGAAAAGAGTGTGAAGAACTAGGTTCCAGAGACCCAGGGCAAGAAGAGGTGCAACCATCCTTCAAAGGCTAAGTAGGAAAGACTGATGCATATCAGCTAATGATGGGTTAGTATAAGAGCAAATGATGAATGTATTTGAAGTAATCCATATTAGTGTTCATATCTGAGTTATTGACTTTTGTGTAAAGAGGAATGGGACTGCCCTGACCTACAGTACGTGATGCTAGTCCCTGACTGGGTATTTTGTATACATGTCTGTGGCAGAGTGAAACAAGGAATTCATAAAATTAAATGACTCAGTTATCCATCTTCATGTTGTCGGTGTTTGATACTGTTATTATGACTACTCTGTAACATATTCATAGAAAACTAGCAGTATGCACATGGTCAATTAAGGGTCAGGCTTTGGAGGCATAATGAAAGAGGAGAAAGCCAGAAACATGCCATCATAAACATACTGAATGAAGTTTAGGGATCAAAACTTAGATATTGTTAATAGATACCTGTGATAATGAGGTGGGAATGGAACAGAGGGGAGTTGTGGGGGAGAAAAGGGATAAAATTTTACATTGTCCCTGGGTGCAAAATACACCCTATGCCACGATTGTATTTAACTAAAAATGCAGAGTTTGCAGTTAAAGTCTCATAGCTTTAAGCCATCTGAGCCCATCACTAACACCTCAAGCAAGAAGCCTATATTTGCCAGAACTGTGTCTGAGAACTGACATGGTTGAAATTCTTCAATAGATTTACTGAAATCGATGAATCAAGGGTTGTGGGCAATGAAGCATTTCCATACTATCATCATTTGTTCATGTAGTACTGCTGGACAGAAAAAAAAAAAAAACAATGTGCATGCAGCTGTTATCACATCAGTGGAAAATGCATTCATTCATATTGCTGCCTCATTTGATATTTTCATGTCTGAGTAGAATTTCTGATTTTTTTTGCTTTTTTTTTTTTTTTTTTNTTTTTTTTTTTTTTTTTTTTTTTTTGGTTAGCCTAGCATATCTTACGGAATATTTGGTTAGGATTTCAGATGTTTAATTCTTTCAGTGTTCTTCAAAACACTATGCAGAAGGTGGTTCCATGTAACTATAGAAATATGCAAGAATGGAACTTTTATGACAAAAATGGATCCTTAACCGGGTTTTCAGTAAACTTTTGGAAGTTTCACCTATGAAGTTGAGGGGCTCAGTTTTGAATAGGGCTCTTTGCTACAACAAAATTCTTGTCCACTTTTACTATTGTGCTACGGGCATTTGCACTGGAGATGAGCATTAATACTGGATGACCAACATGCAAAAGAATGATTTTGACCTGAGATCAAAATACATTGTTTTCTTCAAAGATTTTTAATCTGAGAAAAGCACTATGATACAAGCCTATAGTATTAGCAATATCATTATCACATCTTCACACCTCTGTTTCACTATATGTCTTCCTTACTGTCTGTTATACCAGTAAGCTACATGTGTTGATGTTCTTAATTAATCCTCAGCATCTGCCCCACCAGTGTCAGAGAATGATGACAAAGAATTACTGACCTGGGGACAACTTCATGCTGAACCAGAGTGGGTTGCTGGGACCATTTGCAATGCAAATGCAGGTCACACCAGCCACCATGAAGGTGGAAACCAAGAGAAAGATTTTTCAGATGGAGAAGGTAGGGAGTTCTAAGAATTGCAGATTTTCACGAAATCTCAAGATGTCCAGGACCTGTGGATAAGGGTTATCAAATCCATTTCACTTTGTAAAATCTACATCACCTATAAGAGTTGTTTACCTGTGAAATGTTTACTCATGCAAGTGGAGATTGTACACTGACATCTGGCTCAGGATATTTATTTTCAAAAACCTAGAAATCTGTACTATAACTAACATAATGATACACAGCGGACTCACAGTATCCATGTCACCAGAGGCTTTAGGATTGCTGCTTCACTTTGCCATAGCTACCCAAAAGATTTCAGAGGAAAGAAAAATATCAAGCATATAACAAATTTAACAAGTTTACTGACAGAAGCCTAGACCACAAGAGTGATACATAGGTGGAACATAGGGACATGAACAGATTATAAAGCATTATGACATGTTACATTTTACTTATGTAGATAGAGACAAAGTAAAGCAAGTAAGCAACAATATATTTACCTTTAAATCTTTTGATCTGAGACTGATCTGTGATTTGATCCCAAAAGATGAGGAAGTTTCATCATCTGATGGTGTTCCATTGCTGAAGCTGAGAGAGTATCAAAAAGAACTGGCTGAAAAGGCCCTTGAGGGACACAACACTATCATATGTGCTCCAACAGGGTCAGGAAAGACAAGAGTGGGAATTCACATCATCAGAGAGCATCTTAAAAAGGAAGATGGTGAGAGTGACAATTGGTATTGATTTCTTCCATGTTTGTGAATGACGATAAAAATAACAATGATGTGGCTTTCTCTCTTGTATACAGATTAATGCCAGCTCACATGACTTCACCCTAGTATTACCCCAGCAGCTCTTATCATTCTAGAACTTTCTCAGTTCTCTGGGGAGCATACAGTGTCACTGCCATTTACAGGCATTGATCACTAGCATCCTGACAATATCTTCCACTTTCTTTAGCCAGGTACCCATTTTACAGATGGGTGGAGTGAGAATAATGTGAATAAAATATTTATCCAACACACTTCCAACATGACTTTGATTGGGAATTGAACCCATGACCTTTTAATCTTGAATCCAATGCGTAACGATTCAGCCACACTGCTCCACTGTTATACCAGTTATAACTGAAATTGTTCTGAATGAAGGAATAGCAGGACCGCACCAATTCAGATTCTGGTGGACACCCATAATTTTGAGTTTGTGAGATATTCATTAGTAAAACATGATCGCAGGCTTGAAACTGAAGCATTAAGATATTGTGGGTTTCTTTTGGATACATGAGGTTCTAGCTTGTGATGCTCCACTGTAGGAAATGGTTATGTTTGTTTTTTAGCTTGAATAGCTTGGAATAATTTTGAAGTTTGTGACCTATCACAGTTTTTCTAGTCCTCATAGACAAAAGCAGTTTTGAAGTTTAAACTAGTTAATTTAGGCTAGGAAGTAATGCAAGTCGTGCCATTGAGGAAAATTAAATCATTTGCACAGTATCAGACTGATCCAGCTGCCATAAGAAAATTTACTATCATATGAGCTAACAGAGATGGAGACAAGTGATATCATGTTTAATTGTTCACTTCATGTTTTTATTGTGATAGTCATATGTGATTTCTTTTTTAATCCATCCCTACAGGTCATCCTAAAAAGGTGGCTTTCCTTGCAAGAACAATCCCTCTTGTGATGCAACAACATAATTCCTTGAAGAAGTATCTGCCATCTTATGAGGTTCCAATATTTTACATAAACTTGTTCTCTTTTTCTTCCCTGTTATAGTATATACTTAGTTCTTAACCCTTGCAGCATGCCAGACACCTAATAAACACCTTTCTTCAGGGCCTCCTTGACAGAAATTCAGGTTAGAGAGAGTTGGGCAATAAACTATGAGTGGGCTTGGATTAATCAGGACAAAACAAGGAATACCTGGCACAAACCTAGAACAGTGGACCACATTTATGAGAGTATATAATTCAGCGAAATCCGGTTCAGTGTATCGGTTTTTCTTAGTTTACATTAAGTGATATTTTTGCTATTCCCATATACCATCTGTGAAAACAAGGTCTCTGGGTCTCCTCTTTGCATTGCAGAAGTGCGTGCCTGGGGAATGTGAATTAAGAATTTTCAAAGTAGACACTTTCACACCTCTTATGTCACAATGTCTTGTTGCATTAAAATGTATTTATTTCACAGTGATGGTATAGGAACAGGGTTGCCACAGACCTGGAAAATCTGGAAAAATCATGGAAATTTTGTCATTGGCCATTTCCATATCAAGAAAATACCTGGAATCAGCAAAAAATACTAGGTGTCAAAGTTGGATGTGTAGTTCATAATTTTTTTTTTGTTTTTTTTGTTTTGTTTTTGTTAGTTTGTTTGAAATTATTATCCCATGCATCGACCAGATCAAAACCCTCATGAACACTGGATGAATTTTACACTACAAAGTTGTTATGGGATGTTTTAATTACAAATCATCATGGAAAAAACATGTTAGATCACCAGTAAAAATATCATGGTAAAATGCCGATAAAAGTTTGTGGCAATGTGGAACATTAAGCAAACAGCAAAATATTAATTGACATGAAAGAAGGATGCACCAGTTAAAAAGCTACATTAAGCATTGAAATATGCAGGTCTGTATTACTATTATCACAACAAAATACCATGAGACTTTCACGTACAACAAAGTTCACTACTTTTAACTTCTATGTCATCTCCCCCCCCCCCNCCCCCCCCCTCTCCAGGTAACATACATAACCGGTCAGAGTGCCTGCAGCAGAAGTCTACATGTGCTGCTTCCCAAATATGATGTCATAGCCATGACCCCTATGATCTTGGTGAACCACATTAAGACGAAACATCTGCCTGATCTGAGTGAGTTCTCCATGATTGTATTTGATGAGTGCCACCATACCCGCAAGGAAGAGCCCTACAGTATTCTCATGTTTGAATATCTGAAGACCAAGACTCAGGGCAAGGATCTAAGGCTGCCACAGGTTAGTTGTAACAAACCTGTTAACCATTTGGGATTTTATGGGACAGTTTTATGTTTTGAGTGCCACCAGAATGATCTGAAGTATCCTAGATTTAAATTTCTCCCCCAAAAAGATGGGTTTTTATTAAACATTTCAAATACAGATATGCAAAAATGGCTTATTTTGGCCTTTCCTTTCATCAACCTTTCATAATGGTGAAGTGTTAAAGTAGAGTAGCAAGGGTTAGCCTTTTCAGTCAGGGCATTATTTGTTACATTATTTTGCAAGAGTGCGCTGATAACAAGGGTTAATTTCAATCTAGGATGAGAGAAATATGAAAAGAATTGTGAAAGTAAGTTTGATTGTCAGTTCTCACTGATATAATTAAACAAATATATGCAGATTTTTTTCTCTAGTGAGCCTAACTCGGATTGAGCAGGAATCAGGTTGATCATGATCAGGATTGCTAATGTTACATGAATCTGATGCAGTCGCAGCAGGCCCCTATATATACTATACACAGACAAGGTTCACTCTCTGGTGCTCTGTTACATAAAGGACCTTTCCACTCGATTATGCACTAGGTCACTCTTGTGTTCATCACACACTTTGTACTCATTATGCCCTAACATTCTTAATATCCTGATTGAAAATAATGTCAAACAGAGTTAAGTCTATGTGGTAGATCTATTCAGACATCTATGTTTCTATAGGTTTCATAGTTGTGAAGCTACATGTACATCTTCGTCGATACTGTACTGTGAGGGTTGAGACCTCCTTGTCCACTACACAACAATAACAATGAAGTACTAACCATAGGTGACATGACGACCTCATTTAATTTATAACACATGAATTGATTGTTTCTCACGGATTAATCACATAGATTTACTAATATTTCAATGTCTTAAGGCCGTTAAACTATGGGACAAAATTTAAAAAAACCACTTGAATGAAGGGTCACATCTCATGTCTTACAGGTCCCATTATCTTTGGGTGGGTTTAACAGGGTTTCACCTGTCCTACAGAATTGTCACACACTGGATACTAACTCAGTGCAGGATCCAGGGCAACGGAGAAGCTGAAAAATAACTCAACAAAGTAGTGAATCTGTCCAACAGACAGGCCCCATGAATGACAGCAAGGCAAAGACACTGATCAAGAGCAAATCCAGAGAACAATGGCGAGCAATACATGAAAATTACACTCTCACAAATGGCACTTTGTACCGACTGCCATGAAAAGATTAGAGTGTCATCCTCAGGCTTTATACTGGACACAGCAAGCTTGAGACTTATGACCATGTGGGGCTAGAGCCAAGCCCAATTTGTGCTCACAACAGAATAGCAGTGAAGACTCCTTAGCTTATTGTTCAAGAATGCATGATATTTGCTGATCTAAGGAAACAGTTGTATCCAAGGGAAACAGCAGCTGCTACCAAGAAAAGACTGAGGAATGCAGAAGAACAGTGTTATTGAATTGTGTGGAGTCTTTCTTCATATCATGATAGCCAAATATTTGTGGCCATAGATGTCCCTTGCTGAAGTAGCCATCTAGCTGGGCAGCAGATATTGAGTTCTCAATTATAATACTTTACGGTGCACAGGTGGTATCTTCTTATTTCAGTTACGATGAAAGTTTGTGATTGATGGCTGTGGGGAAAAAGTCTCATTCCAAATTTTTTCTTTTTTTGCTCTTGTATTGGAAACGATTCCAATAGTTTCTGTGTTGCCTTGCCCAGAATCATTAATAAAAATCTTAATTCACGTAGCACAAGGCTTCCCAGGTTCAGCCTTTCACAAGCTGCATGGCCATTGTTATGGATAACAACTGTTGCAGGTGTTGTCTGCCAGCAATTAGGTGACACTGAGATGCAAAATTCTACCGTCTCACTCAGAGATCGGCAAGGAGATACATAAATATTCTATTGCCACAGTAAAGGGAAGCAAGCGGACGGTAGAATAAATACTATCACCGCTAAATTCCTCTCAGGAATGGAATGGATTTATGTCCATCTCCCCTCCTTCCCTCCTTTCCTTCATTGCTTTGCAACCATTCTTTGCATCCTAAAAAACAATCGCAGTCTTATGATTTCATATAATTTTTGCCTTTCAGATTATTGGTCTTACAGCTTCCATTGGGATCGAGAAAGCCAATGAGGTTGAGGATGCTGTTGAAAGCATTCTGCAGGTCTGTGGAAATCTGGATGTATGTCACTTGTCTACAGTATCAAAGAATATAGAGGAGCTTCACCAGGTTGTACCGGTACCAGCCGAAGGTCAGATATTATAATTATTTGAGTAGAATAATGCTGTTTGTAAGTCTCATATCCAGACTAATGCTACTTCACACTATTATTTCCCGAGCCGTCCTGATCATTCTGAGAATTCATTCAATTCCATTTGGAGCAAACAGTGCCACTGCCATTTACATGATGTGATCACTAGCATTGTGACAATATCCTCTATTGCCTACAGCTAGGTATTCATTTTGCATTCAGGTGAACTGAGAAAAATGTGAATAAAATGCTTCCTCAACATGACCATGATCAGGAAATGAATCCCTGACCATCAGACCTCAAGTCTAATGCTGTGACCATTAGCCACAATACTCCATATTTCTCTGCTGCAAAGACCTCTTGTAACTGTCTTCTTTTTACAGATTGTACAGTGGAATGTATTCTAACTGCATCGCTGCTTTAACTGGAGTGTCCCTTTCTTCTCTGTTAATGAGGAGGGGAAGGGAGGGAGGGGAGTGGAGGAGAGCAGAGCAGAGTAGGGTAGGGTAGGGTAGAGTAGAATAGAGTGGAGTAAAGTAGAGAAAAAAAAATCATTTGATAACAGGACTCATCAAGCATAAATTCCTAGTCTTCATACATGTGTTATGCCTATGACTTCAAAGCTACAAATGGTCAAAACAGAACTCTAATGTTTTTTTTTCCTTCTGTGTGGCTTAGCTAGATATCAGGTTACTTACTAGACCTAACAGATAAAGCTGTTTAAATTTATTCAGTTGTGGTGATTAGTTACATTAACCAAGATATGTGTCAACAGGAGCCAAACTCCAAAATGTCACAGTAATAGGCAGTTCACCTATCTTATTTGATTAAGCTTTTCAGGAGAGGAAAAAACTGTTGTGGACAAAAAACAAAACTTACGCCGATCCCAAACTTTGATGCTGTTTTTGACCAGTGATTTGTGACTTACTTTGTCTGTGACATTTGGTGGATGTATTGGGTTGTAGCAAGTACAAATATAGCGCAGTTTGCAAATTGTCTGTCTCTAGATCCAGCAATCTCCTGTGACAAAATGAAATCTACATGGCTTATGAACACGGCTATGTTTTGTCAACATGATGCAATGTCTCTGGGTGTCCTAGTCAATTTTTTTACCCAGTGCTTTCCTGGCCATCATAAGTTTATGTCAAATAGGGCATTTGTTCTATTGTGATTGATGCATGTTCAGTTAGTCTGTCCACTTGTCCTTTCCACATTACTCTGGTCAAATTGATTGAACTTTTTGTTGTATGTTTCAGAATCACACAAGCTTAAAGAACTGCCTGAAGACGATTTTATATGTAAAATGCTCAGCATTATGGAGGTCCTTGAGGCAAATATTGATGAGCACATACGAGGCATCCAAGAAATCACTATCAGTGGTATCAGTGACAGTGACAGTGACAAAGCCTTTATTAGCAGTTTTTTTACAAGGAATTTCATAATATGGAGCATTGCAAAGTCAAGAATCTTTCATGATAAAGATAAAAAGGACTAAGGCATATATACATTCGCATCCTCACAACAGTTGGGCGTACGATTTCTTTATAGAAATATTATTATATTTATTATAATAATATTATATCATAATAGTATTATAATTATCATATTATGATTTTTGTTATAGTCATATATATCTTGTTGTTAGTCAGAGGAATCTTTTCTGATTATCCTGTTACCTCACTCATCAAGTAAGAGAGTTTCCTATCTACATTTATTCACAGAAACGGCTAAGTTTCTAAATGCTGTATAGGCTGTGCCATCAAAAGTTCTTTTGTTTTAAAGAAATGTGGATAGCTACAGTTTTTTTGTTTTAAATAAGTTTTCCGTTTGGCCTCTAAATAAGGGCAAATGAATAGGCAGTGAATTTCATCACCCATATCGCCCTGGGACAGATTACAGTTTCTTCCCTCCAAAGCAAGGGATTAACATATGGTTTTAAATAGAAATTCCATTTGGCCACTAAATAAGGGCAAGTAAATAGGTAGTGGAATTCATCACCAATATCACTCTGACACAAACTTCGGTTTCTTCCCTCAAAATCAAGCAAATACCATCTCCTCGTTTCAGGTGGCAAATGGTGATCAGAGAGTCTAAAATTTATTAAGTTAATAGCAAGGTGTTCAGGCAGATCATCTAAATAGGGTTCTAGATCAGGTTGAGATTTTAATGGTCATCAAGAAATGTGTTTTATTTTTATTTTCAAAATCTCCGCTCCTAGGTATCAATGTGGAAGAGGTACCAAAGAAGCCTGTCATTGATCCTGATGACTATGGCCTGGACTATGGTGATCCAGAGCTAGAAGACTTAGGTAGGTTTTGTATCATCATCCTCATTAGTAGTGCTAAGCATCTGTCGTTCGTGCAACACCTTCACCTTATGATTTAATGTTGGCTGTCTTATTGTTTCTCTTTGAAGTTTGCTGCTTTTCTGATTATTTGACAGCATACAAGATTGATGCTGGGGCTTCCTGCATAACCACCAACATGCAAATAATTTTACACTAGCATTCTTCTGGACGCCACCAATATGTGCAGAAAATTGATGTTAATGATTTAAGGGTTAACAGCAGAAAGAAATCCTAAATATCCTTATCAAAATATGTGCGGTTTTTCAATCCCTGCACCAATGATTAACACACTAATGAAATTGAAACTCTAATTCTGGAAGAGTAATCAAGAGATACATACTGCTGACTCAGTTTCATCAGCTTCCACTTGATTATAAGTTCTGCTTAATCACAAATATTTCAGGAAATACATTTTTTTTCTGTATAAGAGTCACTGGATAATCACAGCTTACTCTGGATAATAGCAACACCACTGATACTTTAAGTGCAAAGATCAATGTTAAAGGCCTTCACAGTATAAAAGAAGTTGACAAACTACTCCAACTACATGTGGGTAAAGACCAAAGGCAGATCATAGAGCTGTCACAGGTGTATTATAGGGTCATCACAGAGCCTTCCTTTGTGTGCACAAACATTTCCATATCTTTTATTGTGTCATGTGGGTTATTTCGGGACTACAAGCACAAAGAACCTTACCATATACAGTCGATTCTGCTTAATCGCCCTTCCTTGGGATCACGGAAAAAGAGGGCGATTAAGCGGAGAAGCAATTAAGCGGAGAAGGTAATTTCGGCCATATTTTTGGTAATGGGGTTAAATTTCTTTGATGTCTTGGTTTGATATTGTGCATTGACACCTTCTCGTCACCAGTCTCAGGACAGACTCGAGTTTGATGGTGTATTAGCGCACAAAATGTTTGATCTCCGCGGTCTCCCATTGGCCACATCACAGTAGCCCAGCAGACAATGAGAGTAGGATGGCACAGTCGGGATAGACCGTTCATCCACATGACACGTTCTCTGATCTAACCAAAATCCACCAGACAGTCGCAATCAAGGCGTAGGGGGAGGAGACTATACGGCTTTCGGCACATTAGCATTTATATCAGACGGGCGAAGGCAATGATGCGCAGCGTGGGACGAAGGGGGACAAGGGGAGGAGGAGGTGGGGAGGAAAGGCTTATCACACCTATTTTAGGGTGGCAGCTGTCACTCAGTCAACCGGTCTGCCATCCGTCGCGCAGTTAAACCGTCTGTGTACATTATTTGTTTGTCAGCTGTAACCCTCCAACCGCTGATCTTTGAATTCACATGGGGCTGAAAAGTGGTCGATTATCCGGAGTGAGAGGTGATTATCCAGTGACTTTTATAGAGAAAAAATTCGGTTCCCTGGGAAATGAGGCAATTAAGCGGAAAAGGCGATGAAGCGGAGGATGATTACGCGGAGTCAGCTGTACTACAACACTGTGTTGGTGCATAGTATGTCATGTTCAGTAGAAGGTGTTTATCACCCATGCCACATATTTGTGAATGAAATGTCTAGCATTATGGGGAATGGGCTGTTTTGTTAATGGCACTAGGACACACTGAATATCAGTCAAATGGAACTGCCATATGATGGCCCTAAGGTCATAGTCCCAAGGCCTCTGATAGAGCACTGCCCTTCCCCTCCTTCCCCCACATTACCCTGTCACCCCAGAAACTTGCGGTTGAAAATATGCATGTATCATTTATTATAATAATGTTTTGTGGACAGTCAAAATGTGGCTTAATTACTTTTTAACTACATCAATTAATGATATGAAATATGAAAGTTTAATGTGTGTACTCTGAGTTGATGCAAAAAGCTTTGACCTATATTATTAACTATTATTCTTATCCAAGATGTAGACATATGAAGTGGAAAAATTTTGATGAAATTGTGATTAAAGATCAGTATTTCACTAAAAAAATAATCTGAACAGACTCACAAAAAAATTCAAATTTATATGCAATTTCTAACTATTTGCTCCACAAAACCAGTATCTTACAGAAATAATTCTATTCTCATTTTCTGCGTCAAGCAAAAATTTGATGTCAGATGACCCCAGTTACTTTTAGAGCTTCAGATCCCTGTTCAAGATGTAATATGACAATTCTTTCTTACTGTTTCCTCGCGGTCTTTCTGCTAATGTCCGTTCAGATCAGTCGGCCAAAGGCCTCTATAAATGATGTGATGTGACTCAAATCCTCTGTTGATTCATAAAGTTTTTTTGTTTTAATATAAATACTGTGATGTGAGTGCACTGAGAACATGACTATAAGATATATTATTCACTTTAAGGATTGCACCCGCAGGGACAGATGTCTGTGGTTCCCACTTTGAACTTCTTGTACAAGTATTGGTGTAGCTGGCAGGCCCCCTGTATGCTGTCTGAATATGGTGGTTTGTTGTCGGAACAGATTATAAATGACATAAGATAATTAATACTTAGTCCCTTAGTTTATTACCACCTTCATCCCACTCTCTTTCCACAGTGTTCAGAGCTAACAGACTTGTAAAGGTTGCCCCTAAAAGGCCACTGAGTAAGAAAAGCCAAGAATATGGACACTGGGTAAAGAATGTTATGAAGAATGCCAAAAGAGTCCCTATTCATGATGGTGCTAGAGAGATTGGAATCCGTGAACATGTTAGGTCTGTGATCATCATTGCTGAGTATCTTGTGGTGAGTCAGCTTGTCATTAATGTCATGTCTTATATTTGAAAGATAAGATAGGATAAGATCTTTGCTTGTTTCCAGTACCTTGATACATACCACCCTGACTAAAATTCATGTTTTATGCATTTGAACTGCCAAAAACATGGCTTATGTTGTGTCAATCTCAGACCTCTCGCTTCAGGAAGTTGTGAAACTGTGAAGTATGTCTTCATATAGTTTGCCACTAGAGGTATTTTCAAAATACTGCATGCACTTTTTCAGGCACTTTATAAAATGTCACTAATGAAAAAGCTGGTGCGTTTCCCAACATGAGCCTACTTTGGATTTTTGCACCACGCAGTGTCAGTGACTAAAACTGATAAGACTCTGTATTTTGACTTCAGCTCAGTAAGCTCCATCTCGGCAAACTGAGGTCTGTTATACATTTCACCCTTTTCATCAGTAGAGCTTACTTACACATAATTGCTTTGCTAAGTGGCTTTTTACAAACATGAGATGGTGTTTTCATTCTCTGGTAAAATTTGGAATTTGATGTTTACTGGGGTATGGAGCACCCATCTGTAAGGCAGTAGAAGATGTTGCCAGAATGAAGCTTATCAGGGCCTGGAAATGGCAGCAGCACTGTATGCTCCCGGGCAAATGAGAAAGTCGTAGAGTGATCAGCTTGCTGAGGTAATGAAAGCTTGAATTCACATGAGCGGGCATTAGCCCGTAAAAGAGACTTCTCAATTGCATTATTATTATATTATTATTATTGCACTCCCATGACGAGATAGTCTTATTTTTTTTTGTATCTTGCTTATTCAAACTCGGTGATCTTCAGATAGTTTAGTTGTGTTGACATCTCTTCATATATTCTGAATTTTGAAGTTTTCAAGTAACAAAACAATGCCAGTTAGTTCACTAATTTGATTATTTCAGTTTTTTGAGGAGTGGGGAAAGAAAGGAGAGGGAAAATAACGCTGGGTGAAGACAACATGATGTTTCTGACCCATTCACATATTTTGTACACTGATTTCCCTATTACAGTGGACCCTCTGAGATAAGACTTTCTTACTTACGACTTCCTCTCGATTACGACCTAAAATCTTGTGACAGATCGGTTTTTCTATATGAACGACCTCCGAATAGCAACTCTCTCCGAAATCCAACATGCGACCCACCTTGAACCTTTGTTCAATCATCCCGCCCCTCTGAATTGCGACCTACCCGCATGGTTCGAACATATGTAGTCGCGTAGTTTGATGCCAGTCAGTCTGCTTCATGACATAACACCAGCGAGAGCCGCTCAAGCCTTGTTGATTCGTGCATGATTGATAGGCTAGGCAGGGTCAGACGGGCCTAGACTACTCTTCTGTCCATCTCGCGTATTAATACGCTGGCGGCAACTTTACTAACGCTAGTCGAATATGATTGGACCCAAACAATGACATCACCTAAAGTAAGTCAATGAAAATACTAGGTAGACCGTATGGTCTGGGAGACATCAGCAACTTTGCAGTATCGCATTCTTCGAGTCGACACCAGTGTAGTGTAGCTGAACAGGGGTCAACAGCGATTGGACACCGAGTCATGACATCATGATATTATGCGATTCAGGGTGTTAGAGCCAGCCCGCAACCGACACCGCCTCCTGGGTGCATGTCTGAGCTGCTACTGTATGGTATTTGCGCTCTTTTTCCTATGTTGTCGTTTGCCAACAAGTGCGCATCAGGTCATAATTTTATCTAGACCTTGGCTACACACATTAACTCAGACCTGCAACTATAAGCAACCGCAGGTGAAAGGCACTCACATTTGAGGAGCGGGTCAACATTGTAAAGAGGAACAGGACTGGAGAGACTGCAAAGTGTATTGCAGAGACATTAGTGTGGACAAAACACAACTCCACTAGTATTAGCATGAACCTCTCAGTTACAACTCCCTCCCAATTAAGACCTTTTTCATGAGTAAGAAGAATAAGAATAAAAATAACTTTTTTATCCATAACATGGAAAATTGGCTTGGTTGCAGTACACACTACATAGTAATAGTACTAACAGTACTTATATGGGATCATGACATAGCAAAAGACAATAACACTCTTCACATGCATCCAGACATCCAGAAACATGACATATATAAAGTTTCGCAGCCATCGTCATATCAGAGAAACTACTCAGATGGCAGACTTGCTCACTTCAACTCCGTGCCCTCTCACCCAATAAAACATAATTGGCACTGTGCTTCACATAGGATTTCCAATTTGTACAATACATTTTTAAAAAAAATTCACTGTGATGGAGAGTCTCGTACCACTCGGACTGAATGTGGCACAAAGGAATTTCGGCATCTCTGCTCTACTTGAGAGAGACAAAAGTCTGTTACTTCATGCTGATGTTTTGTATTTGTAGAAAAGGGGATGTTCAGTATCAGAAAGGATTTTCTTTACTTTATCGATGGTTGCTTTCACGTAAGGCTGATCAATAGATGGTAAGGTGGTATTTATTTTATTTTTTTCTGCTTTTTTGATAATGTGATTCACCTTGTTCTTATCACTTTTTGTGATGTTGCCAGCCCAGCATGTTACACCAAAAGCAAATATACTTTGAAGGGTTGAGGTAGAGAACAACTGGATGAGATAATTGTATACCTTAAAATATCTGAGCCTGCGAATAAAATATAGATGCTGGTTTGCTTTTTTATATATCTCTTCAATATGGTGATTCGACGATAGTCTTTGTCAGCAGTAATGCCTAAGAACAATTTTCACATCCTGATCATTGACAGGACTCTTCGTCACACGAAAATCAATTACCTTTTCCTTGGTATTACTTACATTCAGAAGTAGGAAATTGTCTTCACACAGTTTAGTAAACTTTGTAATCTAATAGAAATAATTTTCTGCATTGCTTGATGTCAATAGATATGTTGGCTGCAAATTTAATTATTGGGATGTTATCGAAGCAACTTCAGCAATCGTTTCTGTAAGTGGTATACATGAGAGGTGATAATACACGAGAGGTGATAATACACATCCTTGTGGCGTACCTGTATTAGTAGTTATAAAGGATGATTTTACTTCATTCATTTTAACATACTGTGGACGCACTGTTAGAAATTCAAGAGTCTACTTCAGAAGATGTTCTGTTACATTCAGATCTTGCAATATTTTAATCATGAGATGGGGCTAAATAGTATTAAAAGCCAAGGAGAAATCTATAAATAGGACTGACGTAATGTATCTAAGTGTTTATAAATATTTTCTAGTAATAACAATATAGCATCTTCAGTACTTCTGGACTGTCAATATGCAAACTAATAAGGATCTAACTAGACTAGTCTTTTATTTCTGATTTAAAATGATGCAGTATGAGCTTTTCACGGCATTTCATCACAATCGATGTCAATGCAACAGGTGGTAAATCATTTTTGCAGTTTAATTTGGCTTTTTTTTGGAACAGAGATAATTTAGATGTTTTCCAGATTGTGGGTATATAACTTTGGATGAAAGAGAGATTAAAAAAGAGTAGAAAAAATTGGTGCCAGTTGGTATGCCCATAAGTTTAAAAATTTTACCACTAAGTTTTTCCAGTCCTGATGCTTTACTAGAATTTATCTGCCGGAATAGTTGCTTTACTTTCTGTTCTGTTGATCAAACATTTACAAAGGTCTTATCTCAGAGGGTCCATAATATTTATCAGGGAAATATAAAGACAGGGAAGCAAATCCATCATCATCAGGGGAGCATATCAACAAGGAATTGTACAGGCCTACCTTTGGATGGCATTGTGGCTTTAATTTACTACTACAAACTTAACTCTGAAAACGCTGTGCCTCTATAGTTAATTATTACAGCGTATTATTGCCTTGCTGAGCCTCGTGCAGCCTGACAACTTTGATCCCTTCTTAACTAAGCCAGAGAGTGATGACTGAAATCATTAACCACATCATCTGTAGATAGGAGTTCAAACCATCTGTAGATGGGAGTTCAAACAACTAATCTGGCTCCAGTACTACAAGGGTTAAGTCCCATTTCTTGGGGCAGCATCACAAATACTGACCATGCTCAACCCCACTACATCTGAATACTTCATCTTATCAGGAATACAATATAGCATTACAAGCTTATGATCTGGTGGAGCTGAGAGAGGTTCTTGGGTATCTGGACAAGCGTTTCAGGGAGTTTGAAACCATCCAGGGACACACCTCTGATGAAGTGGAACTCTTCAAATACCTTGAAGGTAAAGGCAGTGCTGTGATGTACAGCAGGACTCTGTTAACACAAAATTCAAGGGAGCAGCCAAACTGTTGTGGATTAAAAAAGTTTTGTATTACCCGTCTCCCGTAAAATAAGGGGAAATAACCAAAGAAATGTTGCCCAGCATTGTTCCTAGATGACAACTTCAACAACCTAGAGTGATTACACATTGCATGTTGTCAAGGATCGGTTTACGTAATATTTGCCTCTGACTAACATAAGATTCACTATGTACCCAACCTAATCTCCACATACCAGACCATCAGTTGACAAGAGGAGGAAAGACTGCTATGGCAGCAGCAGTTTTCCTTTCTTTCTAGTGCATCACTTGTAGCATGAGGTTCCTAGAGTCCAGCCTTCCGCTGGCAATGTGACCATTCTTGCAGATAATGACCATTGCACATGTTGTTGGTCAGCTGATCAACTGACACTGGGCTGTAAAATTTGACAGCCTTGCCCAGCACTGGACAAGAAGATGTGTATATATTCTTTTGCTGCATTTAAGCATAGTGAGCAGACAGTAGATTTAATTATGTCATAGCTTCATGAGGGTTAAAATGTTTTCCAAAGGTTCCCTAAAACTTGTTATTGGGTTAATCATAAAATTTGCATAGGGATAAAGAAGACCTAGAAATGGAAATTTTCTTTGTATTGGGTGTAACCAAGATTTGGGTAAAGTGCTGTTGAGTTGACGGAGTTCTACTACATTAGGAAGCTATAGGAAACAAGGAACCTCCTTGATTAATAGCTGAATACTTCTGTCCACAAACAAACATTGGTCAAGGCTAAAATGTGATTTCTCCCTGCCAAGTTGTCCCTCTATTTAGAAGTATTCTATGCCTGTTTGGTATAGTCTTGGGACTCTTTCAGGTGAGGCACTGCAGAATAAGATTTTACATTAACCCTGTTGAATTTTTTTTGTATTAACTAGATAAAGCCCACATAAATTTTGTGTGGAGGAAAAGAAGCCTTTGCATAATTTGCACATACTGTGCATAACCTGAGCAAATGAAGAGGAACAGTTTTTGAACACTAGTAGCGTTAGCTGACCATGCGCTATGCAGCTCGCTGGCTGTGTGACCTAGTTTTACTAATGTTATAGTGAGTGGCGCATATTGCCTGGCCATCAGCATACCGATGTAAACAATGTCTTTTCTACTGGACTGGCATACAAAAATCCATGTTTTCGTTAAAAAAATACCTGCATATCTACTAAAAGCTTTATATATTTTGTATTGGAAATGGGACAAAGCATGTGGGAGGATATTTTTTATTATTATATGAGCTTGTTTTTTTGTGTTAGCAAATACTTATATGCATAATGCAATCCCTGTAGATTGAAGCACACACACACACACACACACACACAGTCACACACAATAAGGTTGATGTAATCTAGAACAGGAGGGTTGAAGGAGGAGAGGCAACTTAAGTCACATGCAGACAAATATTCAGCTGTCACACTAATCTTTTTATTTCGATTTTGGTTAGGGGTTTGGGATAGGAGGAGACAGGAGGGAGCTGTGCGTAGTATTGTGTTAGCCATCTTTTCAGACTATGTGATGAGCTGTGAATTGTAAACAGAGGTGACAACGCTTTATAGGCTGGCTCAAAACGGTCAGTTTCTCAACCCATCATCGGTCTTCCTTTGTTTCACACATAATAATCGTAACATCTTACTTCCAAATGGGGGAAACAGTCTCGCAGCACAGCATAGTAACGTAATACACTAGCCTAACAGTCAAGACAGTGCTTCCATACACTTTAATTTCATTTCTTGCTCATATGGACTGTAAACAAGCATACTTGTTTGAAAGTGCCCTCATTTTCACAATTTCTACAATGCGTTAGGGATTATAGAACATGCAAGCAACTTCATTATGAGAAAAATTAGAAATTATTCGTAAATTGTGTTCCAGTCATCCTAGTTAAGAATGTCTTTTTTTGATAATCAGTCATTCCTTTGAGTATTCTTTCGATTTTTCTGGTATGTGAATGAATGTGATGTTTACATCACGAGCACAAGTATAGGAGCATCCCATTGGTTTGATCAGGGTATTAGTTTTTCCACTCGCATGGCGAGAAATGTTTTGACCCGTTGCCAGGATACAAATCTGCATAAATATGATTGCTGCAGGTAGAGGTTGCTTGAGCGATGCCTATAATTATATGCGATTGCTGCACTCAATGGTAGCGAGCACACGGTAGTATATATACTATCACCGCTTCACGAGGGTTAACAAACAAGGTATATTTATTGAATGAGTACTAATATCGAGATTCCAATGTAATGCACTCATAGCCGTAATCTTGTAGGTGGAATGAGTGACCACTTGTATGTACTTTTCCTGCCAGGGATTGGTATTCTGCCGTGTTGAGTGTAGACTTGTACAGTTGACAAAGTCACTCACTCACAAATTTTGCACTTCATAATTATGCACATGTTCATATTTATGTTTGGCACACAAGTCACAGCAGCAAAGTATTAAGAAGTTTACATAGAAATTGCTAGAACTGCAGATTACTGTAGAAGTAATTAATTTTTCATAAGAATCTAATTTTCACAAAAAGATTGGAACTGGCTTTGCACGAGGATCTTATGTTCAAGAGCCCTACCTGATCGTAGACTTTTTCTCTTATTTCTGTAAGAGCGCAGGTGTCATGAGTGATAAGAAGCGATTTCGAAACAAAGTATTGACAATCCTGCTTTGTATTGACAAAGAAATATACTACAATTGATAGAGTCCAAATAATGAAAGGAAGAATAGAAATATTTCCTTGTTGTCACTCAGTTTATTAAATTTGTGAAAATTAACCCCTCACACAGAAAAAAAAAATATTATTCCATAATTCACAGTGCCTCATAGATTATCAGAATTGCTGGTAATCTGATTATACTGATAATTTCTTTCACTAATTTATTTGAGCTATGATGTAACTTTTTTCTTATTATTTTCTTTAAACTATTAGAACTGCAAGCATTTGTGGTTAGACCTCGAGAGAACCCAAACCTGAAGAAGCTAGCTTCTATTCTAATGGAGCATCTTGTCAAAAAGGGAGAGAAGACAAGGGGTATTATCTTTGTAAGGACCCGAGCCCTCACAGAGGCACTGGTCTTATGGCTTGACAGATGTGACAACAAAGAGTTATCTGACTTGAGGGCTTGCAATTTCACCGGCTCCTCAAAAGGCGAAGATAAAGGAGGTTAGTACTGTACTGATGTAGCATCCATGTTGATGTGGGATATATTGTGAAACATGAAGGTTGGAAGAGACACCTGCAAGAACATTAATATTACAGCCAGTCAAAAATTAGGCTTATGTCACATTTTGACCACATTGAGTTATTGGTATGTCATAAGAGTGCAGTGTGTGTACTTCATTGGGGAAAAAAATTGACTTAGCACTATTCTGGTTCCAAGATATAATCATTTGAAGTGGCACTCACCCTCATGCAATGCAAACAGAAAAAGAAAACTCTGAGAACCCTGTGACCGGAGAACAAGATTTCATTATTTATAAAAGACATTTAATTTTGCTACCATTACTAATATGCCACTCAGAAAATCAGTATGTGTACTTTTGTGTACAGGAATTCTTTTATTCTCAATTTATAATTCTGTTAGCATGAAGAGACATACCAAATCACCCAGTCATTTATATCTTTTGCTCCCTTTATTATGGAATTAAGAATACGCAGCAATATCTGATTTAAAAGACTATGCTGAAATCCATTGCCATGGAAACAATAGACTCTTATCCCCAGGATGCTGTCTATGTTTACACGGATGGCTCTGTATACAAAGCCACCATCAGGGCTGTTCATGGTGAGCTAAATAAATATTCTATCAGCCATTCAGATGACAATTCTAGACTCTTTGGACTTTGTGGGACTTTCTGTTCCAGTTATGATGCAGAAAAGAACAGCAGGTGAAAGAGCATTACCGCAAATACCTTCAGATTTTGAAAATGTAATCACTGTGTCAGACGATAGCATCATTTTTTGAGATTTAAAATCATTCCTCCAGGCTTTACAGAATGAACCCTCAAAAGACACTTGGAAAGTTCTAAAGACAGATAACCATTTGACTACCATTTAAGGCATTGAAGTGACCTAACAGTGGATATCAGGTCAGATGGGCATCCCAGTCAACAAAAAGCAGACTCATTATCAAAGGCTGATGCAGCGATTTCACAGATCACAACCACTATCACCTATCAGACCTGTGGGCAAATCTTGAGAAACAACTATTGACAAACATGGCCAATTCCATCGGCCACAAGATAAAATTGGAGCTGCACTGCTCCACCATCAGTCCAAACCAAGATCCCCTGATCCACAACATCAACTGAAATGAGTGGATGAAATCCTCATTTTTCAGTTATGACCATCATATGGAGTCAGTTGAATATCTAAAGTCCATTGGCCATATCTGACAGATTTGCCACACCTGCTCATTCCACAACCCTCAACCATTAACAATGCATTATACATAACAATAACACTTTTGAAGAAGACATAATTTGCCCGAGAGGCAATGGGCTGTCAAAAGTGTATTCCTCACAGTAGAAAGGACTATAACATCATCATCATCATTATCATAGGAAGTGAAAATACTTGTATTGTCAAGACTGCTGGTGGTCACGACATGGAAATGGTAGGAGCTTCATATACCCCCTAGGGAGTTGTGAATTTCCTTGAGTGACCTGACCTGGCAGGACAATAATAAGGTAAAGCCCTGTAAGAACGGAATTAGCCTGGATGTGAGACTTATAAACCTTAAGCAGATAATTATTTCAGTAGACAATGGTTAAATCGAAATCCATGGGATCAAAGAATTTTGTTTAGTTTAAACAGTTTCAGTTTAGACAGAGAAGCCTAAAAAGTGAAAAATAAATGGGGCTTCTTGTTTCCATATCTTTTAGCAGTACTTTTAATTTAATTGGTTTTGTTTTAGCCATTGTCTGCTGTATACTTCACAGGCATGACACAGGCACAGCAGGAAGCTACCATTGAACTCTTCAGATCAGGAAAATCAAGGCTTCTTATTGCCACTTCTGTCGCTGAGGAAGGGCTTGATATTCCAGAATGCAACCTTGTGATCCAGTACAACTATGCCGGTAATGAGGTCACAACAGTACAGACCCGAGGCAAGTATATCTTACTAGGGACCCTGTCCTTGATCGTAGAGACTATACTAATCAAGTGCTTATATTCTTCCATTAACCATTATTCTTGTCTGATTTAACATTAACTGTATTATGACATTTGACAAGCCCTGAACATTTTGTAACATTTGTGTCCTAATTTGAAATTTATTTTCGTGTAATAACGTAAAAAAAAGGATTCCTGTTTTACCTCATCCTTAAGAAGCTCCTGGTGCTTTTCAGTATATAAACATTATTTTCTTCAGACACGCAGATCATATATCAATCCACAAGCACATACAGACTTGTGCATATAGACACCGTTTATTATAGATATATATGCAAAAATGCATGTGTAGTAAGACAACATGCATTTTGAACGTGAGATGTCGAATCTACTCTTACAAATTTCTTATGATTAGATTGCTTTTTATAGATGTTTAAATGGATCAAGGCTGGTAGCATTTTGAATCAATGTTGGCTGTGAAGCCCAGATTAAAGGCCCAGAGCAAGAAAAAGCTCTGAACCATACTTCTATGAAATAGATGAAGGATTAAGTAGTTGCGTATTTTAAATAAGATGATATGTAAAAGCATAGTTTGTCTGCTGAGTATGTTGGTGCAGTTGACTACTGAGTTTGGAAAGAGAGTGTAGCTACCTTATACCTGATCTGAACTAGAATGGCATGTACTTTCCACACTTCACTTTCCCCTCTGATATTTTTTTCTGTTTTTTCTTTCTTTTTCATGGATCAGTAGAATGTTTGCTTACTAAGCCATTAGGATAACACATTTTCAGTAGCCATGACTTCACCATTATGACACAAAAAATATATAGTCAGTGTGATTAAGTACCAGCTGCTGCTAAGCAAGCATGATATTTGGGTATTGACACAATGGAAGACTAAGGAAGAAGTGGATCTACAAGATCATGGTCTTACACCAAGTGAATCTGAATACCGTCCATACATAAAACCTCCATCGCCCTTTGACATCTGATGGTACACAGGATGGAAAAAGTGAAGTACATGTATGTAAAGATATTCAAATACATGTCATTCTAGTTCAGTTTCAGATTCTTTCTGATGGAACTTTTCAGGCAGATGTCGAGCTCAGGGAGGAATATGTGTCCTCCTGGCTATGGGAGATATTCCGGACAAAGAGACGATCAATCGCAAGAAGGTTGAATGGATGGAGAGAGCCATCAAGTACATCCGCACCATGGAACAGTTTGAACCAGCTGAATTTGAGAGCCGTATTAAAAAATGCCAAGCCAAAACCATTGAGGACGGACTGATTGTCGAAAAACGTCAGAAAACAAGCCTAAAAGAGGCTCAGTTTTCAATGGTAAGAGCACAAGTCAGGCTTCCAGCTAGCTGTAAGATAGTGTTTAAAAATATCTTTGACTGTACTTTAAATTTTGTAGCAGATTTATCATATATAGTAGAACTCAACAAGACAGTGCTTTATCAGTAGAAGAGAAAATCCTTGTCCAAAGGCCTTCTCTATTCGTAGTGAAAGTTTACAGTAAACCTGATAACAAGTTTTAGGGAGCTTCTGATAACATGGTTAGTGATGCACCTGCAGCAGAGGAAAAAGTGATGGAGAGAGGAAATAATGAGCTGCTGTCTTAGCAAGATTCCTTTCTCTTGTCCATTGGTGGTCAGGCACATAGTGAGTATTGCAACAATCAAAGGTGATGACAGCATATGTAAGTCAAATATGCACGGCTTTAATCAGTCAAGGTCATCAAAGCTGTCACCTATAAACAATATCATTCAACATTTTTCCTTTATACTGTATTGTAAGGGGATAACACACAACTCATTTAACTCATAACAATCTGGCCAGTCCGTTCAATTTCATGTTAACAGAGACAGTGTTTTGCTATTTTTTGTTTTAAATGAAAATATGACTTTTATTTATCTCGTAAGGAAATTGCTTTACGATGTCATATACTGTTTTACATCTCACTCATAATACCTGTACATAAACAATATAGATCATACATGAAAATATATCATAATATTGCAACTGAGAAACCAAACAACGTCATTGTGGTGTAGCGCCCTGGTTTCCGTTATCCAGGTACTTATTTACGCCTAATGTTAACAGAATTCTTCTGTATTTTGTGAGGATCTTTTTGGAATATATAAGGATTTATAGCTGGGTTATAGAGATTCAGCTCTTAAGGCTGAACTAGCTCTAGAACTGTGTCTGTGTACACCTGAACATATTTATAAACAATAATCTCTCTCTAACTTCGTAATATATCCACCCTCACACAAATGACCCCTCATCTTCCATTACCTTCTAAAATAGACAAAAAGCTTGCCTACCTATCACAGAACTTTGTTGCAAATCTTTTGCAACACAAGATCTTGATTGTCTTACTAGGAGATTGGGGGGTGGGGGGGGGGGGGNGGGTGATTGTATATCCTTTACCAGGTTTTGTTATCATGGATAATGCAGAAGGATGGTTGCTGAAAATGAAATGATTTAGGAGGTTACTTGAAATGAATTATAAAAGTGTTTACTATGTTGGCTTTTTTCCCCTCTGCTATTTTCCTTGCAGGTCTGCAGTAAATGCAGGCAGGTGCAGATTGCAAGTCACAACTTGAGAACAATCTATGAAAAGCACCGTATCTCTATAGATAGGTAAGTAGATATTTTATCCTTTTCCATGTTATGTTCTTTTCTATGGCTTTAAAATAAGATTTTTGCACAACTTTGTATATAATAGCCTGCGGTGTGACGACTCTCAACCGACAAGAAAAAAGTAGATCATATTTCCCTATCACAACTGTAGATGAGAGTGTATATTTTTACCATGGTATTTTTTCACTGTCACATTAACCCCAATACACTAGCACACATGACATTTTTTTTCTTGCCTTAATCTGTAATTCATAAGCTATTGCAGTGAGTACAGTTACTGAAATCAAAACCATGAGTATAACATAATCTCTCTGTTATGAGACACATGACTGGCATGCAGTTCCAGTAAGCTGTAATTTAGTCCAAAAACATGTTTGCCATGTCATAACAGCTTAGAGTTTCAAATAAGTATATAGGAAAATAGTTGATGTACAAGGATTCTGCACGCTTCTCTAAAAATGGAAACATACTGAAATTGTGAAGTAGCATGGCCAAACAGTTAAGGTGTTGCACTCAAGATCCAAAGGCCTTGGTTCAATTCCCGACCATGGTCATGTTGTAAATGCAGTGGGAAAAGCACTTCATTCACATTTTCCTCGGTATGTAAAATGAGGACCTAACTATATTCAGTGGAAGATATTATCAGAATGCTAGTGATCAGCGCATGTAATTGGCTTTGGTACTGTATGTTCCTCAGAGAGTGGAGAAAGAATCAGATTGAACTGGCCTGGTAGGGTATTAATAGTATGAAGTCGTGAGCAGGCATTAGCCTGGATATGACTTATAGACTTATGAACTGCATTATTATTATTATTGTAAATTCTTTTCTTCTCTAAAAAATATTTCAGAGACTTTCTCGATGAAATTGAGTTTTCTCCATTCAACAAGTTTGAGCAAATTGATGAACTTCTAATAGTGGGGAAGGCCTTCTGCAAAGGTACAACTCGCAGAGGAGGAAAATGTAACAACAAGCTTGGCAGCTTGTTTTCTCACCGCAAAATGGCCTTTGTTGCCTTGCGTGTGGAGAGCTTTAGCTTCTTCCCAGGCCATGGTCAGAGACTGGGTACCTACAAGAAGTGGAAATTAGTGCCATATGTTATCTCGGAGTTGAGTGATGAAGACATAGACAGGTAAAGATGTGTCATTGCAGTCATTCCACATTTGCCTAAGTCATATTTTTGATGATTTGAGTTGCTTATATGTCTGTGATCTGCCACTTATCGTCTTTTCCCTGATAAAACAATGTAGATTTTTGATTTGCTTTTATATCACAGTGTTACCAGGTAAACTACATCTGCCCCACTGTCATGTTTTGAGCAACAGGTTTAGAGCATTTATTTTCTCAAAACCTCAAAAAACGAATTAGGCAAATGACTTTGTGTTGCAGGGGCAAATATGGAATAAGTATGATTTTGTGTTGCAGCCAGTCAAAGTCAGGCTTATTTCACGATTATGGCTTCATGACATTATTTTGATAATAGAAAAGCTTAATATCTGTAAATTTTTTTCGGATGTCTTTCTAAGAGGTAGGGAAATTATACATCGTATGCCAATTCTCTTTATCGTGGATAATGAATGAAACTGCAAAAACATGTTTTAGAGAGATTATTATTATGTCGAGATCAAAAAATGATTGACCTAGCATTTTTCTGTCCCAAGACATGGATGTTTGAGGAGGAAGGGTCACACCTGCGCGGTGGTAAACATCTGGAGAAAATCACAATTAACCTGTATGCTGGTGATCAGCTTTAGTTACATGCTCTAATGAGCGGGTCTTATATATGACCCGATAATTCATTTGAGAAAATGGCAATCGGGTCTTATAAAATACGAGTGTGTTCTGTACAAAACTGTAAGCTGAACATACATATTAAATGCAACCAGACTAGTAAAGTTTGATATAATTTTGTCCTTCTTTGGAGGAAGAAGGTTGAGTGCCATTTAGAGTACTTATCTGTACTTACATTAATGTGGGCAGCCCCATTCTTTTGTTTCTCAGTTAATAGTTTACACCTCAGGCTGTTGACCTGGAAGATGCTTACAAAAAAGTGGACATCGAGGCTTTGATATACTCCGTGATGGATTGTAATAACAACATATGTGGACTGGGATACAAGGCTTGTGAACTGGCTCGCAGCTGCTCTGATGGAGAGAAAAGTGCTCCTTCAATTGGGCTCATGGACATCTGAGCCCATACATATGTCCAAGATTGTAATAAAGATCCCCTTTTTCACCTGTGTTGTTCAGCATCTACACTGCCAAGATGACAAGGATTCAACATAATGGTCCAGGAAAGACATTAACATTTGTAGATGATATGGTCACAAATATTCACGAGACAATGCAAACTATCCCACAGTGGAGTGATGAATTCAGCTCACAAGACAACCTGCAAAGGTCAACATATTGTGATGCTCCTTACTTTTCAGGGACATAACCTAGAAGATGCAACAGAATGAAATATTTCAGGGTCGCCTTCGATTGCAGTCTGTTATAAAGGCACCATGTGGATCGATTAATCCAGAGATGCGATGTATAGCAGCTGTGAACGTGGAGTAGAGAAGACTGGCTCTTCTGTACCATCAGCTGGTCTTAGCGTTGGTCGGTTATGGTCTTGGAATCTTCACGCTGTCTCCAACACAGTGTTAATAATAATAATAAATTGTATTTGTATAGCGCCCAATCCACGAGGTGGGCTGTAGGCGCTTTGACGTTTTAACATTCTCTCAGATATGCACGCAGGTTCACTTCAGTACAAAACACTCGAACCTAATCACACACACACACACACACTCACACACACCCCCCCCCCTCCAACCACACATATTTATCACAATAATATACACCTATTCAAAATTTAGTTGTAACAGAGTCAGCTATTTTTAACTAAGAACCAAAACGTTCACTGAATAGATGTGTTTAAAGTAACCTCTTGAGTGCATCATGCAGTGAATGAGTCAGAATTTCTAATATTATGGGCTAGGTTATTATACAGTTATGGGGCAGGTTTTTATACAGAGATGGTCCTTAAAACTGATTGCTCATTCCCTGAATTTCTTAAGTTTGTTCTAGGCTTTAAAAGAATATGAGTTTTTTAAGAACATAAGGATCTAACAGGCTTGCGTTTTTCCAATAACTCTAATAGGTAGGAAGGGGAAATGCCATTCAGAGTCTTATAACAAAGCAGAAGAATTTTGTATTCTGTTCTTGCTTTCACTGGCAACCAGTATAGGGTTTTCAGAAGAGGTTCACTACATTCAAGCCTTCGTTATCTTAAGGATTACAAGGGCCACATATTTTGTACCCTTTGCATTTTATCTAATTTCTCTTCAGCTACACTGGCCAGGAGAGAATTACAATAATCCAAGCGTGATAAAATAGATGATACTATCAACATTTTTGCAGCTAATTCAGTCAAATATGGTCTTAAGGCACTAATTCTTCTGAGTTCAAAATACATGTTTTTTTACAGTTGATTTCGTAAAATGACATAGATAGTGTGTTGTCAAAGATCACCCCGAGGTTTCTAGCTTTATCATTTAGCTTTACCTCATTGCCATCTATTTTGATGGATGATTCATTGAGAGATTTGAATTTTGCATCAGTGGAGCACAAAATTACTTCTGTCTTGTCCTCTTTCATCTTTAATTTGTTTAACATCATCCAGACTTAGTCAAGGCTGACTGGATCAGCTTTGGAGAGAGCATGATTGACTTCCAGAAAAATAATTATCACCCTTAGCAGGGAGTGCAGGGAATGGTTCCCTGGCTGATCCCTAGAATAAGCAACTCAGTGCTGATAACTTGAGAGAAGATGATACCATCATATTCACCAATGGGTCTGTGCTGCATGGCAAGAAGCAGGATGGGGATTCTCAGTGAGAGTAAGAGGCAGAATAATTACTGAGTAGAGTGAAGAGTAATCAACTACTTCCAATATGAGAATAAAGGTGGAGGCAGTCACTTCGGCTTTGAAGTGGTTCTCTGGGGCCATAGAAGCAAAGGCAGTCATCGTGACAGACTCTCAATCCATGCTTCTAAAGGTCCTAAATGGACAGTTGTGGCATAAGTGGATGGACTATCTGCTGGAATCACAAGGATTTACCCAGGACATGCTGGGGTCCACAATAGTGAAAGAATTGAAAGACTGGCTGCTGAGGCCCCTAGAGGCAGACATAGTGAAGTCACTGAAATATAGCCTGTTATCCGCAGGCATATCAATCAAGGAAGCTGTTGACCTCAGACTGCAAGAATTTGTGATTACAAGAGCCAAGTCAAAAGGAACGGTTACAAGGAAGGAATAAGAGGGTACACAAATAAAAGACAACTGGCACCATCAGCATATACACCATAAGTCATTTGCTAAAGAGGACTGAGCACCTATGGGTCTGCCCAGAGTGTAAGGATATCAGTTTGCAACCAGTAACCATTTTACACCTACTATCAATATGATGACAGTTAGCATGTAGCCTAGATGCTTTTGCGACTAAATTGCCTGACCCTAGTATTTAATAATTTTATTATGTAGGATTAATCTAAGAGTTTTAAGGTCCCCAATCCTTAATGAAGTGGGTGACATTTAAATGGTTTGATGGAAGAACAACACAACATATAACGAACACATAACTTAAAATCCTCAATTCCTTCAACCTTATGGCATTTATAAGATTAGAATAAAACAGGTACTGAAATCAGAATCACTTTAACTATGATAGTCCTCACCTGGTTCATGAACCTCCTCTTCAGGGGGCAAATCTCCTATTATCTCAATTTCTGCTACTTCACAATCTGTGCTATGACCCTACAATGAGTTTTTTCCTCACCTTTGATTTCACCTATGACTTTTCTGCTAAAATATTAGTCTGTTTTCATCACCCTCCATTATTTGAATCAAAACTTCGAGACGAACAACTTTGCCACAAGAAGAGGTAGATTTTTAATGCTGATGATGTCAAATAGCACATTAACAGTGTGTATTAGAGGCCAAAATAATATTAGAAACCCTAAGTAAAAATAAAAAATGTAAACCCTCACCTATGTCTCACAATAGTTAGAGATATGAGTTTCCCTGTATTTGCTATAAAACAACTTTAGCAGCAACAAGAAGAAAATTACAAGCACTACTGGCTCTTAAAAGTGATTGAGTCATTTAAGACCTGATCTAAATGGTGATCGGGTCTTATGTGACCCACCACCAATAAGGGGGGATTGTGGTCAGAAATTGGTGGTCACTCATTAACTTATGGGTGGAATTGATTTTTTGTAGATATGAGGAGTATGATTTTTAGGAGAAGTGCAATTTCTAGTCCAAAAAGCTATTTTTTACAGAATTACACCTATTTGAAAATGCCCCCAGGTCATATAAGACCCGATCACCACCACATGGGTTATAGGACAACTTTGCACAATATGAATAATCTAGTCTGTCTCACGAAAACTTAAAGTTATCTCTAATAGCTCGGCAGGTACCCATAAAATTAATGTGTGTCATTACAAGATTATCTTTTTATTTCTGCAACAAACAAAAGTTCAAGGCCTGATATCTCAATTCTTGATCTGAAGCAGAAGCTACATTGTAAAAAGCCTCTCTGAGCCATTTAATAAAATTTCCTTCTCAAACCACAGAAAATGGCCAAGATTTTAAGAAAACCAAGGTTATCCAGCAGGGTTGATGCCCACACTGTGCTGAAATTATATACTACAGTGGAGGGGGGGGGGGGNGGGGGGGGGTCCCTCATTTAGATTTTTCAGTTTCAATTTAGATGAAAAGGGGTGAAAATTCGGCCTTCTTTGGGAAACCACAGGCCCACACATATGAAATCTACTGAAGCCATTAAGAAATAATACCTGCAACAATTTTTTTTTTTAACAGATTCAACATTTTTCATCATCTTTTGTGGTGTGGTTTCATATTATTAGATTATTTCTACACACTCTATCCAAAGGATTTTATATCCTGCTGTTACTGCCTCTGATAATTCAAATTTTGTCTACCCATTAGACTCTTGCAATCTTAAGCCTCACTTTGACCAGCTGCAAAACATATGGTGTTTTTCATTTTACTCATCTTCTTGATAATCCAGGTTCAGAGTTCAAGAAATATTTTATCAGATTCTCGTGTAATTTCATGTTAAATCTCTTAGTACCTAATGTCCTGAACACTTGGATCATATTCTGTTTTGTTTTTTTTTTCTCTTCCTTAGTAGTCTCACATGACATTAAAGTCCATGTGCTCTTACTGTGTAATGTGATTTAGGTCTGGTGAAGTTCCCTTTGACACCTTGCTTAGAGCTTTGCAGCAGGGTTTCTGTGGAAGTGTTTTTCTGTGAGGATTTGAGTTTCACAAACTTTACTAATTAAGTTTTGCTCAGGAAAGTTGCATTCCATGAAAGAATAACAGACAAAGGGCTTATCCCTAGTAAACAGCTATTTATTTAGTTATTACTTCTCATTATTGGACATATCAAGTATGGTTCTGTAAGTTTTTCAATCAGTATGAGGCAGAGTTGCCAATAAATACTTTGTTTCTGTAGTCCTTTAGCATCACTTCAGATTTCAGATTACCCAAGACTTCCATCCTCTTACACACCTGAGAATATCCATCATGCAGGCTTAGGAAAATGGGATCCTCATAAAAAACTATTTGCGAAAAAAAAAAGAAAAAACATTCTACATTATTTATTCATCCTTTAGTTATCTTGATTGTGACGTCCAGAGTAAGATGATAAAGCAGATGGGAGGCAAGGAGACAGATGGAGCTCAGCTCTTCTTACAGCTGGTTCGTCAACCTGTACAAGCATCACAAGATGATGACCAGTTCGGAGGATGGGACTGTCCAATGAGGACGGCACCAAATCCTGAAACAGACTCCTTGACGATCATGCTCGATCAGCTTAAAACAGCCCCTTCATTGGGATCAAATGTCAGTGACTTTGAACCACCCAGATCAGAGGGTTCGGTGACGAAGGCAATGGAGATGAGTGATGCAAGTAGTGAATCTTCGAGAGCTGCAACAGCAGAGCAAGAAACATGATCACAGGATTGACAGCATAACATGTGGACTTCCTATGTGATTCCTGTAAACTCATATACTTAATGTGGTTTAAAGTAGCTCTCATTATTTCCGACAATGTGTCCTGTAACCTTCTCTCTTTTTCAAACTTCTGGCATGTCCTGCCATATAAGCAAGCCCAGAAAGCTGGTTAAACTTATTCTGGCTTATATAATTCTCAGTTAACACTGAAATGTTCTTTTTGTTCCAAGACCAGCACCTGCCCTCTGCATCTGTGCATATCATATGAAGAAGACAGCTACTCTCATTGATGACTGACAATCTTTCCATCAGTGACAGCTATCCACTGTTAGGTCATCTGTAACACTGATAACTCAGATGGCTTGAAGGGGACACAATTTTCCACTTTTACTTTAGCGTTTGCACTCAGCAAATCAAATTTAGATTGACATAAGTTGAGATATCTGTATTGATGGTACCTCATTCATTGCTCTGGAATGAACGAAATCTTATAAGGGCGGGTTCATGCTTTATATTCATTATTTTTTATACATAATTATGTAACAGCCTTTTCAAGAGCAAACTTTATGGATTTACTTAGTTATATAATGTGTATGTTTGACTTCAAACAGGTGGGCATCTTCCATCAGAGTATGATGACTTTAGTCTATTCTGGACCTCTTATCCATTCCGATACTTGACCATTTGTAATATTTCAAGAAATCAGTTAGGATCAATGTATTTGACAATACTGCTTTTGCATTTTTAAAATTACATTGTAAACATTCTGATAGAAAACATGAATATCATAATGCCTCTAGAAGATCTTTTTGTTTTAGTTCACTTAGTTATTGTCCGTTGGTGAACAACTTTGCAGATAGACAGTTACTTCTCTCTTATGTATGTCAATACAGAATGATCAAAGATACAGTGGGATGAAAAAGCTGTTTATTAAGCATTTGTACATATTAGCATGTATGGATTAGCCGAAGATAATTACTAGTAACAAAGAGAAGAGAATTGGGACTGAAAATACTGTACTCATTATTTTTTATTACGTCCTCAGCGTGTCCGTATTAAGTGGGCTTCACTGTATTTTCTAATGTTTTATACGTAACAAGGATGAGAGAAACTACAACCTACACCCTGACCTGTCCTCTAAGTAAATAGGAGTATGTGATAATGATTCCACTACATATTTATGGAGCGTACATCTTGTGTGAAACATTATAACACAATGTGAAATATAGTGTAATTTGGTTTTAAATAAGCATTTCTTTTTTTCACGTTCTACCATTTGTAATTGCTGCAGTGTGTCAGTAAATTGCTGAATATCTGCTATGGTAGTGACAGTGAAATTAGCACCCAAGTACAGCTTTGATAAGTGAAGCAAAGAATTAAAATACTGGAGATTGTGGGTTCAAATCCCTCCCGAGGCAAAGAAAAAAAATCAACAGAAGGACACTCGGGGGTCATGACCCGAATGTGGCCCAGCCTCTTCAGAGTGTCAGGAGGTCAAATGGCCGAAACACTGGTTAGATGTTCTTCTGAACATCTTCTATTTCCTTGCTCTCTGTTTAAGAGCATTTCCTATTTATTTTAATCAAATAAACTTCAGGAAAGTCAGAGTGCTGACTTAATTTATTTTTTTTTCTGCTTTTAAAATGTGTAATTATGATTTTAAAAAAAAAAAGGTCGTGCATATTTTGAAAAAAATATTTGTTGTGATTTTGTTTGATATGAAATAAATATAATGCCATACACAGTTTGAAAGAAGATAAGCCAGAGCATGTCATGACAGCCAGGTTTTCCTGCATTGGTTGCGAAAACATTCATTGAATTTGACCTTGACCACCTTGGTCATCCTTGGTGGATTGTGGCTTATTGCACACAGTGCATGAAATTTTGATACATGTTTATTTATCATTCCCCAGACGTGATACTCAAATAAATTCCCTTCATAATCTACAATTTAGCAGTAGTGTTTAAATTTAACCTCCTTTCATTCCCACTCAGTTAGCATTCAGTTTGCACAGCAACTCATCATCTGGTTTTAATCCATTGGAATTAGAAAGCAAAGTCCAAATTTATTTCATTTTTGTTATTTAGCACACCTAGTATTATTTTCATAATTTTGCTTTGATTTTAAGAATACTATTCTAATTTCATGTGAAGATCGATTACAAATAAATTTAATGTATGTCCTAAATCTGGATCTTAAATTAGTAGTAAAACAGTGGCATGTGTAATAGGGATGGGCAGCTTGGCTCGAAAGCTTGAGTGAAGGTGATCTTTTTCCTGCGGCTCAATTAAACGACTCAGCAAGTCAGGCTGGACATGAAGATGATGATCCTCAAACTCCAATTTTAGGTCCAATCTTTGAAACTTTGTGAATCACTCAAACCTGGCTCAACTAAATGTTAATCATGCCACACATTCAGCGTGAAGTAAGCACTTCAATAATGCAAATTAAGGGAGGTTGTTTATGTCAGATTTTAGGGATGGGGAAAAAGGACAGGGGTTGGCAGTGGAATAGGAATGTGCTGGAAGGAGGAGTAGGGTGACAGAATGCACGACGAAGTTTGGCATGGTAGTTTCAATGCTAATTGGTTGACAAAGGGCTCTTATTTATGAGCCATTGGTTGTCTTATCCATGTGTGCATGAGCATGATTGTCTGTGAACAATCATGGAGTTACTTAAAATTCCATTACAGAGAAACTGAAAAGGTCTGTCTGCTTCTCACGTTATCGCAGTTTTCCTTGTAATTGTGCTAAGTGCTGTCAAAATATTTTTATTATGTGTTTTTTATGATTTTATTACATGTATTGTTTTCTTCTGTTGCATACTACGACTCCATAGTTTGTTTTTTTGTGATATTTTCATCTGCAGTGCCATAAATTTTTAACACTGTGTTTACCACAGTCACAAAAATGTGTCTAAATTTGCTTTAGCTTAGTGTTTCAGCATTGCAAATATGTCACTATGTTATACAGTGAAGTTACATAATAAGAAGAACCATGGGCCTGAAAGAGAGGTTAAATTGATACAGCTGCAGTCCATAGAAATGGCAGTAGGTCTTTCGTGGATGAAATAAATGATCTATGATGGTGATTTATAGACAGTAATATGAGATACAGTTCTCCTAAGATCATCACCTACAACAGAAAAAACATTGTATTCTTTAGCACTTTGGCGCACACTTTTGCATGCAATATTATGCTGAATTAGGGAAGAGCAATGCTCACAAAGATAATTCATTATGGAAGTTATGACTATTTCCTTGTACATTGTAATCTACTCGAGATAAAAAATCTGATGCAAGGAAGCATTGCTTGGTTCTTCATTACAGTTGTTGTCGAAGAGGTTATCTACCTGAATAACTCCTTTGATGATAGTTGTATACATTTTCTCAAAACCTTAGCAAATATTTATGCAGTGCCATTTTTATCATCTTACAATAATTTTTGTCCATTGCCTTATTTTTGTCCAAATCTGGATGTCCAATAATATCTTCAATATGTAATTCAGCCTCATTGTTCCAGGTTGGAGTTACTCATCTTGCCCTAACTGAATTTAGGCTATATTATTGTACACATATACCCTTTCATTGAATAAGAAATGGTCCAGTTGCTTCAGCATTTTGAATTATTGATGTCGTGAACATGTAAGATTGCTGTAATGTTAGTTTTTTTTCTACTTCAGTACCCAAAATGTTGCACGTACCCAACATTACCACCATACACAGTGAATGATATTTCAGCGGTGGGTTTTGGCTTTTATCTTCATTAAATTTAGTGCACATCCATTCATGTTAATTTGTTCTACTTGTATACTTGTTATATATATTGATGTTTTGTCGCCCAAATGTTACGGCTCTGAATAAGCTGAAATAAATTGGGTTAAACTTTCAAAGAGTATTGATTCACAAAATAGACACAGCACTTCAAAATGATGGGAAACACAGTTAAGATATATGGCAAGATTTTAATCCATCACACATTAACATGGTAGTACTTGGCAAGACTGCAAAGAAGAGTACATCAAAAGTTACCCCATCCAGTCATTATTGCGCAAAGGCAAACCCCTTCTACAAATAATCATGGGTAGTGGACACTGTTCCGGCTCAGATGGTTGCGCTTTCATGTTTCAAGCACTGGACATTTTTAAATCAGTTTTCTTCACTGTAAACTTTGAAGGGACAGGAAAGTAGCAATTTACTAAGTCTTTATGCAGTGTGAAATTCTTTACTTGTGAAATTTGGAAAAATAGCAGTGATATGAAGTGTACAATTGAAGTGACATTTTTGGAGTGTCCTATCATGACTCTCCTGTCTTTTTTCACCCCAGGGAGGTCTCTGATATTTTCATTTGTCTTTAATAGTACCTTACAATCATCAGCATCAAGTGATCAAAGACCCTTTTTCTCATTTTAATGAGGTGGTCTTGAGTCGCTCAATATTTTTGACAGCTTACCCACGAACTTGAACCCCTCACATAATCTTAAATAATGATTCCCAGATCTGGAGTGAAATCCAACAGTCTTAAACATGTAATCTTAATGTATCAGAGCAAAATACGGTAGACAACAGTTAAAACAAAATCCAAAATGACCCTCAAACAACAAGAGCCTCATTTGTTGTCCTCTTTTTTTGTCATCTGTTCTACACCAAAATTCTATTTTAACCAAACATAAATCGTTGGTCCTACGAAATTTGTTTCAGCTGTTGTCTATTGTAAACAAATTACATATTGTGACAAATGATTTGTTTTCATGTGTCATCATTATTTTTATGTCAACATATTTGTGGGTGGGCAAGAGGGCAATCTTACTTACAAAGCCAGGTTTCTTCTGCAGGAATGGGACTCTTCCGCGGAAACGCGGAAATTCTGCTCCAAGAAACAAAAGTTAAACTGAAAAGAAATTGGCAAAACAAACAGAGCCTCATAGCAACATCCAGCTCAGACGGAGTTATACATTAGAACAGTTCAAAGACTTGAAAAGCATACCTCTTCAAGATGTGTATTCTTGTCTGCAATACTGGGTAGACCATTGGACAGATTTTACTGTTGAACCTCAATGTATTAAATGTGCCGTAGTGCATGGAAAAAGCACACTTGTTATTGAGGTACACTTAAATTTCGAAATTGATTACTGAAATGATAGAATAATAATGAATCTGTGCATGTGAAATTCATATTTTATAATAAGGTATATTTATTAAAATATGAATACACATGTATTGAGGTTCCACTATATAATATATGCTTGTCTACAAGGTCAGATAGACCATCTGGCAGGGCAAATGTACATGTGGTAGTAAACTTTCTCAGGACTCGGCACTTCTTAAGAACCTTCAAACTTTTTTAAGCATAAAGGGGCCCTATACTCAGTCGCCCAGGGCCCCAAACCATGTTATTTTGGCCTTGCACCTTTTATTCCCCAAAAGGAAAAAACTGCAGCCACAGTCAGGCACTTGGAACAAACAGCCAATATCGGAAATCACACTTGCGTGGGAAGTCCCGAAAGCCCCAATGGTGTGTGTTGTTGATTTGATTTAGCCTTGATGAGGAAGACACAGGGCAAGGTCTGTCAGTCCTGGAACAAGGTGCATGTCAGATGCTAAAACATAGCCTAAATACTACATGTTCATACAATTTATGTATCTCTTTTTGAGTCTTGGCAAGAAGTTAGAGCAGCACAATCCATTATCACATGTGTTCTCTTTTGTAAGTGACTCTGTCGATGTCTAAGATCAGTCCTTCGAGACAGCTTGTATGTCAAGGAGATGCTGCTGGGCTCCGGCTGGTTTGATCTCCCCTTTTTTTCTTTGGCACATGTCCGGGACGAAAGTGCAGTATGTCTTGCAGCTTAAAGGTATCAGAGTTGGTGGGTGGGCGTTAAGACGAGATGTAGTACTGTACCTACTTACGGTGAGATGCAATCACTTCTTACCAGATTGGCTTGGGTTCTGTTTGGCCCTCATCCAGCTCATGCTTCTCAAAGCTGCACGTGTACAGCAGCGTCAAAACCTTGGACGAAGGCTTTGACTGTCTTGCAAAACATCGCGAGTAAAACTATTGCCTTCCATGATCTTATAACAAGGATATCAGAGTTCCACCACACTTGTATTTTCTTCGTGAGAAGAAAACAAAAATCACGAATTTTGTAGTATTTTACTCTGACGAGAATCTGCATGCTTATCATCATCGACTGTCCTTACTGGTCTTTGATACCGCAAATGTAATATATAAACAACTGAATCTGCATGCAGACAGTCTGCTTTACGGCATTTTTCGCTCTATGGCAGGATATTTCTGAGAAAAGTTTATTAAAAAAAAAAAGAACAGAAGAAAACAGTCGCTTAATCGTGGTTTTCCTCATAACAGTCAGATGGACAAAACAGTACTTAGTTTCAAACTTTTACTCTTCACCCTCTTCCCCACCTCTGACGGCTGCCTCATTGCTGTTTCGACCAATTTTTAGGGTTGTTTGTGAAGGGGGGAAAACAATAACCATCTCAAATGGTGCTCAGTTGAAAGAAAACATCTGAAAGTCATGCCCTGAGTATCATTTTTTTTTCTTCGCTACTTTCGCATCTTTGGGTCGGCGTGGTTACTGTACATGTACTGTATATCCTTGTGCACGCTGTTATCTTCTGGCTGATGTGTTTATCCCCAGGTTTAAAAGTAACGCAGGTGCCTTCTCCTAGGCTAAGGTCTGGAGGGGCAGATAATTCATGCGAACTTCTTAACCGCAACAAGTTTATTACAAGTGATCGCCCTTAGGATTAACACTATTTCCTTTGTTTGGCCTTTAGCGTCAGTAGACGATAATGAAGAAAATGATGAGCATAATTGTCCCACAGCCGATGATGAAACTGATAAGTCTCAGAAACACAGCATCCATCAGCTCCGCGATGTCTGTCCACGAAAAATCATCTGGGACATCATCGGCGTGACCCATCTGGGGGTAACCGTTCTCACAAAGGGCGTCGTCAGAGAAAGTTGTCGTGGATCTTTCCTTGTAAGTGGGAGGTCGGTCCACACAGGCTGCTTCGCCGTCATCAACGAGGACTCCGCTGTCGTTTGAGGAGGAGCCATATTCTGGATGGCTGTTACCTGACTTTTCGCTGAAACGGCTGTTGTCAGCGTTGTTTTGAGATGATTGGTTCAGGTTCTCATTGCCAGCCTTAGTCTTAATATCAGCCCCATTGCTTTTGATGGGTTTATCTGAAGCTTTCTGAAACGGCGTGGCTACTGAAGCAAATGATGTAGAGACAGGAAACGCTGGGTTAGTAATCCCTCTGACAGGCTGCCGAGCAGGGGTGAATCTCGCAGGGTGGGTCTTATTATTCTTGATTCCATTCCTTCTTCTACAACATCTCAGGTCTTGCCAGCAGCGTGTGTGGCATGCCAGAGGACTTAGTACATTGCGACAGAGGTAAAGTACCCAGCGGGGTCTTGGCTTGTCCGGGTCTTGGTTGTAGACGGAAACCGTGCAGACAGTCAACAGCGTGGCTATGGTGCCAATACACATGACGCCTGTAAGATAGATTTCTGGGGACGGACAATAACAATAATAATAATAATCAAAGTCTCTTTTCCAGGCAAATGGCCGCTCATGTCTTCACATATTATCTCAGCAGGCCTGTTCAGTTTAAGACTCCCTCTATTCCGATGACATGTGCTGATCACCAACATTCTGACAATATCTTCCACTGCCTAACTATAGCCAGCTACCCATTTGTGGAATGAATGGACTGAGGAAAATATAACTGAAATGCTTTCCCAGGGCACCTACAAAATGAGCGTGGTCGGGAATCGAACCCACGACCTTTAAATCTTGAGGGCAATGCCGCAGCTGTTCGGCCATGCTGCTCCACAATGAGAATTTATTTTCCCGAATCCTA